>CM076579.1:1290867174-1291412053 GCA_034641835.2 Pinus albicaulis
TTTGAACTCAACTTTCGCCATCCATATTTAAAAAACAGTCCCTAAAATGGGTGGCGCGATTGCTGCTCTATGACAGAGCGCCAAGTGGCGCGACCTCTTTACAGGATTTCCCTGATTGGCGCGAGCATTGAACTGTCTACCCGCGCCAATACAAAAAGAGCTGTTTTTCATGGATTTTGCAAGGAGATGTCTCAAGGGGAAATGAAGCTCATACTCAGAGGGATGCATTGATGATGTTTTCAAGGCATGACAGTGTTCACAGGTCACATAATGGGTCCTCCATTGTGCGGGACGGGGAATGGTAAGGACGGTGACAAATTACTGTGTAACAATAACAATGAAGCACTCACTGATATTTTTCATAAGTAACCCAATTATGAAAAGAAGATATGCTCCATTGTTCATACATGCCAATGATATAAGAATTATATTATGGGGTAGGAGACTATCATACACACTCATCACAAGCCTTTGTAATTCACACAAACACAAGGAAAGAATGAACTATATTAGAAATGGTCCACATACTTGCAACAATTACACTTGAACATCAAGTACAAGAAGGGTAGAACAAACTCCCTTAGCTAACCTCCATGCAAACACAATGAAAGTTATAGAACGACCACCCTAAAAAATGGTCTGTATACTTTTAGTAGTTCCACTTGAGCATCAAATACAAGAAGGGTAGCCCCAACACTATTTTAGACTACCTTAGCCAACCCTCGATTATGGCACTAACCATAGTTCTTAACTTTTGTGGCAATGAGACATTTTAATGGCCATAATTATACAACAATGACACTAAATTTGGTGATGCATACCAAATGTATATCAAAGGCAAACAAGTTCTTGTTTTCCACCTCCAAGATGTGATTTTATTCTATTTGGGACATTAGTGTTTTCCTTCAAGGGAGCATGCCAGGATGATTTGGGAGACACATTACACTAGGGTGGCTAATAACTTTGGCGTGGAGAGTATGTCAAAATTATTTATATTGACCAAAGCTTCAACGAGATGTAAATAAGTATATTATTCGTGCATTTTCTATGCCATTGCTAAAAAAAATCAAGAAGTAGGGATTGTACACTCCCCTACCTACCTCAAACAATGCTTGGGAGTCAGACTCTATGGATTACATGTAATGTTTTCCCTCCAATGAGCGTGGTAATGATTGTGTGTCTTTGTTTGTTAATCGGTTCTCTACACTGACCATTTTGACACAATCAAAAAAGAGTATCATAGTCAAAGCCATTAATAAACTCTTATTTCAGCATGTTAGGGTTCATTTTGGGATACCTCAAACAATTTTTCAGATAGGGATGGTAGGTTCCTTAGTAGATTTTGTTTAATCATATGGTCTATTATGGATTCCAAGTTGACCAAATCAACTACCTTTCAGGCCCAAACAGAGAGATGGACAAACATAAGTGTCCAACAATATCGTTGTGCATATCTTATGGATGTAAAACTCCAAATGCTGAGATAGATGGGATGAAAGTATTTCATATGTTTGACATGGATATAACCAAACCCTCAATGGTTCTATTGCCCACAATATTTTTCAATTGTACTTGATATTATAGCCATTGGCTCCCACTAACATAGCTCTACCCATTATTATTTCACCGGTAAACTCCTTCGATGCTTAGGCCAAGGTAGATAGAGAAACCAAACTTGTTGAACATATCCAACATGTTCAAAAAAATTTCATCATATCGAGTATAAATCCAATTCCAAGTACATACATGCCATTACCAACATCAATTTATGCACAAGTTTAAGGTTGGTGATAAGGTGTAATTGCATTTACGAAAAGAGTGCCTCAAATATATACAAAGGGAGCTCAAACCACTCTAATATTAACCTTATACAATCGCAAAGTATGTGGGTGAAAATGATTTTGAACTAAGTATTCTCCATTTTCTTTTCTTGCACCTAGCATTTAATGTGGAGCTACTTTCTATATTTTCCACCTTATTAGGGTGCCTAGAAATTGGATGAGCAGTTGGCCCGCAAAGATTTCAATCCCATCTACATTGAAAAAGCTATAGTGGATTAGTTCATGGAAACCAACTTAGAGGATGCCCATGAGAAAAACATACAACCCTACCAGGTTTTCAAAGAAGGCTAGCTTCTTCACCAAGGAATGTGGCTCACTAAGAGCCAAATTCAGCAGGAGTTTCCTTATCTGATGAGGGAACTTGATGGAATGGAGGACATTTCTACTTTCAGGGGAAGGATTGATATAGCTGGATGCCGATGAACACCCACCTCTTCCACCAACTTAATGGTTATCTATCTTCTTGGTAGTTTTTCTATGGATTTTCAAGTCTCAAATTTTCAGGGTCAGTTTGGGGCCCTAAATTATGTTTTTTGGGCCATTTAGGGGGCTAAATATTTTTTAGTCATAGAAAAATTTTTGTCCTAAAATAATTCTTTACACTGAGCTATTTTTTCCCCAAATATAGATTATACAAAAAATCTACACCCTAGGGAAGTTAATTCACTAATTAACCAACTTAGGGGCCACAAAAATTTTGGCACTTCATCTCATTATATGGTTAGGGTCATGGACCTTTAGGGTTATTTCCTTACATTAAAAGGCCATTATTTTAGCCTCTTATAATGTCTTTTTTGAATTAGTGTAGTTGTGATCTCACTCTCTCTCTTTAGACATAAACTACCACTCCAATAACCAATTTTCAATATTTGACTATTTTATTTATTAATAGAAGTTGGGTTTTCACTATATTACTTTGCTCTCTATCATATTTTTGTGTGTGTGTGTTCCAATTCCTTTCATTTGTTTCATTTTCTTCATTGCACAACCTAGATCAATGGTATCAAAGCAATATTATCCTTGATGTTTCTTAGTGTATGTCACATGTATGTTCCCAATGAGTTTTAGGTATAGATAATTCATCTCAAGCTAGTTTCAGTTGAGAATGATTGCTCTCACCACACCAAGTTTCTTTGCATTGTGTAAGAAAAGAGAGATGATAAAGGAAGAGATCTTATCACATTGTTGTTTGAGGAAACAATTATACGATATGGGAATGATATGATGGAAAAATTTTCACCCAGATCCCTCAACGACTAGCAACAGTGGCAAAGGCACCTTCCACAACAAGTTATTTCAAAGGTGTGACACCTTTCAAGTTATAAGTTAAATTCGATATCCATTTATTTGAAGGATAGATAAATGCAAATGCTTTAGAGAAATGGTTAAATTTGTTAGACATATATTATTATATTCATTTTTTTTACAATGAAAATATTTCCTTCACACCCTTGAAAGCCCTTCCCCATATCAAAGATTAGTGGGAAGGTTACTTGGAGAGACCCAAGAAAGATGATTCTTTGATATTCAAGGCAACACACTCTTGGTTGTTGGAAACTAAGACAATACTGAGAGGGGGTTGAGTTATTATTATATAAATTTTAACAACTATTTAGCCAATCAATCACATTCAATCACATAATAGTGCACCAATCACATAAGTCTTTGAACATGAAATATTTAAGTGGAAACCAATATAGGATAAAACTACAAATTTATTTGTAATTTTAATGTAAATGCAAGCACCAACTACATTTTACATTTGATTTTGTCGGCACGACCTATAGGAGGTACCAACCCTCTTTTCTCTCAAAGCACCCAATTTTTGGAAGCACCAACTCCCGCTATTTATAGGCACTGACCCCTTAATATTTACAGAAAACAACCTAAAGGAGAGTCTAATCCCTTGATCTGCAAGCATCTACTTGCTCTACCTATCATATCCCTCTCTTGTTAATTTTCAAAGTTAAAACTAAGGTGCCTTTATCATAAAATCATACTAACAACAAATTAAATTTTAAAATATGATCTAGACTTCAAACATTTTATTAATTCATTTCACAACAATTCATATCTACAATATTTTTTCATATAGTAGCTTAGTTTTCAAGAGGACTGTCATCTCAATCTCTAGTCTACATACATTATCTTTGATCTCCACATTTCTCATACTTTCCCATGTTCCTTCTTTTTTAAGGTCAACTAGATATTTATTTTCATCTTAGATCGATATTCAGATATATTACGTGGTCTCTTTACGAACATATATCATGCACATGTCTTCTTCTCCTTACACCCTTTAGTTCTCTCAACCTTTGTTGACGCTCACCTGCACCATATTTGGAAACCACTCATATTTTCTCTCTACAATCGTTGTACTTGGGCTCTTTTTCATCTACACATACCACTTGTCTTGAGTGTTATTCATGGTTTTTATATTTTTGGTCTTCCTTTTACCATGGGTGTGAATCCATAGTAATGCCACATGATTGGTTCACTTTGCTTTCTTACTACGCAACTTATTCTCACGAGTTGCTACCATCCTACATGTCCACAAAAAAATATGTATTGCAACTAAAATCCTATGTGTTTGCTTGTCCGTGGAGATATTCTCATTGATTTGCATGGAGAAATTTTTTTCTCTCATATCGTTTTATTTCCATTTACGTAAATCTTGATTTCAACTCAAAAATTTCTATTCAAAACATTATTCATTGTTGCCTTTAGCACTTAAAGTTGGCCCCACATGAACTGTGGTGGAACCATGGGATTTAAAAACTCTCTTGGATCTCGAAGGATTGTGGATGCAACTTATCTATGTGTGTTGTTGTCGCCTGATGGGCCTAGTCCCCATGGCGCTTAACACTCAATGGTGACTGTGTTTGTTGAGTGTATCAGATATTCGATATCAGAGTTTGAGTGAGTGTCTACATTGATGCACCAATTTTGAGACCACGGTCTATAGACAATGAACCCCAGGTGCTTCTTTCTTTCTCAAATCTTAGGTACCGATACCACCTTCCAATACTCCAAATGCAAAACTCTGAGTCAAGACTTCAATGTGGTGTCCACTGCCGCATCACCTGCCATCGTTTTTGACGCATCATCTACTGCTATCACTAAGAAGCTACTACATGTACACCTACTCATGTTTTCTTGGCATGTGTCATTTGGAAACTATCTATTTGTCTCATCAAATATGTCAAATTCAACTACCACATTTCACCCCATATTCTTCCACATCATTTGTTTCCCATGTTTGTTCTATTGTAGCAACACATCATTGCCACATGTCATCCTCATCAAACATTCCATTGACCTACCATGTGTGTTTGCCATCGCTTCGTTATTCGTCACTCTATTGTGTGAAAATATAAACCTTAACCAATGGTCCTATAGATGCCTATGTGCTTTCCACCAAGCTCCTTATGACCAAGTGCGGTGACCAAAGGCTTGTTGGTCCACCACCTATCAACATACTTTGTTGTTGTGTGCAAACAAGGTCTTAAATGGCAGTCCGATAGATGCCTGGGTGCTTACCGTTGCGATCCTTATGGTTGGATGTTATGACCAATAAATTGTTGCTTCACTGCCCATTAATCATTGGTGCTCCCTCCTAAGCTTTTGATTTTGGTTTTTGGCGTCGACCCAAAGAGGGGCTCGCATGTCACTTTCATCTAAGAAATTATTGGCATCGCGGGGGGCGGGGGGAGGGGGCTTCTTGGTTTTTCTATAGATAAAGGGGGGTCCTGCAACTAATCACATTAAGCCATGATAGTTTCTAATGAAAGTGTTACCTCCCTGTTAACTTTTGAATGGACTTAGGCCTCATCCTATCATTGATCTATCGAAGTAGCTTGATTTTTCGACGAATGTTTTCCTTTTATAACCCATCTTGGCCTATCCACTTCGAACCCAACTTTATTTTCAGTATGTGGGAGTTAGGTAAAGTGTTATATACCATTGAAAAGGTATTTAAACAAGCTAACTAACTAAACATATTTCAGACTCAATTGGACTAAGCACCTATAGACAAAATACTTGAAAATATAAGTTACTCAAGCTACACTACCAAAACTTGGCAATAAAACTAGGAAACCAACATTTAGATCAATAATGAAATAAAAGACATCAATGAAAACATAAATTTAGCAACCTGTTGTCACATTCAACAATCTCCCCCTGAACTTGTCATCAGTGAAAATATATATTCAATGATCTCCCCCTTTGGCATTCATAGCAATAACATTGGGCATTTCTCGACATTGATGCCTTTGTACTTGAATTCTCATATCAAGCACTCACTCTTGGTAGCTATTAGGTTTTTTTTCTCATTGTCTCAAGTTGTATACTCATTATCCCCCTTTGAAATCAATGGAAAATGGGTGTGGCTCAAGATGCATTGTCTATACAAAGGTATGATATCTTTAATAGTTGTGCTCTATTTATGATATTAATCCCTCTTCTACTATACCAATTGATATTTTTTCTAATGTATAACAATGACTATTTCAAGAGCCAATTTCTCCCCTTGAACAAGTGTTTATCTTATTGATATTGTAGCTCCCCTGAGTTTATTCACTTCTCTTCTCTTTGAGGTCTTGGTAGACAGATCTTCTTAATATAAGTGGATAGTTTCCTTCGTTCCTTTTTAAGTAAAAAATAGAAGAGATGAGGGAGACATCACTCCCAACTTCAGTCTCAATTACTCAAATGGATCTCAAGAAAGAGGCTCGGTGAATATGCCAATTATTTTTTCCTTCATTGATATATACTTTAACCTTACAATATGATCAACCACTGTTCTCTAAGAAAATGGTACTTTATGGGTATATGCTTGGTTTTTTAAATAAGAACAAGATTCTTTGACATACTTATAACATTGTTATTATCACACATTATGGGAATCGGTGCATCGTAAGTTACATTTATGTCTTGCAATGTTTTCTTCATTCATAGATTCTAGGTGAAATATACAACAATTTCTATGTACTTGGCTTCAGCCATGGATAGTGAATTGATGTATGCTTTTTGCTTAACTATGCTACCAAAATATCTCCTAGAAATAAAGCACCACCACTTATTCTCTTTTCATCATCTACATTTTCAACCCAATTAGCATCTATGTATGTAATTAAGGAAATATTCTCTCCTTTGGGATACCATAAACCAAAGTCCATTGTGGCCTTTAAATATTGAAGATCCTTTTTTAGCTAATAGATGACTCTCTATAGGGGCTCATTAATACCTTGCCACTAAACCAATAGCATGAATTATGTCCTTGAGGATAATAGGTACAAGAGTTTCCAATCATTGATTTGAACACCATTTGGTTGACCTCAAATGATTCATCATATTTTCCAAGCTTACAACTAGTGACCATTAGAGTGTTAAAAAGTGAACACTCTTCATCCCAAACCTTTTCAACATCTCCTTGAGGTGTTTTCTTTGGGAGATAAAAATTCCTCTGGTGATTGTGCTATTTTCAAACCAAGGAAGAAGGAGAGTTCCCCTAGCATTGACATTTCAAACTCAAGTTGCATTTCAACTGCAAATTTGTGGCTTACAAATCTACATCACTTCCAAAAACTATGTCATCAACGTAAAAAAATAAGGGCTAATATATTTACATTTTCATGTTTGATATACATATTAGTTCCATTTTTCCCTTCTTTGAAACCTTATTGTTGTATATGTTTGTCTAACATTGAATAGCATGTTCTTGATGCTTGCTTTATCCCATACAAAAATTCTTAAGTATGCACACATAATTTATATTGTCTGACAATGGGAACACTTCAAGTTGTTATATATAAACTTCCTCTTCAATATCTACATTTAGAAAAGTTAATTTCACATCCATTTGATAATATTTGAATTTCTTGTGATAGGAAAATGTTGAAAACATTCTTATTACCTCCAATCTTGCAACAGGAGAAAAAGTTTCTTAGGAGTTTTCTCCTTCAACCTAGGCATATTCTTTACAACTAAAATGGCCTTATTTCTCAAAAATTGTCTATCCTCATTTAATTTTTTCCTAAATACCCATTTTTTTTCTAATGACGTTTTTATTTTTTGCTCTTGGAACTAATTCCCAAGTCGGATTTATCTCAATATGGTCTAATTCCTCATTCATGGCATTTATTCAATCCTTACCATCACTTGCCTGAGAAAAAAATTTGGGTTCAATCATGGATAGTGTTATCACTTTCCCCAACTTCCCAAGGCTAAAAATAGGATTGGAGAAAGGTAACCACATACCAAACCTTAGGTTAGGTAGCTAGCCCTACCCAGACCAGAGAGGGCTTTCTCTTTGTCACTTTTTGCAGTCAAAATAATGGTTGAGTATCTAATTATTTTATGTAGATATGTAAGCTTAATAAATAGATTTTTTTTGAGGTTTTGAATGTTGGATAGAAAATTCAGTGAATGGACTCTATATAAGATTTTTAGGTCTGAAACTTCAAGGTGAACCTGCAAAGGATATGTGAGGAAATATAGGTAGTTTGAAAGCATATTAATAAGTCATTGTGTATAGGATGAAAATGGAGGAGTGTTTGAATGAGCACTAAGGTGAATTAATTCATTTTAGAAGCAAATAAACATAATATGGTGAATCTTGTCTAAAGAAGAGCATGCATAAACATGAATTATGCTCTCAAACTTACAAGGTAAACATATATGAAGAAAAATACATGGTATTAAGCATAAAATGATAAACATACATGAGAAACATTGATGATCCAAAGCATACCGCATGTATCTCAACACAATTCCTGCAAATCTGTCTTTGATTTCATTCCACAAGCTTATTACAAGAGCTCCATTGTAATATGAGAATATCCCACCCTAACAAAAGACTAAAGAGAGTCTACTTATAGAACATATAGACTATGACACCTCATCAGGTAAAAATCCCATCCAAAATGGATCATAAATGCAAAATATGAGTCATTTCCTAGTTTATAGGGAGGTTAGAAACCATTGCCTGGATTTTAGCTATAAACTAGGGGTGCTTGTCCCTTATATTAATTACATATTACATCATTATATGAAGCCAAAACCAACCCAATAACTCTAATGACAACTCATAGGATAACATTACCTTTAATTTGTGACCATTTCTGAGCTTGACAAGTGTCCTAAGGAATCCAATGCTGATTTGTGACAATTCTGACAGGAGATTTTAAAAACAATTTGCAGAAGCGTAACAAAATTTTGGAGGCACTTTTAAGGAACTTTTAGAAGTAAAAATCCACTTCTGAAAGAACGGTCAACTATCCCTATGTGTCTAGTTTCCATAACATCTTGAATTTTGCAAAATGGACCACGGGAAGGCCTTCAAAAGCCCATTCTCCCAAGGTCACTCAAAAGTGTAACAAAGGCTCCAAAAAGGAGGTAGAAACATGAAAAATGAGAGGTTTTTGAGCTTTTTCTCCAAAATTATAGCTTTTCATGCAATGAGGGTTCATGATCTAGGATTTACTCATCAAAATAATTCCATTCATGTAAATAAATCACCATTTGGATGCCTCCAAAATAAAAGTAACAAAAGTCGGTTACCCTTCTACAATGAGAAATTTCCAGAATTCTGCAAAAAATCATATAAAATACCAAAATTGCTCAAAAGTTCTCAAAATTAATTCTTTGGAACCTATAAGAGATAGTATACATAAATAAGGAAGCTTCAGCCAATAATTCCAATCTATCCTTCTCCTTGAGCTTCATTTGCACCTCTTTAAGCCTTTTCTTCACTTGTTTCAGCCTTATTTGAGAAATGGTGCCCCTGGTGCGATAGTGGTTTGTCATGTGTATTTGAATATTGTTATTCCTTTTAGCCTTCTTCAATAGCTTCTCTAAATGCTCTTTAACTCTTGATAACCAAATCTCTTTGTCCTCATTGATCTCCAAGGCAATGAGCTCATCAAAGGTCAATTCTTCAGATTGATGAATTGATTGTCTTTCTCGCTCCAACGCCCTTTTGAGGCCTCTTGTTCTTGGTCTTCTTGTGTGTGTTTCAGCTTCCATCTCCTGCATTTGGTCAAAAATAATAATTTTCTTACCTTTGCCTCTATTTCCCTCCATGTTTGATTTGTATTTTCTTTTTAGGAGTTGATTCACTTGCAATTGAAAATTTTCCCGCTAAAGGAAAATAATTTGGGATTGGACAATGGAGAAGGCCTCTTTCAATTCTGTTATTTATTTATCTTTATATTTGATTATCTCTTCAACTGGTTTGACCTCCACTTGCTCTAATACCTCAGCCTCCAATGGCACTGACTCATTATGGTGATGGAAAAAAGGTTGCTCCTCCATCTCACATGTTTCAACGTGGGTGCCAAGTGTAAGAAAACTCCTGGTAGACTTAGGCACAAATACTTGTCTCTTCCCCCTCTCATAGGTGTGAGAAAATTTCACAACCCTAGGAACATCTGAAGGCTGAATAGGCATGCTAGAAGAGCCAATTTCCATTGTATGTGCCGATGATGTAATAAAAAAGACATAAAGCATTGTTGACAATCTCTCCAAGAAGTTTTCCCAGGTCATGTTTATGGAGGAAAAGTGGTGCAACACAATGAGCTTGATTAGGCCATGATGAAAAAGACTAATGTGATAATCTTCTCTTCTACTTTGAACCTTTTCAGCCATCTTAATGAAGCTCTAGTACAAATAATGAGGCAAATCAAGTGTTTTGACTGAGGTAAAATGCATCAAAAGCCTGATGTGATACGTATACAACTTGGATTATCTTCCTTCACATGTGAAGTACTTCATTTTAAACATCATCAGAGGAGCATCTTGTTTCTGAGGTGTCTGAAAGGAAAAATAAATTATGGCTCCTCTCTAGCATGAGGCTTGAGGAATTGCTTGTAGTTTTCAATGTCTAGGTCCATACCCTTGAACCACTACTCTCCATGAGAAGGGATACCTGTAGCTGAAGCAATTAGGTTAGATGATAGGTTGATCTCCATACCTGGAAGAGTGGCCTTTGTTGAAAATAGGCTGGACAACTGAAGATGATACCCCCCTTCCATGAGCCTTTCACAAAATGTCAAACACTGAGCTCTTTCAAAGCATCTTCTGGCCAATGGCAAAGCATTAATCTCATGCATGGTGAATGGTTCAAGCCTGAGGTGGCACCCTCCTTTGAAGCTTTTCTTATCACTTTCCATGGATTTTTTCACTTGTATGGAGGCCACACTATGGAAGGAACCTCGAGCTTTGAAAGTTTGGAGGGCTGCCAAGCTCAAAAACGTGAAAAATTGCCTCTAAACAGAAGTGTAACAACTGTGTACATGATCGTAACATAGTGTTACGGGAGCGTAACAATGGTGGTAGGAGTGTAACAACAGTCTGTGCGTAGCACCTACGCAACACTCCAGAAGGGTAACACTTGTTGCACAGCGTCCACAGAAGCGTAACAAAACAGCCCGAGAGTGCAATTCAAAGCCCAAAAACGTAACAAAGGTAATTTTTGAAGGATTGCAAGTGGTTTTAATGGAATTTGAAGGTTGTTCTTTGGATTTCAGAGAGTATGGAGGGTAAGTGAAGTGAAGATTTTCTCTCTCATTCACATGAAAGGGTAAATATGAAATAGATGAGGGTTGATTTTCCCTTTATAAACTTTGAAATTATCTTTACCACTTTAAAACTCAAAAAATGACTTTTTAACCCTTTTTTGCACTTGAAAAGTGACATCTTGCTCTTTCAAATGAGATAAGAAGGCAGAGTAAATTTCTTTTGAACTCTTTGACATTTGAAGTGACTTGATTGACTTTTGAATTAAATAATGAGACAAACTTCTCCTTTTAAATAAGACAACAAGACAACTTTTTATAACCTTTGAACTTTCACATTGGATATGACCTTTGAAAACAAGATGAGATGTCCTTAAAAACTGAAAATGACTCCTTTGTCTTTCACTGGGACAATAGGTGAAAATTGACCTCTTTTGAAGCTCTTTGACAGTTAAGATGACTTTGTTTGTCATTAAATGAAACGGTGAGACAAAATTATTATTTTTTATGAGACAATGAGACATAAATGAGATGCTTTGATTTTTTTTGGAACTTGAGCCATATGAAACATGAGAAGTGGCTTTATTTCATCTTCATAAGCATGCTTGATCCTTATTTAGGGTTTTATGAATGGTGTTATCACTGGAAAATCGGACAAGCAAAGATGACATTATTAAATGTCAGGCAGAAGGATTTATAGGGCTGAGGCACATTAGAGGATCTGAAAAAAAAATTAAAATCTCTAAGGTCAAGAGGAAAAATCAAATTGTGCACCAAATACTCAGGCAAAATGCACCTTTGCGTGCATTTTTCTTCGATAAGCACAGATTTCCCTCAAAAATCCACGCGGTTCTGGGAGTGGAGGAAGTCACTTTCCGGGACCACTTGACACACCTAAGGAAATAATCCCACACTTGAGGCCGCCCAACCCACCTTGGGACCTCAAGGGAGCACACAAAGGAATCAACCCTCTCTCTTGGCTCACCATCCACCAAAGTACCAAGAGAGGGAAGGAGAATTTGAATTCACATATAAATGGCCACTAAGAGATGAGGAAAATGAGAGCACAGTGTTATGCTAGCCAAATTTCCCATGAGAAATCAAACAGTGTGCAATCCAGAGCAGTATTAGAGAGAGGATTCATTTGTTGGCCATCAAACAACTTCAATCCTTCATAGTAGAGAGAGAGACCTTGCGACAAGCGTTAAAGGGTAAAAAAGTCCTTGCACTAGGTCTTAGAAATATGTAGTTCTAAGGGTCCTTTGGCAAGAGTGTAACAAATTATGTTTCTTCCTAACAACGAGAAATAAGAGGGGAATTTGATTCCATCATTAGTATTATTGTTACGTTTGACTCTTTATGAGATTTTGTGGTTATGTTTAGTTTAGTTGTGTTTTCTCTCTATATATGCATATTATACCATGATTTAGTGTGTTATATATTTAATAGCATGTCTCAACTAACCTACTAACCTTCTTTTTCTGCCTGTGACCATAGGTTAGAGGCAGCGACCACTCCTCCTAAGCATCGGTGGATTGGTACACTTGTGCACCAAAACCACAAACACAAATGGAATGGAGGATTGTTGCCTTGTTTTAAGTGAAAATTTGAAGATTTTTCAAAGGCAGAGATGAACCTAGACAATGACCTATATGAAATGGAGTGACCTAACCCTAGGCCTCTTCAGTGATGATGATGGAGATAGTGACCTTGGAACTGATGATGGCGATGAATGAAATGAAAGAGCAAAAAACATGATTTAGACCTCTTCAGTGACCAAAATTATTTTCTGAGAACTTGTTCGAAAAAGTTAAAAAAAAAAAAAATTGACCTTTCACTTAATGGAAAAAAACTGAAAGAGTCATTTGATCACTGACATACCTAAGATAACATTGGCTCCAGCTGGGGATGGCAGCTCCTTCAAGAGGTGTCAAGAACACCGTAGATCAGGTAGCCTTACCATTGGGTGATGGAGTCAAACTGGACTTTGAAAAAATTTGACAAACTGGAAATGATGAACTAAATCTGGAAATGACTTTGACTAGAAAAATTGACTTGACTCTGACTTAAAAACTGACTGAAACCTTTTTTTTAATTTTTTGAAAGAAAACATGAGTTGTATGTAGAAGTCACATGGCCTTCTCCTCAGGCTTCAAACTTCTGCAAAAACATCCTTATTGTTGGACATCAAATTTAAAATGATATGTATAATGAAAATGAACTTCTTCTTCAATGATCAAGTTAGATAGTGTTTGAGGAACCTACCATTGATTGGTCCTCCAAGCACTTCTTTCCCTTCAAGATCCTCTATTATAAATGCTTTGTTACCTCTGAATGCAGTGATCTTGTAAGGTCCTTTCCATAGATTTTGGAACTTTCCATGCTTACTCTTGTCTTCATTCTGGGCATCCCAGCGAAGAACAACATTCCCAAGATTGAAATTATCCGCTTTTGTCTTCCTATCATAAATCTTTTATTTTTCTCATGAAGCTTTGAAGTATGGTTGAAGACTTCATCTCTTGACTCTTCTAGATGGATCATTTGGATGATTCTTCGCTGAATGTCATTAGGCTCATTGTCGATATCTTGCAGATTTTGTTGATCAACAGTTGTCATTGATGTCAACCCAAGCAGCACCAGGGGCTACCCCAATATTGCATGGGAATTTTGACCAACAAAATTAATATATTTTGGGTCAAGAATGATTTTTATTATTTCTACTTGTTGAGATGTTTCTGTTGATATATATCACGCCATGTAATTCTTCACGGTTTGAGAGATATTCATGTTTGAAGTTTGTACCCCCAGTTAGTCAGATAAAACCCCATGGGGTTGTGGCATGGGTCATTGAAAAGTCATAATTATAATTTTTTAAGCTCCTAAAATCCCTCCCACGTTCACTTGTTAAATCCCCTCTCAACCTAAGAATTTATATAAATTGTGATCCTCATATCCTCCTCATGCAAGGGATTTTGCTATCTGAAACAGGTCATCGTGGAATTTTCGCTCTAAATTTTTTTATACGAAGGTTCAGAAGCTAAATTTTTTATGAGGCAAATCCAAAATCTTGAGGAAGCTCCTGTAGAAATTTTAGATCAAGGTGCGCAACATTTTCAGAGATATGATCTGTGGAAGTCAGTGTTTTTGCAGGCTCCTGAAATTCATCTCAAAGAAGTGACCATGGGAAAAACGTCATAAATCTCTCTCTGAGTATCGGATTGGAATTTTGTAAAAAGTGGAAGATAGTACACAGAATTTAGTTTTCGCTCTATAAATTTCAGATCCAAATAAAGAAATAATGACACGTGGCATGTCGTACAAGTTCTCTCTACTGAAACAATCCATAATTAGCGCATTGTGAGAGATTTGGCATAACTCTCTCTTGAAGAACCCAAATTGGGTTAGACCTGTGGAATTTGAAAGACGACTCAAAGGACTACTACAAGATCGAAAATCAGATATTGGGGATCTGAAATAACAGAGATACACCAGATTCAATATCGAACTCCTAGAAGGCAAGAAAAAGCTAGATCATGTGTTGTCAAGGGCTGCAAAGGACCATACTTTCTAGGGAAGCAAAGCGAAGCAAGGTGTAGTAGAGGGTAGAATGACAAGAGAAGCAACCAAGGTGCAGAACAACAGCAATAAGTTCATCACATGAAGTCTTCAAGTGGGCAACAATGCATACAATCACTGTAAAGGTATCATTGTACTAAGTCATTGTAAATACATTATTGTAAAAATTGTTCTAGTGTCTATCTACCAAGAGTTGAAGAGGCAGTGTAGGGAGGTCTAGGATCATCATTAGGTGGTTGTGTCATAGTTGGGGTTATGGTCTAGAGTGTCTTCTTCTTCTACATCATTCTATATCATTGTAAAGTGGACCATTTTCCCTGGCACGGGAGTCCATTCTTATTTTATTCTTCTATAGGGTGGTAGGGTGGTGCTAGGGTGAGTTGTAGCTCACTGGGTTTTGGGGCATCCGTTCAGTTGACTACTGAAGAATATCGAGCGTTGGAGCGTCTCTCCAGTGGGAGCTGGAGAAGAATGCTTTTCTAGATTCTAGGAAGTTGGAGCTTTATTTTCAATTGGAGTTGAATATTAACGAATTATTAGAAAAGCATTAGGTGGTCTTTGTCCCGAAGTGGGTTTCCACCTTAAAAACTATGTGCATTTGTGTTCCTTTTGTTTGCTGCTATCATTGTACAAACACTGATAATAATTGAAGATTTTGATTCACCCCCCCTAATTGAAATAAATACTCTAATCGATGCTCTAATTGAAAGAAATATTGATTCACCCCCCCTCTCAGCATTTCCAACAATTGGTATCGGAGCTTGTTTCCTTCAATAGCAGTTTAAAAGTTGGAAGGAGGTCATGGAGCATACCAAGAATGGTGTACCTCTGTTCAATGAAAATAATTATGCACTCTGGAAAGGAAGAATGGAGGTCTATCTCTTAGCACAAGGTTACGAAGTATGGGACACCGTTCAAAATGGATTTACATCAACTGTAGATGAACAAGGTAAGAAGAATTTGGTAAATGATGCAAAAGCAAAGAATATTATTATCAATGGAATTATTGAATATTCTTATCATAAGGTGTTGGGTTGTAAATCCACCAAAAATGGATGGGACAAGCTTGAGAATATATATGCAGGTGACTCAAATGTCAAAGAAGCAAAGCTTCAAATATATAGAGCAAAATTTGAGCAACTCAAAATGAAAGAAGATTGCAACATTGCTACATACTTCCAATACATTGATGAAATAGCCAATACTCTGGAAGGATTGGGAGAGCCAGTTGACGAGAAGACTGTTATATGAAATATTCTTACAACGTTACCAGGGAGACTCAACCCAAAGGTATTGGTCTTAGAATACAGTGCAAATCTGGACAAACTCAGCAAAGAGGAATTACATGGAGTTCTCATAGCATATGAAATGAGACTTGATGAAGAAGAGGGTACTTCGCATCTAGAAACCGCGTTTGTTGCATCTAAGAAAACCAATAAGGATAAACAACCTTCAATTGAAAAGACATGCACCTGCAAGTGTGAAGAAAAGGGAGATGATGAAGAAGGTCTTTCAGATGAATAATATGCTTACTTTACAAGAAAACTAAAAATTGGTAAGGGAAAATTCAAAGGTAAACTTCCATTGATATGTTTCGGCTGTGGTGAGGTTGGGAATTTTGCATCAAAATGTTCGAACATAAGTGATGGCAACTGAAAAGGAAAGAAAGGCTTTTATAAATTCAACAAGCAAGGATCCAAAAGGAAATTTCTCTCTAAAGAAGATAGCTCATCATCCGATGAAGACAATGACAACGAAGAAGAAGCCAATGAGAGTGTATTGTTTATGGCCAAGCACAATAAACAAGAGGTATCAAACAACGAAGAAGAAGGATTGACCATAGAATAATTTTCTAAGGAAGCAATCAAACTTATAAAAGAGCTCAAGGCAGAGAAGATCCATTCCAATACTCTTGAAGAACAAGTTCAAGGTCTCAAAATTGAAGTTGAAGAACACAAATGCATTAAAGAGTCACTTCAAAAGAAGTTGGAAGAAAGCAACCAAGAAAAGGAATAATTAGAAGCCAAAGTAGTCTCGCTGCATAAGGAAGTGAAGAAAGGAAAAACTATCCAAAACTATGCCAATAGCTCAAGGGAATTAGAAGAACTCATCAACAATCAACGATCTTACAATGACAGAACTAGCATCGGTTATAAAGAAGAAGAAGCAGGACCTTCTACAACAAAATACAATGAACCTATGAGATATGACATGCATGTAGACTCCATTGGACAAGATTCGCAAGAACAGCCTTGTAAGACAATTCCTCGACGAAGATTTCCATCCAGGTACCAACATATTTTTTATGGCTACTGTTATTCATGTGGAAATTTTTTTCATAAAGCTATAGAATGTCACACGTACCCTAAGAACGAATACAATTCCAGGAGATCTGTCAAATATGAACCTCCCAGGGCTCAGCGAAACATCAATAGATTTGAACATTTAAGAAATAATATTGAATGTTACAAATGTCGAAACTTTGGACACATAGCCAGAGACTGCATAATTGAAAATCCTCTAGAGGAATCTTCGAAGCCACAGAAAAAACGAACATGGAAGAAGAAGAAGACTGATAATTGTGCTCTTGCTCTCAAGGCTCAAAACAAAAAAGATGTGTGGTATGTTGATAGCGGTTGCTCAACACATATGACTGGAGATAGAAATAAATTTTTATCTCTAAAAGAGAAGAAGGATGGAATCATGTCCTTTGGAAATGATGGATCTTCAAATGTTATAGGATCAGGTACTGTCACTCTCGGAAGAAAGATGCTCTAGCCAAGAATGTTCTATTGGTTGAAAACATGAATCACAATCTGCTCAGTGTTGGACAAATATGTGATCAAGGACACACAATACTATTCAACTCCACAAAAGTGAAATCAAGGAAGGTACGTATGGTGAAAATGTGGCTACAGCAAGTCGAGCTCCAAACGACATATATGTTATGGATGAAGCAACTAAAGCATGTCTAATAGCTAAAGAAGATGATATAATATTTGGTAGCAATGATGATCGACTAAGTAAGAAGTTTGCTACAAAGATGCAAAGTGATTTCGAGATGTCTTTACTTGGTGAGTTGACATACTTCTAAGGGCTTCAAATATCTCAGCAAGAGAAAGGAATATTTATATGTCAAGCCAAGTACATCAAGGAAATTCTCAAGAAATCTAAAATGGAAGATTACAATCCCATCCTTACTCCAATGGTAACAGGTTGCAAATTGAGCATAGATGACTCATCTAAGGATGTGGATCAAAGGTTGTACAGATCTATGATTAATAGTCTTCTATATGTAACAACCTCTCGGCGAGATGTTATGCAAGCAATTGGACAAGTAGAAATATTCCAAGCAGCACCAAAAGAATCACATATTATTGCCATCAAAATAATTCTTCGATATCTAAATGGAACAACAGAATATGGCTTGTGGTATCCCAAGGGTAACAATCTCATTATTCATTCTTTTACAGATACAAATTGGGCAGGAAGTGTTGATGATCGTGAGAGTACTCGTGAAGCATTGGAATATCTTCGCCAGAAGCTTGGGATTCTCCCAAGTTCTCATTAGATTTTCCTTATTCAAAATATAAAGGGGGAGTGGAAGTGTGTACAGGTCCGCAAGATGGTTGTGTGTCAGGGGGAGTTACCCTTTGCCATTGATGTCAAAGGGGGAGAGAATGTTGTAGGAAATCTGATCTAAAAATGGATTGTACTTGAAATAAGGGTGCAAGGTATCCATTTCCAATAATTCTAAATGTGCAAACAACTCTGATACTAATCTGATCTGAAATGTGTGAACAAAATATTTCTTACACAGAGATAGACAGTAGGGGCTTTTACTGGTTATTTCACCTTTCAAAGAAAGGATGAAACTAGAAGCTTCTGGCCCTCTTACTGGCTCTGCCTAAAGAAATATGAAGTAAACACTGAAACGATCTGGCAATGAAAGTTTTTGTTTTCTGATTGCAAATTATTCATTAACCAATATTATGAGTGTAAAAGCATGTTAAGGTGTTCTGCAATGGAACAAATTTGGTTTGGAATGGAACAAATATGTTTTGATAACTGTATAAGTCTTTTTGTGTTAAGAGGACTTATTTAAATTTATTGTTTAAGGTAATCTGATCTGAAAATGGATTGTACTTGAAATAAGGGTGCAAGGTATCCATTTCCAATAATTCTAAATGTGCAAACAACTCTGATATCAATCTGATCTGAAATGTGTGAACAAAATATTTCTTATACAGAGATAGTGAAATGGGGCTGAGTTGTTGCCTTTAAAGAAGGGTGAGCAGAAGCTTGGCCCTGTAAACCACGCCTCAAAAGCTGCTGAAGTAAACACTGAAAGGACCTGGAAATGAAAGTATTTGTTTTCTGATTGCAAAGTATTCATTAACCAATATTATGAGTGTACAAGCATGTTAAGGTGTTCTGCAATGGAACAAATGTGGTTTGGAATGGAACAAATATGTTTTGATAACTGTATAAGTATTTTTGTGTTAAGAGGAATTATTTAAATTTACTGTTTAAGGTATTAAACTCTAGAAATAAGCAACAAGAATTCACAGCATATAAACAAGCATCTGATAAAGCAGTTCACCCCTCTCTTGGGCTACATCTATTGGGTCCAAAAGCCTCCAAATGGGCTTTTCCCTCTTCTATTAATGCTCAAAATAAGTTTTACACCATGAAGAAAGCCTCAAAAGGCTGAAATAGCTGCAAAATCAGAATCAGAGTGCTGGAAACAGTAAAAATTGACTGTAAATTCACCTCAAACAGATGAACATAGCCCAATATAGCTGATCATTCCTAAAGCCCTAGTGGCTCCTCAAGAAAATCCGCTGATAAAACCTCTGACAGAGTGCCTTGATGGCTATGTAACCTATTCCAACAGCTTCAGAATGTTCCAATACCCCCAAAACAAAACAAAATTCGTTCCAATTGGACTTCCCTAGCCAAAGTTATGACTGAAACTGACTTTGCCCAGTTAGGGCTAGGAAAGCTCCACCAAATGTGGAGAACTGCCAAACAACCTCGACAAATATGGAGCCGGCGCTAAAATTAGGCGCTCCGACGAATTTTCCGCCAAGTCGTGGTGCTAACAGGATAAGCCCATGGGACCGCGCCATTCGGAAGTTGGTTGAACAACTTTGAGTTATGGGCAGCATGTTTTAATGTTTAACCATAATATTTAAACCATATATAATGCCCCTCCGAATAACACGTGACCTTACCCCAAACTTGTTAATGCGCCGTTTGATTTGGCACTTGGTTCTCTGCAAATGGTTCCGTGCTGAGGGGGATGACCCCCTTTCGGGCCCCGCCCAAACCAATGACAAATGTTAAATATAAGTTCTTGACATTGCTTCATAAGAATCACCTTTGGCCCGATGGTTGGGCCGCTCGATTGCCTCCGCCCCAACCCGGGGTCGACTCCTGCCCACTCCAAACAAATTTTGTTAACACATAACAATTTCATTCGACCCTTGGGGCCACGTGGCGGCCTCCGTACTGGCCACGTGGCACCCTATGATTGGCAGCCACTGGAATATTCTATGGAATATTCCATGGAATATTCTGTGGAATATTCTTTTTTTTTTTTTAATAAAAACTTTTATAAAGTCAAATTGACCTTTTTTTAACTGAAATGCGAAAACTTCAAAGTTGAATAACTTTCTCATACATCGTCGGTTTTCAGTGCCGTTTGCGGCTACAGGATCGTTTTTTTGAGCTCTTTCCTGTCGTTCTAGTTTGGACTAATTCTGAGCAACTAAATTTTTGAGCATTTTTCCATTAAGGACTTGATCTCCTGATCACACCTCCCAAATGGGAAGCTTTTGGACCCACAAAAGCTCTCTTATTAGGGAAACTGATGATGTGGAGACTGATTCTCTACTCTTCCACCCTTGAATAACTAAAATCTACCTGATTTCATCAAATGGAGCTTTTCAGAAAATGATAAATTGTCTCTGGATTTAACTGATCGACCATTGCTAAGATTGACGGAGTCATGATGAAAATTATTAAAATTTGCAGAACAGCAACTATAATTTGCAGGAAATAAACTTTTTCTACACTGATCAAACTTCCAAGAAGACTTAAAATAACTTTCACCTTGCAAACTGTTCCCATGGCGAATTCTACCATTCTGAACCAACTTTGTCCCATGCTGAATTGCGTGTCCTCCTTGCTTGCATTGCTTTGCTTTGACACTTCATTCACTGCATTCACTGACACCAAAGGTAACTTGTGCAACATAATGTCATCTTCTTTTAAATATGAACTATTATTAAACTGAGACATATCATTAGCAACGTCATGAAAAGGTAAATGCACAAAATCTTGTCGTTTCAACATCAACAAAGTTAGACTTTGACTTGCATTAACCAGCCTTTTCAATTGACCTGCATGGAGTAAAGAAGATTCCAGCTTCTTCTTGTGTGCTCTCACAATGTACTCTTTACCATATTTCAACAAGTGATACTTGTTTTCATGGCGATAGAATATGGCCTTCCTGTCAAATAAGTAAGGACTTCCCAAAACAATTCCTGAGATATCAAGCGGCACCACATCAAGTTCAACTGTGTCAATAAAATGTGCAGTTATTGCAAAACGCAATATGCACTTTCTTGAGACTTGTAAATTTGAATCCTTGCATATCCACCCAAGTGGATAAGGCTTTGGATGTGGAATGGTCTCAAGTTTTAGTTGTTTGACCAAATCTTCTGATATGAGATTAGCTTGTGACCCACTATCAAACAGTGTGTCAATTTTTGTATGTTTTGAAATTACCCTCACATGGAATAGCTCTATCCTCCTCTTTTAATCTTGAGTGTCCTTGTGACAATTTAGTGAGCTAGAACTGGTAATTGTGTCTTGCACCACTTCTTTCCCCTTAATGTTCTTTAAAACCATGGCGATACTTTTTGTCTCATCACCTGATTCTGACCCTAAGTCTTGCTCAACTTTTGCTACAGTTTTCCCCTTTTCTTTGGTCTTGTCTTTGTTTTTGTATTTTTCTGGTTTTAGTTCAGGATGAAGCTTCCAACAATGATCCTCATCATGACTTGTCTTTGAACAGTTCTTGCAAAAGAACTTTCCTTTTTCTTTTCTTGAATTTGCAACTCTTTTCTTTCCTTTGTTTTTGAAATTACAATCCTCATTCAAAGCATCAAAAGCATTCTTTCCTCTAGCTTCTAAATGTGTAGCCTGGACACAGACTTCATCTAAGCTGGTAGGATTAAACATTAGGATAGTATGTTGAAGGTAACTGTGCAAACCTCCTATGTATTTTAACAAAGTATCCTGACTTTGTAAATCTACCCCAAGTAAGAGTGTTCTCCTTCTAAATTTTTGGGTATAGTCTTGCACATTTTGTCCTTGAAGTTGCCTAAAATTTTGCCAATTCATGATAGCCTTCTGAATATGAGCAAGAGGATAAAATTGTTTCTTGATAGCAGTAATAAACTCATTCCAAGTTAGAGTTATCTTACCATGCTTCTTGATTTCCTCCCTGGTCTTGGCTTCCAACCAAACCAAAGCTGCTCCATCCATTCTTAATGAGGTTAATTGGATTTTTGTGTCATCATCATGTATATTCTGAATCCTTAGATAGACTTCCAGTTGTCTAATCCAATTATCCAATTTCTCTACATTAACATCACCATTAAATATTGGCAACTCGAATTTTACATCAAGCTTTAACAATAGATGTTTTTGCTTTGTGTGACTGATTTACAGAGGTTGAAGAGGATGATGTGGAGGAAGAGGATGACGATGGAGATGGTGAATCACCATTTCCTCCATTCCCTTTCTTAGACTTATCATTGTCTTTCTTCCCTCCTAAAGAATATCCTTCTTCTCTTTGGTTTCTAGACCCTTCTCTAGCAATCCTATCATTTATCTCCTGATAGAGGATCCTAACCATCTCAGTCATATCCAATAAAGATTTTCTAAAGACTCTTTCTTCTTCCTTGGGATCCATTTCCTCATGTAATTCTCCTTCTCTTGAAGACATGTTTGTTGCTGATTCTAAGGCTAATGAGGATGAAATGGAAGGTGGAGATAATGGCACCCTAGCCCTCCTTGGTTGAGTATTATCTTGTTCTCTAACCAATTGACCTTCCCCTCTTTTCAATTTTAGCCTAGTAAGCATCAAATTTTGCAAAACAACACAATATTTCCTTGCACAAAATTCACAAACTTTTGAGCACAACCTAAGCTCTGATACCAATCTGATCTGAAAATGGATTGTACTTGAAATAAGGGTGCAAGGTATCCATTTCCAATAATTCTAAATGTGCAAACAACTCAATACCAATCTGATCTGAAATATGTGAACAAAATATTTCTTATACAGAGATAGACAGTAGGGGCTTTTACTAGTTATTTCACCTTTCAAAGAAAGGATGAAACCAGAAGCTTCTGGCCCTCTTACTGGCTCTGCCTTGTAGAAATTTGAATAATATCTAAATTATTCACCGAGATTATCCTAATTACACACTATTTAAGTTTCATGCATAATACATAACCTCTTCTACAATTGATCATCAATTTGCGGAAATAGAAGCAGTCGCATGCACACATTAAAACATAATCAAACACACATACAACACAGTATGTAATGGGGAAAGCTTACAGCTGAAAACCCCCAACTATCTGTATATTATAATGATAGAGAACATGTAACAATACATAGCACAAAGCTCCTCACATCTCTCAGCACTATCTCACATGCTACACACAAACTAGCTCAGATATGAAAAAGTCACAAATTCAAATCTCTTCCACTTGTCTGCCTGCCTCTACTGCGCAATCCAAGATGAATAATGATGAGATCCAAGTTCGAATCCCACTGGCTTGTACTGCGCAATCCTCATTGGCAATCTCAATCAATGTGTGTGCAAATCTCATGCACAACTATAGTCACAACCGATAGTAGACTCACCCTTTCACCCACCTCTAACACTGGTCTCCACTGAACTGTCCATGCATTGCAGTTAACTGATGTATTCTTTAGTTGATTTATGAGTCAATAATTAGTGAATTAATTAATAATTAATTCACACCACTCATCACTAGTGTATTTTTCAGTTAGACTAAATACAACTAGTTCAACTAAGTTAAACCGAACACAACTCCACCAACTGTCTCATCAACTCCACCAAAATCTGCCACATGAGTTCTAATTGAAGTCAACCATGCAATAGCTCAACTAACCCCTAGGAAAAGCATATTTCCTTCTGTCAACTGCATGTGCCACATCCAAGCATCAAACTGAAGTGCTCCAAGAGGATAAGATAATGTTTATAGTCCAAATATTATTAAGGGCTAATAATATTTGACTGATCTATTTTTAGACTGGCAGTCTAAAAATAGACTTCGCCCAATGTCTAAAAATAGAGGTCCATCTATTTTTACCAACTTGACCAATCATCCATAAATAGCATCCTGCAACTCATAGACCATGATCCATATGTCTAAAAATATACATAGTGTAAAAATAGACTTTGCGCCAAAAATAGCCTGCGGGCCCACTTAGTGAAGGCGACTTCTTTTCACTAAGCTCCATCATCTTGTTGCATTTTCAACATGCCTAAAGAAATATGAAGTAAACATTGAAATGATCTGGCAATGAAAGTATTTTTTTTCTGATTGCAAAGTATTCATTAACCAATATTATGAGTGTACAAGCATGTTAAGGTGTTCTACAATGGAACAAATGTGGTTTGGAATGGAACAAATATGTTTTGATAACTGTATAAGCCTTTTTGTGTTAAGAGGACTTATTTAAATTTATTGTTTAAGGTATTAAACTCTGGAAATAAGCAGCAATAATTCACAGCATAATAACAAGCATCTAATAAAGCAGTTCACCCCTCTCTTGGGCTACATCTGTTGGGTCCAAAAGCCCCAAAATGGGTTTTTCCCTCTTCTATTAATGCTCAAAATTAGTTTTACACCATGAAGAAAGCCTCAATAGGCTGAAATAGCTGCATAATTAGAATCAGGGTGCTGGAAACAGTAAAAATTGACTATTCATTCACCTCAAACAGATGAATATAGCTCAATACAGTTGATCATTCACCAAGCCCTAGTGGCTCCACAAGCAAATCCGCTAATAAAACCTCTGACAGGGTGCCCTGATGACTCTGTAACCTATTCCAACAGCTTCAGAATGCTCCAATACCCCCAAAACAAAACAAAAATTTCATTCCAAAAAGACTTTCCTAGCCAAAGTTATGACTGAAACTAACTTTGCCCAGTTAGGGCTAGGAAAGCTCCACCAAAGGTGGAGAACTGCCAAATAACCCTGACAATTTAGGTTCGGCGCTAAATTTTTGGCACTCTGCCATAATACCGCCAGTTCATGGTGCTAAGGGAGATAAGCCACGGGACCGTGACCTTCGGAATTCGTTTTAAAACTGGAGTTATATGCGGACGGTAATAACGTTTGAACCATATTATAAAAAACCGTGTCGGAGTTCACGTGACCTTACCCCAAACGGTTAAACGCGCTGATGGAATTAGCTCACGGTTCTCAGCCTTTGGTTGCATGTGGAGGGGGCTGGCCCCCTTTCGGGCCCTGCCCAAACAAATTTCAAACTTCAAATGAAACTTTGTGCCAATGGTTTAATAAGAACCACCTGTGGCCCGTTGGTCGGGCCGTCCTGTTGCCTCCGCCCCGACCCGGGGTCAATCCCTGCCTACGACAACAAAATTTTATAACACCAATTTCATTTGACCCATGGGGCCACATGGTGGTCTCTGGGCTGGCCACGTGGCGCCCTGTGATTGGCTTCCCACTGGAATATTCTGCAGAATATTCTGTGGAATATTCCCAGAATATTCTATGGAATATTTTTTTTTAAATAAAATTTTTTTATAAAGTCAAACTGACCATTTTTTTACTGAAATTGGAAAACGTCAAAGTTGAATAACTTTCTCATACAGTGTCGGTTTTTAGTGCCATTCGCGGCTACAGGATCGTTTTTCTGAGCTCTTTCCTGTCGTTCTGGTTTGGACCAATTCTAAGAAACTAAATTTTTGAGCATTTTTCCATTAAGGACTTGATCTCCTGATCAGAAGTGAATCCCAATAGCCTCACCTCCATGTATAAGTACACACATAATCTCCATCTAATGCTTTGCGGAGTTACCTCCTGGTTTGACATGGTCTGAGACTGTCATTGTGCATTCAGTTTTTAGTTCTCCTAGCATTCGGTTTCTTACTGATCCTACCATTCTGCAATTCTGCCTCCCCTCCCTCGGCCTGCTCCCCTCCCTTCCCTCACAGCGCTCGGCCCTCCCTGTTACCCAACCCCACTCACTGCCCTCCACTCCCTCACACATTCATCATCCCCTCCTCGCTCATAGTTCTCCCCTCCCTCAACCCGCTCCCCTCCCTTCCCTCACAGCGCTCGGCCCTCCCGTCCCCTCCACGCTCATCGTCCCCTCCCCGCTCACAGCCCTCCCCTCCCTCGGCCCACTCCTCTCCCTTCCCTCACATGCTCACCGTCCCCAACCCCTCTCACAGACCCTCAGCCCCTCGGCCGCCGCCCCTCTTACACAGACGCTCACCCCTCCCTCACCCATCCCCTCATGCAGACCCTCGGTCCCTCGGCCCTCCCTTCCCATCCCCCACCCCCCTCACGCAGACCCTCAACCCGCCTTCCCTCCCTGTTGTTTAATTTTTTATTGTTTTTTCTTATTACAGAAAGTACCCCCCAGAAAATGCCTCCCTTAGTAAATAACCCCTAGAAAATACCTCCCTTAAATAAACCCTCCCTCAAATAATACCTCTGTTTTTCCCCAATTTTTTTTTACAAAAAAAAAAAATAATTGCAGAATTTAAACCAGAATTGAGTTTTTACCATGACAGCAAAGTATTTTTTCTTCTTCAAAAGAATGCATTCTCTCATATGTATTGTAGGAGTTGTTCTCTCCAGCAAGGAGAACTATCGTGAATGGTCTCGGAAAATCAAGCACACTCTCATTTTTAATGAGCTCTGGAGAGGAATTTATGAAGGAGAAGGAGACCATCCACCAGCAAAGCCCAATTCAAATAAGGAGATCACCATTTGGGAAAACAAGAACTGCAAGGCCTATGCCTTGATTGCAGCTTCCGTAAATAAAGAGGTGAGTCGCCATATTTCACCATTTTCAAATGCCTATGAAGCCTTGAGCAAGCTAAAAGAACTCTATGACTCACATTCAGAATTTGAAAATTTTCAATTAATGATTAAACTTTTCAATCTTGAATTGAAAAATGATGACCCTCTTTCTTTAGCTTCAAAAGTAAGATCTATCATGCATGATATTAAGAACACTGGTGTAGAAGTTGACATATCTCTCATAGCATATGTTAAGGCATTGTATCCCACTTACTCACATTATCTTGAGTCATTGCAAGCAAGTGGAAACCCTGTGAAAATAACCTTTGATTCCCTTGAGAAAAAGTTTGCAGAAAGAGAGAAGGCTTTTGGAAAGATGACAGCCCCTCTGTCTTCTGAAAAGGTTGTATGCTTTGCACATAAAGATAAGAGACATGCTCAAGATTCTTCCAGAGGAAGAGGTGGCCGAAGAGGGAGAGGAAGAAAAAATTTCAGAGGAAGGGGGGGCAGACAAACTCAAACTAAAAAGTATGATCTTCATTGCATAAGTTGCAATAAACACTGGCATGATGCATCTACATGTAAGCTGCCTTGGGATAAAATTGAGCAGCAAAGAAATCAAGAAAAAAGTAAAACTCATGACAGAGACAAAGGTAAAGCACCTGAATCCACTCATTATGTTGTAGCACATTGTAACAATGGAGTAACTGAAGACTTGTTTGATGTTTCATTTACTTCTTGCAGAAATTATTGGTTGATAGATTCAGGAGAAACATGTCACATGACATTTAAAAAAAAGACTGTTTTGAAGAATTTACTGACAAAGTTGATAGAGCAGTATACTTCATAGATAAATTTAAACTCAAGCCATTAGGGCTTGTCACAATCAGGCTTAAGTTGCCTGGTATTCCAGATCATCTTCTACATGAGGTTCTATACCTCCCTGAGTTGAGGAGAAACTTGTTGTCCTTGGTCCACATCTGCCAGCAAGGACACTCCATTCACATGTTTGATGGCAAGGTTGAGGTCAGAAAAGCATCAGATCGCTCACTTGTTATGGAGGGAATAGAAGAAGGAAGACTCTTGAAGCTGCAAGGTTCCTCTGCTCATGCACAAAACTTTGCATTCAGTTCACATCATGATGAAGGTACATTCCCATCAAGTCTTTTATGGCATGCTAGATTTGGACACTTAAACTATGACAGCCTTCGATTGTTGAAGAAAAATGGTGTTAATGGACTGCCTACAATTCCTAGGAAACTTAAGCAATGTGATGCTTGTATTCTAGGAAAGCATAGCAAACAGCCATTTCATGATTCACAATCCAGAGCACATAGAAAACTTGAGCTTATTCATTCAGATTTATGTGGCCCTATGCTTGTTGCTTCTGCAAATGGAAATAAATATATGATGACATTTATTGATGATTACACCAGAATGTGTTGGGTTTACTTATTGAAGAACAAATATGATGCTTTTCAAACATTCAAGAATTTTCATGCATGGATTGAAAATTATGCACAAACTCATATTGGCTCTTTGCGTATTGATAATGGAAAAGAATACACTTCAAACGAATTTGAAAATTATCTTTGTCAACATGGGATTAAACATCAAATAATTGTGCCCTATAATCCCCAATAGAACGGTGTAGCTGGAAGAATGAATAGGACCATTTTAAATATGGTTCGCTCCATGAAGTTTTTAAGAATGTAAAATTGACGTTTTGGGTTGATGCAATTCTATGTGCTGTATACATAAAGAATAAGTGTCCTTCAATTTCAATCAAAAACAAAACTCCTTATGAAATGTGGCATGGCCACATTCCTTCGGTAAAGCATTTCAGTGTCTTTGATTCCACCTGTTATGCTTTGATACCCAAGATACAAAGGAATAAACTTGGTGCTAGAAGTCGAAAATGTATCTTCTTGGGGTATTCCAATACCTCCAAAGGATATCGTCTCTATGATGAAGTCAATAAGAAGTTTGTAGTAGCAAGAGATGTCATATTCCTTGAATCTTCCAAGACTGACAATGTTGTTGAGCGGCAACTTGATCGCCTGGATAGATTCACACATGCAAAGTCTTTTCAAGAATTTGATAATCAGATTCCACATCTTGAAGGGGGGATTCCTATACTAAATCAATCTGTGGAATCATTTTCCGAAGCACTCTCTCCCCCACTTGAGGAACCAACCACGGATGACACCTTGAACGATGTGATTGACAGAATTGAAAGATTGAATCTTGATTCAATTCCAACTCAGTCAAATGAGCAACCTGGGCCATCTCATAAAGGTTCCCCCAAATGGCTGAAAAAGACACTAGAAAACGTTTGTCCTGATGAGGTTGGAAAGACAGGAACAAGAAGTTCCACTAGACAAAACGAAGGTGACGTAGATAATTCAGATTCACCTGTTGATATGGATATTGCTTATAATTGTGAATTGAATTTGTCTACAGATCATGTACCAACTTCCTTCAAAGAAGCTGCTTCTCATGTTGAATGGAATGAAGCGATGCAAAAGGAGTATGATGCCTTGATAGCGAATGGCACTTGGAAGCTGGTTGATCCTCCTTTGGGAATCAAACCAATTGGTTGTAAGTGAGTCTACAAGAACAAGTACAAAGTAGATGGCTCACTTGACAAGCACAAAGTCAGGCTTGTGGCAAAAGGTTTTGCAGAGAAATAAGGGGTTGACTATGAAGAAACTTTTTCCCCCACAACAAAATGGGCCACCATCCGGATACTCTTTGCCCTAGCAGCTCAGAAGGGATGGAAAGTCCATCAAATGGATGTAAAAATTGCCTTTTGAATGGAGATCTAAAGGAGAAAGTTTTTATGTCCCAGCCAGAAGGATTTGTTGTGAAGGGCCAAGAACACAAAGTATGCAAACTTATAAAATCCTTGTATGGCCTCAAGCAAGCACCGTGAGCCCGGTATGAGAAATTAATTGAGCATCTTCTGAAACATGACTTCAAATATTTTGATCTTGATGATGCAACTTTGTTTGTTAAGAAAGTTGGAAAAACAGTTATATATCTTGTGGTGTGTGTAGATGGTCTTTTGATGACAGGGAACACTGAGAGTTTTATTGCATCCATAAAGAAAGAATTGAAGAAAGGTTTTGAAATGACTGATTTGGGTTATGTTCATTACTATCTGGGTATTGAAGTAACTCAACATCTTAAATTCATATTTCTTTCTCAAAAGAAGTACATTGGAGATCTTTTGAACAAGTTTGACATTTCTCTATGAATTTCCTTATTTGCAGGACTTTCTGTATTGAATGGAGAGGCTTTGATGCTCTATGAATTCAATATGGTGAGGCAACCAGCTAGTGTTCAGTTCATCCTGGTAGTAGTAGTCTAAGGGAGTAGGGGGGTTATTGTGCTAGTTTAAGGGTAAAAGCCTTAGATCTAGCTTTCACCCAACAAATCCTTAGTGATGGCAATGCGCAAAAAATAAAAAACACTAACATTGCCACCATGTGGCTCTTGTTTTTAATATGAATTAGAGTTGAGTTAAAAAACTGCCATCTAACAAATGTTTGAATTTTTTAATCTATTTTGAGAAAAAATATTAATTTTATTTAAAATTTAATTAAAATTATTAAAAATTAAATGATATATGTTTTAAAATATTCAAATTTATTTTTATATTAAAATACAATTTAAATAGAAGAAAATAAACTGGGTGTAGAGTATGCCCTAGGATTGTTTAACTACCCAAGACCCAACGAGTTATCCCAGGTGCCTTTGTTTTCCTTGAATAAGAGTGATGATTCAACTTGCATTGGGTGGCTTGCTTTTCCTTATTTAAGAGTGATGAGTCAATGTGCATTGGTTGATAGCAACTGGTTGTGACCTCATTGTTGTTTGACAACGGAGTTATGATAAGTTTTCCAACCATATAAAAATAAAGAAAATACAATTTTAGAATATTGAATTTATTTTTATATTAAATGCAATTTAAATAAATGAAAATCATTATTTCGAAATTAAATATCATTTGTTCTAATAATCTACGCTGTAAGTCAACCTATTTATTACAACCCACTTCTCCTGTAAGTCAAAAGTCGTCCGAACCTGGGGAAAAGAAATTTAAGAAATCTTGTTGTAGCAGTGTTTGAATCGTGTTTTAAATGGTGGAAATAGATTCAACGCCATAAAATACTTCAAGAAACCCAACATCTTGAAGTTTGTTAGCTATAACCTAGATTTACAAAAACCCAACGAAATTTTCTTAAAATCTTGTCAAAATTTCCATAATTTTCAAAAACAAAAAACAAGCTAATAAGACAATGGCCTTCCGCTCTCTTGGGAAGTGAATGAAAACTTGACAATGGCACATGGTTGAAGAGTGTAAAATGTCAACCAGTGGTATTGAGCATTAGTTTGTGAACACCGTGTTAATTGCGCTGTTAAGCAGTGGCATTGAGAATTTCCCGATGTCACAAGAGATATCACAGTACCGTTTTTATATTAATGTGCCAAAAACAAAAAGGAAAATCATATATGTAGCTGAATCAACTCAATCGCAATTAATTGGAAAAGGACGGGTGATGAAAGCCGCTGCTGTGACAGGTTGGTATTGCTTCTTTTGAAAAGCCACCCAACTGACCTGGTGATCTTTTGAACCGCCCAATTCAGCTGCCGCCGTCCGGTGCTTTTCTTACTTTCTTGGCCGCCCAAGTCAGCTTGCGGTTGCTTTTCGGCCGTTGGAGTTTTCTGGCAAGCGAATCTCCGACGTTGAGTATGCGAGTGTCAGGGGGCGTGGATGACGTGTCTATGAGCGGGATGCCACGCGTCCAATCGTATCATTCGAGCAGAGCAGAAGTTGGTGTGGAGGATAAACCAAAAACCAAAACCAAAACAACCACCACAAAATACACGTGCCCCAATGTAACCAAAGGAACATCGAAAGTGGGTATCGGTGTGGGGGTTGTATTTAGATCTAATTCAGAATGAGAGAGATGGGTATCGGTGTGGGGGTTGTATTTAGTTAATATTAGGATGGTAGGGGCTACCCACTTTCGATGTTCCTTTGGTTACATTGGAGCACGTGTATTTTGTGGTGGTTGTTTTGGTTTTTGGTTTATCAATTCAAGTTGACATTGACATTTCCATTGGAAAAATTGGGAGATTTTCTTATGATAGCAAAAGGATGGGATTGAAAGAAAAAGGAAAGCAAATCAAGATGAGAATTTTGCTTTGCACGGAGGGGTGGAAAGATGCCAATGGTGGGTCACATAATACAAGTGGGTTTAGGATTTGGGAGTATAGGTTTTCCATGAAAACTAAAGTTTGAAATCATCACACAATTGAAACTCTTGTTTAATGGGGGTGTAATTATAGGATCTCAATGGAAACTAAGTCAACCCACAATAAAAATTCTTGTTTAATTAGATATAATTATGATGGTATAAAACATATAGAAATTATGATGTAATTATGTATAACTATTGAAATTCAATGAACAAAGAAGGAAGTCCATAATGAACTATTTATTTGTTTTAACTATTATTTTATTTTATTTTGCTACATCAATATATTATATTGTTAAAGGATAAGATCAAAATATTTTTAAACAATGTTTCAAGAGTTTTAAAATATTTTAGAAAAGTATTTAATACAACCATATTTTTTTATTATACATTTTTTAATTATTTTTTAGGATTTTTTTTTTTTACAATTATTACTTTGTATTATAAAAAAAGTAGAGACTAGTAAATTTTACATTTCTTTTGTATTTTTAGAGGCTTCAGAATGTTCAATACATCATTAGCAGGATTTTTTTTTTCTATGAGTTCTTTTCACTACAATTCTACATTGGAATTTGCCATAAATTCTTAAAAAAATACCTAAAAAGATAACATATTTGCAGTACATAATTAATAACAAGAAATTTAAAAAACACCAAAAGGCATAGCTTCGATGGTTGCATCTCAGTTCTTTAGGAGCCATCACATGCGGGGAGGATTTATTTCCAGAACTGCCCAAATTCGGATGTGATAGGGACAATCTCCTTCTATACAAGAATTTAAGGCTCAACCTGATATGAAACGACCTGCATTTAATCCTGAAATGTTGTAAAGAAAGGTTATGGTTAAATAGGAGTAAATAACACTCACATCCCACTCAACCCAAAGAAATTTCCTCAGCCATCTTTCATGTCAGCACACACTTCGACTCATATAGAGATGTATGTTGTACGCATGGACACCATGCATAGTAAAAATCCTAAGATTGGCACCACATAAAGAATGCTTGAGACCAACAGTGCCTCGTAAAAATCCTACAATTGGGACCACATAACGAATGTTTGAGACCAACGGCCAGCGTTATTTTTCTGGCTATCTTGGTGTGGCAAATATTGCTCACCATCAGATTTAAACGACTTTAAAAGTGTCTTCTATGGAAATTTCACAAAAAATCTCCTTTGTACTTTTTCTTTGGGATCATGACCAAGTTGGCCCCGCTTCACACAAAGAGACATTTGTGTGCTCCTCATGTGATTGGAGAGAAAAACCTTTGGGATTAATTTAGCTCCATAATTCCTAGCCCCAAATTTGCTCCAATTGGCTAGTTTATCCACTTCTTAGTTCAAACGTCTATAAATGTGAAAGAAATCTATCTCCTCGAATTTCTTATCTAATTAGCAATCCTTCTCAATATTGTAGAGTTGATATTTTCTCCCCTGCTTTAATTTGAATACTTGCATAATTACATTAATTTGAATACTTACATAATTACAATCATAGAATCTCCCATAACTAACAATCTTTTTATTTCTCTACTGACTATTAATTCCAATCCTTTCTACATAGCTTGAAATTTAGCCTAATTATTTATTTGTGTGTCCAACCCCTAATCAAAATTAATCTCATTTTTTTTTCAGTGGGGATAGAAATCACCCCTACTGCCCTTCTCTTATAACTTTATTTTTATAAATCATGAGTTATTTATATTAAAAAATGTACACTTATTTTCATATAAGTAAATTATTAAAGTAATATTTTATATTTTTAAAATAATTTAAACTCCTATAATAAATATAAACAATTATAAGTTAAACTAAATATAAGATATTTTAGATAAAATGATTCATAAATTACAATTTATATTTTATAATTGGAATAATTAGCAATTAAAAAATAAAATAAAACACATCGAAGTTCACATTTTTATTAGCCACTAAGTGATGCATTCTAAAATATTTTACTGCAAGTAATAGGCAAATGAAGCTTTGCTTTTAAAACTAACCATCCATTGAGTAACAACATCTAACATGAGAATCACATAATAATTGAAGGCACATTTATCAACAATCCATAATTTTGTACAAATATACATCCAAATCCTTAACCTTTACAATTTGACAATATATACAACAAATAAACATGTAGGGGAACTTCTTCAAAAACCAAAGATATTGTGCACCAAAGGGGATGGAGATTCAATCTCGGGTTCGTTGATTTTTGTGCTTCATTGGTGCCATCTGAATACACGTGTGGAGAAGGTTGTGTCTCGATCGAAAATTGTCGACTCATTGGTTGACCTCCCAACTTGATCCTTGGATACTCTTATTCCCCATAGACCCTCGAGCTATAGTCGGGCTATAAAATAGAGGAATAACCTAGTAGGTGGAGGAGAACTGCTACGTCCCTATAATAGTAGCTTATCCCCTTATTTTTATTGTTAGTATAGCCCCCTTATTTTTATTTTTGTGCCAATGTAGTCCCCATATTGTTATTATTGTGCCCCATAGAAGCTAACTATTGTTATTGTTGTGCCCTTACATTGTTATTGTTATGTCGGCTAGCATTATATTGTGACCCATTAGACTCCTATATATACAAAGGAGGTTTTTTCAATTGTATCATCCAAGAATTGTTCATTTATGTAATGTAAGGAGGTTTCCCCCTCGAAGAGGCTGATTTCTAAGTCGTTGATCTCTCTTTTCTTCTATTTTGTGAGCCGGTTTCATAACATTTGGTATCATAGCTTTGGATTCTATGGTTTCGCTGCTGCAAACAATTCATCTTGTAATTTTCTCTTAAAAAAATTCTACGAAGGTTCAGAAGCTAAAAAAAAACCCATTTGAGCCGAAATCCCGAGGAACTTCTTGTAAAAATTTCCAATCTTGGTTCACTATATTTTCAGAGATATGATGAGTTAATCGTCAGAGATTTTCATGGGCAAAATTCCACAGCCTTGGTGGTTTCAAAGGTTGAATCAACTGAGAGCAACTCCATCTAAGGGTGGCTTTTAGATTCTTTGATTAGGTCATCGAGTGGAATGTCATTGGGGGGCTGGTTTTGAAAGATGTGGTCAATGATCTCATCCTCATTGGGTTGCCTCCCTCTAAGAACAATATCTATGATACAAATGGGGTAGGGTGTGGTAATGCATACTTCATCTTCTTATTCTTCTTCATCCTCCAACCACAAAGGTAGGTCATGCTAAATGGAAGGTTGGGCAGGAGGATATAATACAAGTTGTTTAGACAAGGGCCCATTCTTTATAGTCATGTTTTCGGCCTTATAGCTGATAAGCATCGACAGTGGCTAACCAAGGTCTTCCTAAAATGAGAGGAAATTCATAAAACTAGGGTTTTGGCTGGAGGAACAGGAAATCTGTAGGATACTCCTAAGATTCGATTGAGACCATAACGTAATCAAAAATTCCTTTCGGAGCTACTGTGGACCTATCTACAAGTTGCAGAACAATGGTGGTCTTTCTCAAAGCTCCTTGGAGGTTGATTTTAAGCATAGTTTCCTTGGTCATCACATTGATGGCAACCCCAAGATCAATAAGAGTAATGGGGACTATGACTCCATCGATGTGTACATCTACTACTAGACTTCCAGGGTCCAGGTACTTCGGGAAGACCACCCTTCCCAACATTAAGTCAGATAACTGTCCCACTACATTGATGGTGGGGGTGTATTTCTTATTTCTCCCAAGTTTCTTAAATAATTTTTCTTTGATGAGCCTATTGTAAATAATAACATCTTTAATGGCCTGAAGAAGGGGTATTTTCACACACAAAATTTTCAGTTCTCCCAGAAGTTTAGTCTCTTCCAGGGTGTGCTAGCTAGAGTGAATCAGGCACTCAGGAAAAGGAGGTTGTTGGATCTGAGTGTTGCTTTCTTCATTTTCCTCCTCAACCTTTGCATGTGGAGATGGAGGATGATTTTCTGGGAGTACTCTTCCCGACCTGAGGTTGATCTCATGTATCTCCACAACATAAGTTGGATAGGATGTTTCCCCACTGTAAACCTGTTGTGCCTGCTTGTATTTCGGGTTCGGATTGGGCTAGGGAGGCATCTGAGGCAACTTAGGTGGAGAAGAATGGGTGAGCTAAGGTTGAGGTTGGGATGGAGGCAGTAAAACAAGTGCTTGATTGTGTTGGGGCCTCCACCCTTGTGATGGGTTGCTCCACTGAGGTGGTTGAGGAACATATTGTTGGAATGGTTGGTTCGCAGGCTGAGGATGATATGGGGTGTTGTAAGTCCAAGTAGGAGGTGCATGCCATGATGGAGGAGTAGATGTGTACCAAGACTGAATAGGTGCGTCTGGTTTTTATGATAGTAGGAGTAAGGTGCACCTTGCATACCCTGTTGATATGACCAAGGCCCTTGAGGCCTCCTCTGATTTATGAAACAAAGTTGCTCGGGTCCTCATTCACCACCTTGATATACAAATTTGAGCCCAGGTAAGGAGGGACACTTATCTGTGGCATGATTCTCTTCAAATACTAAGCAAACCTCTATGACATTTAGTGGACATTTATTCCAAGGATGTTTTCTAGTACATCTAGGGCAGAAGATAGCTAAGACCCTCCCTGCTTCCTCTAGCTTCCTCTTGATCTTCATTGTGTCACTACAAGAAAAAAGCACATTGGTGAGGGTCATGCTTGTGATGGACCTTTAAGGTCTATCACCAATGTCACATATGGTGACGGTCATTAAAAAACCGTCACTGTAAGTGTATATAGTGATGGTCCTTTATGGTCTGTCACCAAAGAAATTTTCAATGAAACTTTTGGTGAGGGTCGTTAAAGGCCCATCACTAATTCTGTCTTTGGTGACACTTCTAGTGACGAACTTTTAATGACCCTCACCAATGCTCTTTTTGTTACTTTTGGTGACAGTAAAAAATGTCCGTCATCATTGATCACTAAAAACCGTCACTGTAAGTGTATATAGTGATGGTCCTTTATGGTCCGTCACCAAAGACATTTCACTTTTGGTGAGGGTCGTTAAAGGCCCATCACTAATTCTCTCTTTGGTGACACTTCTAGTGATGAAATTTTAATGACCCTCACCAATGCTCTTTTTGTTACTTTTGGTGACGATCAAAAAATGTCTGTCATCATTGATCATTCCAATGATTTTTTGATGACGTTATGTGCCTGTTAATATATTTTTTGTCAAAAGATAACGATTTAATACCATTATTGTGGAGCATTTTTTATAATATGTCCAAGGCCATAGTGGTTAGGGTCAGTCAACTTTTTAAGAAGTCATAAGCGTGTATCATTTCCCTCAAGTAATGACTAGTCAAATAGAGATTTCCTATGAGTCAACACATGATTCATATCTATTAAGTTTATTATCTAGAAAATTCAATTTAGATAAAGTTCCACTATTGTGTGTAGGAAATATATTACTTAATACATAATCGAGCTCTGACAATTATATTAAAGAGAAAGACCTAACAATCCTCAACAATCTGGGCACACCTTAAATTAATGCTTTGGCACACACTAGCATTTCTTATCACCCCACATGTCTTGGAACATCTTTGTACCTAGAACATCTTGTGATGACACTGATGCCCAAGCACATGGTGGAATGCGCTAGCACAACATGGAACTCTCCTAGCATGTGTTGGCATGCTGCATATAGTCCCTAGCATGCCCTGGAACACCTCGGTTGAATGCATTGACATACATTAGCACTTGGAACACAATGCCACTTGGCATGTATTGGGACCTATTATTAGTGTGCCTAGCATGCCCCTTTTCAAAAAGATAAAGTCCTAAATTATTAACCCTCTTATTGGTTCTTCCTTTTGTTGCCTTGACACATATTGACATATCCTGGCACCCTGCACCACATCCTTAGCACCTAGCATGTATTGGCATATCTTGGCACTATTAATTGGCACATGATATAATTAGCACACCCTGGAACTCCCAAGCACACTTTGGGAATTATTAACATGCCTTGATATTCCCTAGCATGCCTTACCAATGCTTAGCATACCTTGTCACTCCCTCCTTAGTATGACAACTAACACTGACCAATAACACTAGTCTCTGGCAGTACACATTCCTCGTATTCATTAACTTCCATGAATTTTTACCTAGTGCTCCCTTAATGTTTTTTCCTAGTACTCCTTAACACTCATCAACATGCATTATCACTCTCTAGCACACCTTACCACTCTTCAACATTCCCTTCCAATTCATAACATGCATAACACTAGTCCTTGACACATATTGGCGCTTGGCACGTGTTGGCGCTTGGAAAGTCTTAGCATGTATGGAATATGTTGAGATGCCTTGGTATGATTTAGCATGGTTTAATACTAAATTTATTTGTGATGATCAATTGTTGGAAAGTAGATGAGAAGAAACAAAGGAATACTTGGCACTTAGAATGCACTAAGACTTTGCACTTGGCACCTATTGCCGCCTAGTGTTGGTGTGCCTAGCATGCCCCTCTTGGAAAAGGTAAATTGATGACTTATTAACCCTCTTATGTGTTCATTTCCTTGTAGTTTAACTTTTTTCTCCCTTTTGTTGTCTTGATAGTCCCTGACACGCATTGACACACCCTTGCACATCTTGGCATGCCTTATCACTTGGCACATCTTAGCATGTTTGACATGTATTCCCACTATCTGGCACATCAAGGGGGTGAAGAGAGATGTAGTCCTAAAGTAGGTCAAGTACGAGGGCCGAGTAAGGGTTGCTAAAAGGAGGTCATGATCATCCTCCAAGAGCAAGATCATCATGTGAGGGTTCAAAAGAATGTTGCATACCTTAATGGTCAGTTTGTGCTAGGAAGTAGGATGGCATATTGTTGGTTCTCTTCTGGCAGATCAAGCTTAAGAGAGGTTTCTCATGAGAATCTGGGCATGTGATTTCAATGGTGTCTTTGTGTGAAGGCCGCATCAAATTCTGAAATGTTGAAATTTGCAACAAGAAATAGTGAGATTGGAAACCAGAAAGGACAAAAAAAAATGCACCCACACTGGTGAGGAATTTTGATGCACCAGGAGTGAGGAATGTGGGGCGTCTAATTTATTTTTCCCTTAAATAAATTGAACAATAAATTGTAATTTCATCTCATAACAACTTGTGTCAGTTAATTAAGTCATGATGACCGAGTTATCTCAAGAAATTCGAGTTGAGGGTCTAAGATGAGGCATCTAGAGGGATTCTAATATTTTTGGGGTCCATTTGAAGTTGATGCATTAGTGGGGTGCAAGTGTAATTAACTCAATTAAATGAGTTAAAATCATTTTAACTAGTTCTAACTAAGTGATGAGCTAGTGAGAGGTCCAGTGAATTAAATTAGATTTAATTCACAATGAGTGATCAATCATATAACTAATAATTCGCTATTAATAGTTGCATGCATGTTTAGTTGCATGCATGTCAGTTTCGAGGAATACCCAGTTGAGACAGAGGTTAAAGGGAACATAACTATCAGTTGTATTCAGAGAAAATTTCCCATGTGAAATTATAAAGTCATTGGGATGCCATGATGGATTGCGTAATCAAGGAAGACTGATTTTCCTAATTAACAAGGAGTTAATTCCCTAAGAATTGCATGAGCAAGGTAGGCTGAAGTAAGGATGAGAATTGGCTAAGTACTAGACCGAGTTTGCCCAGATCAACGGGAGACAATTGACAGAGTGCTGGAGAATCTCATGAGAGATTAAGCATTGTATTGTTTCATGATTCCTTGACTTAATACACAATAGAGATAGAGGGGTTTTGATTAGTTGCTTTCCCCAAATACATCATGTTGTTGTGTGATTGATAATTTATTTCTCTTACTTATATGTGATTATGTGATCGTGTTTTGTTTCCGTAAATTGTAGGAAGGATTCAGTATCTTGTTTAAGTAGATTACAAGATCAGATTGAATCTTGTTGGTTAGATTTTTTGCATGGTATCAAAGCATGGATTTTTTGGGCGGTGAGTTTGTAGAGAATATCTGAATATTTTGGTGTAAAATTTTCGAAAACAAATAGAATATTTGGATTCCTTGCGAAAATCTACCCAATATGTGATTGTGTTTTGTTTCCACAAATTGTAGGAAGGATTCAGTATCTTGTTTTAGTACATGATTACAAGATCAGATTGTATCCTGTTGGTTAGATTTTCTACATGAAATAGAAGAGAGGGATGATACCATCTTGCCTTGTGGTGGTTAGTAGGCTGCAAGTTCTATGATAAAGACCAACATAAATGGAGGAGGGCTTGCACTGTAATTTAGAACCATAATAGAAGTCGACGCAGGCGTAATATTGACTGAGTTAACCCTAGTTTGAGGGTTGACATTGAGATCTGAAGTTCATGTCAAGATTCAGTCAAAGAAATGCCCAGAATCTATGGATCCATATGAGCTAGGTCGAGTCTCTTATGGAGGCAAGAGTCATGTTTTTTCTATGTGTGGATAGGGTTTGTTCTACAACAATTAGAATTACATAAGCATAATGCCCTAGTTAGGAAAATTTCCTAGCATGTTTAGTTCATAAGGTATGACCTTAATACTGTGACAAATTTGCGTAGAAGAAGATGGGTTGTGACCCTTAGAGCGAGGTTTATTTATGCAATAAATACCATAGATCTGGAAGATGGTTTGCAGATTCAGTATGTGTGGAGACAACAGATCCAAAGGAGGGAGGAACCTGAGCAGAAGATTGAGCATGCAGAAGAAATGTGCCATATGAAGAATGGATTGACATGCAGAGGAGTTGATTTTGGTGGAATTTCCATAGAGTTTTAGACAAATATCTAAAGAAACCTATAAAAAATTAGTAAATGGACTGTTAGTGGCTGATTTGTGACCCTAGTTTAGTCATCTACAGATTTTTAGAAGTATGATAAGAGGAGTAGTTCATATTTTTTCATAGATTGGACAACAAAGATCAAATTGTCGATACACAAGAACAGTGATCTTAAGAGGACTCAAACCATTGTTAGGTGGCAGATTTGAAGAGCCCTAGGTGAAGACAATATTGTGGGCCCTAGATCAGTAAAAAGAATTTACTGTGGTTGGGCAGACTGATGGTAGGCCAAGTACAGTTGGAGGGTTGTTAGGTTACTATCAAAGAAGAGCCCTGACTCTTGTTCTGGTGAAGGACAACAAAATTGGTATAAGGGTAGGTGTATAGGGCCTAAGGATGTGCAGACTTTGAAGGACTAAAGTAACAGTTAAGTGGGCCAACCAACTAGCCCTAGTTCACTATATTGTAGAGGATTGATTTAGTGAGAAGAAGGGCAGCCTCCATAGCCCTGGACTTCTCATCTTGGAGCTATAGTATGGAAAAAGTGGGCATACCAAAGAGTTTTTCACAAATGTAATTGTGAACAACTTGTTACCACTCAAACTAGTAGTGGATCTAAAAGGGGTTCCTAAGAGGGCAACTACTAGGACAAGGGAAATGATGGAGGCTTAGCCCATTGTCACCACAGCTAAGGCTCCTTGCTCTTCACAGACTCACCAATGGGTGGAGTCCTGGTAGTTTAGGAAGTCACTTGTAGAGTATAGGTCAATGAATAGGTGGGAAGTGACCCTCAAAACCCTTTCCCTAAGATAAAATAAAGAGTGGGACTTGCTTTCCTTTTAAGCAAGGGAATTATCTTCTAGGGAGAGAGGAGGGGGATTGAAGGGTTGAGGGAGAAGAATAAGACTTATGAAGGAAGTTCTCAATCCCTAAAATCCTTTGGGAACTTGGATTCTCAAATGGTCCTTGTTGAAAGGCCTTTGACACCAAATGGGATCACATGGGGGCCAAGTGGACCCAACCTAGGTCCGGGGATGGACTGTAGCAACCAATGATGTTCCTATCTTGGACAAGGAGATGGGAAAGGATCAGACAAGTGTTTTTACTTCGATAGGTCAAATTTATCCTACTAGGTTCTATCCTTGGGAACACCTAGGCAAAACTTGATCCTAGAGCTAGGGCTTGAGGTATCCAGAGATTCCACCGTTGGAATTGGCCCAAGTTCTGAGGAGAGCAAGGGCACCCAGCAACGCAGCTGCCTCTAGGAGATAGAAGTTTTCCTCTAGCTAGATTCCTGGGAAATTGTTGCCCTAGGTGACCTAATGGGGCTAGACCTAGGGAATGTGAAAATTTTTTAATCTAAGAAACCCTATTGCAGTATCTTGATTTACTTCTCCTACTTGAATTAAGTTACAAGTTAATTTCTGAAATATTCAATAACTTAGCGAAGTAAATAGTAAATACAACTAGCAAGCTACACATACAGATCAAATACTGAATAACATGCTCATAAAAAAAGTGACACATGGATTTTATGGACAATTATCCCTGGAAAAAACCCAATGTGGGAAAACCGGTGCAGCTAGCTTTGGAGGGTTTTCATTATTATGCAGAATCTAAGTACAACAATCCTGGGCACCAAAATTGGTTCACCCAACAGAGAAATAAAAACGGCAATAATACACTGCTCTGAATCCCTCTATGTCAGCCTAATTGGCCTGCGTCGGCCTATGCGCTGCTCAGTAAGGGCCTGCGTCACACCTGAAGGGCTTACACTGCCCCTGTGCTACCCTGACTGGGCCTGCATCAGCCCTGCGTGGCTCCTGCTGCCTCTGCGCTGCCCCTGCTGGGCTCTGGCTGGACTGCGTGGCTTCTGCTGCCCCTGTTGCTCTGGATGGCTGGAATGCTTAAGAAGAAAATGCATAGGTAATAAAGAAGGCATTGGCCAAAGGCAACGCATAACAGTCAGAAAAATTGAAGAAATGAAATGAAAATAGATCAATGTCCACAAATAATTGAAATAATTTAATGGGACTATAGAGTAAAAGCTTTGACAACATCAATAAGTGCTTACATAATCAGCTAAGAGAACAGAGGAGACTGATTCATGAGGTTAAAATGTTGTATAATTTTTTGCACAGGAAAACTGTAGAATTGTTAGAGTAAATCTCTACGGGTACCATTAGTTGGTGATCATCGATAATCATTTCATTTCATCAAATACCCTGATGAATGGGCCTTACAAGCTATTTGCGTAGACAAACCCCACAGAAGCTGTGTGATGGAAAAATATTCACACTATATTGAAGAAAACACCTACCAAATAAGGATGACATTTCAAATGGGGCACGAAACAATAGAGAGATAGACATCTAAAAAGTTAAAATGCTAGGGAAAAAGGAAAGCAACTAGGTAGCATGGTAGAAAGCACAACAAAGAAAATTATAAAAATGGAAAACCCTACAAATTAGCACCCATCCAAACATCACCACAATTTTTTCTTTAACTCTAAATCTCCAAATTCATCAAATTATATCATGTATTCAAACTTGATCCTCTCTGTTAGCCATTCTGAAGATAAGGTTGAGAACTTACTACAGACCCATCACCTACATGTAGTGATCTTATTCAGTGACCAGACAACCTACTTTCGTGAAGACACGGAAAGGTAAACACTCTCTGCTAAGATTTTCCATACAGCCCAGGTGGAGAAACCACATATACATCACCAGTTTTTTCTCTTCAGATTTGTAACTTAGAAGAGCTTTGTCTGACCACCTCCGGGTTGCTCCCAGAATCACCCAGGCAAGCCCTCTCAACATCATCGTCTTTCTGTAGTACCTAATTAGTAATTTAATTAACCATAACAGTTTCTTGATCATGCAGGTATTTAAAATATATTGCCAATAATCATAAAGCTTTCATGTTAAACAATCAGGTCAAAAGAATTTAGACTATGATGCAAAAAATACAAAGAAACCTCACCAACACTCAAAAGGACAAACAAAGTCAAACCTCTACAAAGTATAAATATATATCTGATAAACTTCATTCCACCACAAAAATGTGCTTAACTGGAGAAAATTCTAATTACTGTGCTTTCAAGACAAAGCTTTCAAGGGCAGTGATGTTATAAACATACCCCTACACCTCGTGAACAATCAATATGTATAAATAGACCATCATAAGGCTCATTTTAAACATCATTATTATCATTTTATAAATCATTTTTATTAAATCAACAAGAAGAAAGCAACAATTGCATTCAGTTCCACTGAAGCAAAATATATGGCAGTTTCATATACTTATTATGAAGCTATCTAGATTTGCAACTTGATTGTAGATTCAACCAATCAGTTGTTGAAGCCCAATATTGTCTCTTGTGAGAATCAAAGTTACATCAAGCTCTATGAAAATCCAATTGTCATGACCATTTCAAACACAATTATATTCAATACAATTTCCTAAGATTCCAAGTTCATTAGGGAGTTAGTAGTGTTGGACCACATTTTGACAAAGTTGCATATGGTTAATAGTTTGACAAAGCTCCTAACAAAGGGGAATTTTGACAAGTTGGGGGAGAATCTTGGGTTATTGGAAAAAAAAAAAAAATTCTCAAGAGTGTTAGATTACCTAGTTGGTTCGAGTTGGTCTCACCTCAACCTTGAGAAGTTGAGTAGCACCAGGATTGCAGAGCTAGATTGTGGTACACCAGTCAGAAATATTCTTAAATACAACTAGAAGCTTATAACGACACCTTCGAGGATATTAGAATTAGTTGTTGGGTCACACCCACCAAGTATGGCACACTAGTTGAGGAGATTACTACCATCATCTCAGGTGCATTCATGAGTGCACACTTATGGAATGAGGCACCTTCAGGAGAGGAGTTATATCTACTATGATAATGCACTACTCTAAAAGAAAAGCCTTGCATACAAGGAAAAGTTATGAGGGAGTTTCTCATGCTCAAGGGAGATGCACCACTAACGCTATCATTAGCTTGTTTTTTAACAACACCTTCTCTTAACTTATAAATGAAAAGGATGGGCACACTAGTTAGAAATTTGTAGAAATAGATAATAAGAGTGAGTACTGTTAGCTTGTAGGTTGTAGTAGGAGCTTTTGTGAGATGACAACTTGTTATGACATTCTTCTATTTGAGTAATAAAGACTTCTATGCAATTGTTGTTGGAGCCTGCTCTTTTTATCCTGAATTCTCAAATTGCAGATTTGTGTAGAGTGGGCCTAATATATTTGTTGTTTTAATCCATTGTACATGTTGTGTTTGCACTCTTGAATTTACATCCTTCAATTTCTGCTCGAACAAATTTTGATAGGCAGATACTAAAGTTCAATCCTACTGTTAGGATTTTTTAATTTTCTGAGGGTATTCTCTTTTTTTCAATAGTATTTGCATATTTCTGCATCACAACTCATCTCTTCCATTTCATTCTACTATAATACAAAAATCATTTCTAGTATAGTTTAGTTTATATCTGCTTTTTACTTAATTGATATTTTATTTTATTTTATAGGAGCAGTACTTAGCAATCTCAATTCACACTCCCTTTGTATTCACACTGTTGTATATGTGTGGTTGTTTGAAAAGGTTAGGTTCGGTACTTGTTTTTTGCATATCACATTAAAAATCCAGTGCCTCCTCATAAAATCCTCTCCTCGTATAATCGACCACCATTACAGACATTTACACCACATTTGGTTTATACATTTAGTAGGTAGGTAGGGTGCCCCTATCTCCCATCTCCATATAGAGTAATTTGGTCACATATTATTTCTTCTATGATACTGGTTCCTCTCTCTTAAGTCCTATCTCTTGTCCTTCTTCTCTCTCCCTTTCTCTCCTACCTCGCTCTCTCTTCCCCCCTCTCTCTCTCTCTCTCTCTAGCCTCCAATCCTCTCACTATATCCCTCCCTCTATCCTTCTTTCTGCCCCCCTTCCATCTTTGTGTCACTATCTCCCTCTCTTACCCTTATCTACCTCTCTCACTCCTCTCCCTCTCTCTCTCTCTTCATTCCTTCTCTCCCCTCTCCTTCAGTTTATCTCCATCTCTCCCTTGTGACTTCCCTTGTCTCACCACCTCTATCAATCTATGTCTTTATTATTCCTTCTCATATATATCTAGAGTTAATGTATATCATGACATATTGAGACCTACGATTGGGTTAATTCTGCCTTGTTGGCAAGGTTAAAATGGTTAATCTTCGATAGACAAAATGTAGATAAAATATTTCATCAAAAAGAGGGAACCATACCCTATCTTCCAGGCTATGCCTATCATTCGCTTGGCCTCTTCTTGCTCTCACATGAATGTAGTCTTGCTTGACTGGTACAAAAGAAGGTTTCGCATTATCAACTATTTGTTTGGGACAACTTTTAGTTGTTTCAACACTGCTACATTCTTCAAGCTTATCCGTTAAACCATCTTAGTCTTTTGTACTCTCTTCAACTTTGTAGTGCTTTCCATTCCTCTCAGTCACATATGTTTCCTTGGTCTGTTAAGGGACAAGGTCAACAACATTAGGATGTTTTTACAATAAACAAGGGTATTTCCAGGACACAGTCAGGTGGAGCAAGAGTATAAGAGCCAAATTTCTCATGAATGTGGGACACTCGAACTTAAGATTTTCTGGAGTAGTCATGAGGTGTAGTCTGGTTATTAAGACTTCATCAGATGGCCATTCTCCGGACTTAAATTGTGTGACAACACTGTGGCTGAGTTTGAAACTAGAGATTGAACATACATTTGGTTTGATTGCAATAGACATTTTCATCAATAAATGTAAAGCAATGGCTAACAAATACTATAAATTAATAAATAAAGAAGACATGGCAACAAGCAACAATACTTACAAAATTGTTACATTGAGACGCAAAGAATAAGCAACTATTGTGCACAAACAGAGACCAATGAAACTATCATCTTAACCACTAACCCCTTAAACACTAATTCCTAGCCCCTAACCCATTTAACCCCCTAAACCTCTAAACCCCTAAACCATAAACCTCTAAACCCTTAACCCCTAACCCCTAACCCATTTAACCCCCTAAACCTTAAACCTATAAACCCTTAACCCCTAACCCCTTAAACCCTAAACCTTTAAACCCTTAACCCTAACCCCTTAAACCCTAATTCCCGACCCCTAACCCATATAACCCCCTAAAACCTAACCCCATTAGCCCCTAACTTCTAACCCCTAAAATCCTTAACTGCTAAATCCCCTAACCCCCTAAACCCCTAACCCATTTAAACCCCTAAACCCTAAACCTATAACCCCTTAACCCCTAACCCATTTAACCCCCTAAACCATAAACCTCTAAATACATAATATTAATCCCTTAACCTCTAAATGCATAATATTCCTTTAACCCCTAACCCATTTAACAACTAACTCATTATTCCCCTAACCCATAAATTCTCCTAAATCCCCTAACCCCTAAGCCCTCAATCCCTAACCCCTTAACCCCTAAGCCCCCAATCCCTAACCCCTTAACCACTATCTCATTATTCCCCTAACCTCTAAACCCTAAACCTCTAACCCCTAAGCCCCTATTCCCCTAAGCCCTAAGCCCCTAAGCCCCTAATCCTTAATTCCTTAACCACTAACTAATTATTCCCCTAACCCTTATAATAATCCTTAAAACCCGTTGGGATTAGCCATTCGAAACGAGAGCAGGTCTAGTTGGGACCTATGATCGGGTTAATTCCCCCTTGTTGGCAAGGGGGAATACCATGAGCAAAACCATGGGTTGTAAAAACCTCTCCTAAATTTACTATTTTATCTCAATTTTATTTTAATAATTAATGAATTAATTTCTTTAAAAACTCTTATGGATAAATCACATAAAATTTTTAAGGTACACACCTTTCGAACCACTCATTGTGTGGTTCGCCATCAATGTTTTTAAAATAAATTTATTAGAATGAAATTGAATTGATTTTTGAAGCTTCCTTTTAAATCAATTGTTGGCATTACAAAGAATCACAGAGTGCACTCAACATCCATAAGAAAAACAATGGGTATGATATTAAAATGATATTTGAAGGCATAATATTAAAAATGATGTTTGGAAAAATGGAGGGCGGGAGTATTCATTTTCTTTTCAATTTTAGACCTCCAGTTAAAATAAAATTTCTCCCGCCCAAAACATGTGTTTATGTTATCTCTCGCTGGCTTAGTGATTAGGGTTTTTGTTGTGGGTCTTGTTCTTGCAACTGCCTTACTGCAATTTCTTTTGGTTACCATTTCAATCTCAACAATCTGCAGTTTTTGAAGTTGCATTCTTCAAGGATTCTACTAAGTTCAATAGTTAAGATGCGGGATTGGGGGATCTAATGAAATTTATTCCGGGTGCAATTTCAGTCTCAACAATCTGTGGTTTTCGAAGCTGCATTCTTCATGGATTCTATTAAGTTCAATAGTCAAGATGTAGGATTGGGGGATCTATTGCAATTTCTTCTGGGTGCAATTTCAGTCTCAACAATCTGCGGTTTTCGAAACTGCATTCTTCAGGTATTCTACTAAATCCAATAGTCAAGATGCAAGATTGGGGGATCTATTCATGATTTTCTTGGCTTTCATCAGAATGGTTTAGAATGCAGCCAAACCCTTGAGAATATTGATGCTAGTAGAATTTCCCCCCAATATGATCCAAATCAAAGTGAATGGCACACGTGGGCAGATAAAATTCCTTCATCGGATGATGCATTTTGCGCTGGTTTTTGGAAAGAGCCCATGATCATCAAAAACAATAAAAATATTGGGCTTAGCACGATAAATTAGACACCAATGGTTTCAACGACAAATTTGGAATCACACCTTTAAATCTCCTCTTATTGAAATCTCATCTTGGCACAATTTCCCATTCGATTCAGATAGGGGACCAACAATATGTGAATCTTCCTAACTGCATATTTTTGTTCGGATAATTTAGGTATCCAAATTTTCTATTTACAAATGTGAAAACCCGAGGAGCACTGCAAATTCTGACTGGAGATGCATGTACTTTTTTAATGGTTTTCTCAAAGGTTCTCTAATTTTTGTTGCCTTATTTCGATTTGAATAAAGATATTTTCTTGTAGATCTGCGTTAGAGTTCAATCATTTTTGAAGTTATGTTAGTGTTGAACCATTTTTGCTGAAGTATTGGCAAAGTACTATTTTATTGCATCCGAATTACTGGTTTTTTATTATGTTATGTGGTTTGAGCTTCTTTAATATTTTTGAGAAACTGGATTCATTTTTATAAGAATATTTAAGGTTCTGGATCTATCAATCTGAGATGGATATTGCAATATAAATCTGAAGGATTCATGAGATTACTTCATGTTTGATCAGATTTTTTTAATGATAAATGCTATCTTGCAGGAAAATTTCAAAATTTGAAGTCATATTAATTCAGTACATTGATGCAAATTCATATGCTGATACAATGGTGAAAAATGCATGGATTTAGTTGTTGAATGATATATGATGGTTTAATAGGAGGACAGGACACTCGCACCCACCATTATAAGCTTAAGTTCCAGGATTCTCATGAAAACCAGTCAAAGGAAGGAGAAGCGGGCAGGTTAACCTTAAACATATGTAAAGCCATCCTTATTTTCACTAGGCGCAGAGATGTTTTGTTACAAGGTGGACTAGCTGTCATATTCATCAGTATTGATTTTCTTGTAAGATGTCTCATTTCTGAAGTGGGATAGGTTTTTCTTGATGTTCTATGCATTCTTTCTGGGTTATGTCAATGCAGGTGATAGAATCACTAAGGGCGACTAGAGATGATCGAGGGCTTAGCATGTCAAATTTGGAGTAAATTCACAGAGGTAAAGTGCCAACAACATTGACAGGGACATTAAGGTGCAAAAATAATGGAGCAAGAGACAATCAGTTAGATTACAATTGTGTTATGGACCCACTATGCTTTCTAATCAAGATAGGGAGGATTAGCATTAAATTTGTGCGGTTGATTGATTTCCCATCAACCCATGATATATGTTGGCACTAATTTGGAGGGGATGATTTGGTAGATCAAACCCAATACAAGCAATTTAGAACAAATGTTTGAGGGCAAGCTATAAGAAAAAAAGTGCTTGAGCAGAGATGAATTGGGTTGATCCATGATGGATTCTGAATTGGGTTCTTCAGGTTTGTTCTCATGGGCTATTTAGCATAAATATTATGAACACTCATGTACCTCTCCTCTACTATGGCGTCCTGGATCAAGTTCTTATCCCATATCTACAAACACGACATGTTCATATCCATACCCCATGTCAGACATGGCAGAGGAGATTGCCAAAGGAAGATAGGAGCTCATGAAAATGTTTGAAGGAATGCCTGAATCACCTTATGAATTGTCCCTGAGTGATTTGGTGGAGCAAAAGGCTTCCATGTAGAAGAGATAAAATGAGGAAGTGCAAACAGAAAAACATAAAGCAGAGGAGAGGAGTTCAGGAAAGCAGGACAAGAGGAAGACAAGTGGAAGCTATATAAATGGGTCAAGTAAGAGTAAGGGAGAAAATACTAAACTGTTTCTTCTCAATATATTTATTCCCAGAAGCTTGACACATTGATTTCATTCTACCTCTAGGTCAATACCCACAAGTTGTTCTCAGGTGAAGAGCCATGATTCAGAGAAAGGATCAGGGAATACATATCATGTTGCAAACCTGTATAATATAAAAACGTCCTATTCTCCTACTGGTTCTTCAATTGGCTTCTCCAAGGTGTCTCCTAAACCATTTTCTGCCCGGGATGGTCAATCTTATTAGGTTCTCCCAGCTTCTACCATACATACTGGTTATAATTTTGGCCTTTGGAAATTGAGCATGAGTCGATGCTCATTCTGTTGCGGGTACACTTTCTTCTCCAAGAATATTTTCCAGGTGCTTCTTCTGTGTTTCTCTTCACACAACTTCTGAATTTTCAATTTCTGACCATTGAATAGATTTTATCTTAATTATGAACTGGAAAACCCCAGGGTTCAAGCTTAACTCCATGCTTAATAACCACCCATGGCTTAAGAAGTCCACACCAGTCACTTACAAATTCTGAACAGTACAATCTATCTACTTACAATTTCACTTATAACAGCCCCAGTGCCTTGAGATGCTATATTTTACTCTTAAAATGTGGGAACAAAAGATTATAACTTAACAGGGAGGTAGCACCTTCATTAAGAACTGATTATTTTATTAAACCTATCATTAAGGAGTGGAAAGATGGAACCTTAAAAAGTTTGCTTTAGATGTTTCTTCCCATGTCAGTCTTGTTGTCGACTGTGAACTTCATCCACGCTTTTTGTTGAAGTTTTATCAGATTTTATATCTTTATGATCATGTTTTATCCATGTCTATTGACATCAGAACAACTTTTGACATGCAAGTAAACTTTGACAAAGAAACCCTTCAGTCATCCTGAAGTCAAAGTCTTTCTGCATATACATCAAAAAATGTTAATACATGCTAGTGAAAAGTTGGAAACTACTAATTAACTATTGTCTGTTTTATTTTCGTTTTTTTTTATTCACGAGAATCGATAATTAACTACTGTCATTTTTCTTTCTATTTCTTTATTTTTCCTTCTTTTTTTTCAGTATTAGGAGAATTTATTTCTTTTTCATTTTTTTTTTAGTATTAGGAGAATTTCTTTCTTTTTCCTTTATTTTTTATTTTTTGGGTATTAGGAGAATTCCTAAACTTACTACCTGTCTCTGAGGAGGCCCAGGGTCATGTCCGAGGGACTGACCCTATACTCCTGAACCTAATGCATTATGTAACTACCCACATACACGCTAGGTGTGTTAACTAAGTTTCAAACCTAGGTGGGGCCTCAATATTGCTCAGCAAAAACTTTCTTCCTTGGACTAATCTGGGGGAGGTCCAGGATCAACCTTTGTGGCTGCCTTATAACACCAAGAGTATATCCAGCAACTTGTAAGCCAGATATAAGCTAGATATACCAGATCTTATGATTTATCAAGTTCCTTATAACACCAACAGTATATCCAGCAACCTGTAAGCCAGATATAAGCCAGATATACCAGATCTTATGATTTAGCAAGAGCGGAGACTCTATGAAATGGGGAGTCTACTCCTTGAGGCGAGATCATAGCAAGCCATATACTCAATGGGATTTGAACCGCGGTATTGTTAGTTTCACCTAGTGAGGCCATATACTCAATGGGATTTGAACCGCGGTCTCATTAGTTTCACCCAGTGAAACTTACCGTTAAACCACATATCACTATATAATTAACTATTCTCTATTACTTGAAACATTTATAAAACTTTAAAGTCCCTGGATAATTGGATTGCTCTAACACTGAGCTGCTTTCCCTTTCATGAGGTGGGTTAACTGAGTTTCGAACCCGGGCAGGGCCTCAATATTGGTCAGCAAACACTTTCCAATGTAGGTCGTCCACCGTTTGGCCTAGCATAATAGGCTAATTAACAATTGTCTGTTACTTGAAACATTTCTGAAACTTTTAAGTCCTTGGCTGGTTGGATTACTCAAACACTGAGCCACTTGCCCCATGCAAACACTTTCCAATGCAGGTCGTCCACCATTTGGTCTAGCACAATAGGCTAATTAAAAATGTATGTTACTTGAAACATTTCCGAAACTTTTAAGTCCTTGGCTGGTTGGATTGCTCTAACTCTGATCCACTTGCCCCTTCATGAGGGATGCCCTTAAGGGTTCAGCATAGATGTGTGTATTCCTATTTCCAACACCCTCGTCAGGCCACACTTTGGCTAAGGTCCCCTGGCTAACCTCAAGCAAAACTAGCTCTATCCCCGTCTTGAAAATTATACATACTAAGATTTACCCCAGATTTTCCCTTGGCCAGTGTGTTGTTGTACTATGAAGCTACATGCCCCTTCATTGTGGGCATCATTAATGGTTCGACCTAGATGTACCGATTGATATCTCCAACAAAGAAAACACCTAATTTGGAAGCAAAGCATCAAAACTAAACGAAAGAGAATGTATAATGAACAAAGTTTTTATGCCAACATTCTACCATATTCCAAAGTTGTCATGTTTGACTTCTAAGTCATTTATATAGATTTTAATCATTGCTTTATTTTTAATTGAGTATAATTGCAGCCCAATTCATTTCATATTTAATCATCCCTGAATTAGGTGTGCTCATGCTCCTAAGTCATGACTTTTGGACCTGTGTGTGGAAGTGCTCGTTGCTCTGTTTCCAAAGATTTTGAAAGTGGTCATTTCAAAAGTCATCCCCATTTCCAAATGTTGTCCTTACCCTGTTTCAGGCAACTAAGACTTCAAAATACTATGCTCTTTGGTTGAATTGAAAATTTTATTTGCATATTAAAGACTGGGAATCCAAAAGGAAAAAGTGGTTCCATTTAAAGATATGTGCAACCTAAATTATCCAAATTCTTTTTATTACACTCCATCCATCTATTTCGTTGCAGCATTCCTAGTCCTTTAGTATTCAATTATAAATCTATAAAATCAAGATGGCCATCCATATTCAAAGGCTTCTGCTTTTCTTTGCATTATCTTCTAATAAGGATTTTTATTTCCAAGTAATTCAACTACCAAAGGTAAGGACAGACTATAAGTTCAACTTGCAATCCAAATCATGCATTGTCTTTGCTTCTCTACTGAAATGAAAAGCATCTTTTATCTTTCAATCAGCTTTGTAAAATGGATTTTTATAGACTCAATGTTTTGCTGGTTTTAGTTGATGTAAGGGTGCATCATGAAGATCCTCTAGTCATGGTTATTAATATAAAACCTTGAGGAGAAAGCTTGGACACACCTTCTGTTGATATTTAACCTAACCTACCTGGTAATTTATTGACTGGCATTGCCAACGCATCTGAATATCTATCAAATGATGCATGTTCTTGGTAATTTGTCTAACTGGCTTGTTGATGTCTTCTTCGACATGCCAATTTTTGGTACTGATTGGGAGTGGGACATTGATGGTGTGCATGTTCTAAAATTATTTAGTTTTTAGATGTTGATCAAGTTGTCACATTGAGTTTTATATGGATGCAGGCATGTGGGAAAGCCTACTGTAAAAATTGTAACAGGCTGCATACTGAAGATACAGTAGAGGGGAAAAAGTGTTGTAATAACTGCAGTGATCAGTCCCATGTAGACAGGTATCTAGGAGCTTTGCATATTTTATATTAAATGAAAATCTGTGGCTTATTTAAATATTTTTTTTTATCTTGATGGATAACCCTAAATTGCAGGTATTACAAAGGGCAGCCAAAAATATGCTTGCCTTTCTTAGCCATTAACAAAGAAAAATCCCAAAGAATGTCAGGACCTCTAGTTGGAGATCATGAGAGACATGTTTAAATTATTTGATAGATTTGATTCTGTAAAAATAACAATCCTGATCTTCATTCTCGAAGGTCAATGTCCATTGTTCTTTAGTACCAGCTTATAGGGCCACCATATACTCCTCCTATGCATCTATATGGCTGATAGAATCATCCCTTGGGCCATCTGTAATGCCTCTCTTTTAGTCTAACATGTTATCTCTATCTTTTAATTCACCGTGTAAAATAACAGTCAACACTTTGGCTATCCCAGGTAGATTTCCCCACCAATATCAAGGCTTGCACTCATTCATATCATATATAAAGCCTATTTTAAAAAAGCCCATGGCATTTTCTTCTTCCTTTTTCTCATGTATTGACTTTTGCTATCCTTGCAGTACTAAACTTTGGACATCCCCTATAGATGTTTCTCACTATTTTTTTCTCTTTGGTTTGGGGTGCCCGGGTCATAATGCACTTCCTCCCATGCTTTTCATGTCTTAGCAATGTTGAGAAAGATCATTTGTCCTTGTTTATTTATTTCATATTCCTAGAAATCAGGATATGCATTTTGCAGAAACTTATCATATACATATGACAGACATTTGTTTATTGGATATATTTTGAGAAGTGTTAGGAATAATATCTTCATTCATCATGGTTGACCATGGCATACACCTCTCTGAATACCTTCATATCCCCGGAGTCAATGCACCTCTTGATATCCTATAAAAACATTACGGTATTCTGAATGCTGTAAACTAAGACTTGAAAGTTTCTAATAGCACCTAGCAATTTCAGAATATATGAGGTCAAATTAGACTACTACCACATCTCAAAAAAAGTAAAAGGAAGCTTGGATACATGTGCCCAAGAGTTTACTCAAAGGAAGTAATAAAGGCGTGCTTGAGCTACAAATATGGACTTGAATGGGGATTTGGGAATTTGAGCAGTACCCTAGTAACTTCAAGAAGATAAGAAAACTTGAGCAGTACCTTATAACTTCAATACTTGTTATTTACTCTTCCTAATCGGCATACATTATCCCAGAAAACACACTTGTTATATTACCTGACCATCATTTTTCTCTTTTTAAATTTGAATTCAATTTCTTCGACATTAGTGTTTAATGAGGTTGGCATCTCAAATATGTAAGTGTTTTCAGCCCTAATAATTTGTTTAAGATGCAGTGATTTTTCCTGAACCCTTTCGATGCCCCTACTTTACAAGGAACAAACTTGTAAAAGAATTCATCTAAAAATTCACGAAAAGGGTCTTTACGCACTTCTAAAGTTTTCACCTAGGAAGGAAAGGGATATAATTTATCCTACAAGAAAGCATATCTTCAGGTGGCGTTTCATTCTTTTTTTTATATATTTTTAAACTTTTGTCGGAAGAGCGACGTTACATTTTGCGTCGGAAGACCGACGCTTTAAAAGTCGGAAGAGTGACGTTTCATTTTTTTTAAATATTTTTAAACTTTAGTCGGAAGACCGATGCTTTAAACATCGGAAGAGCGAGGTTTCATTTTTTAAATATTTTTAAACTTTCGTCGGAAGACCGACGTTGCGAACGTTGGACGACCGACGTTTCATTTTTTAAATATTTTTAAACTTTCTTCAGAAGACCGACGCTTTAAATGTCGGAAGAGCGACGTTTCATTTTTTAAATATTTTTAAACTTTCATCGGAAGACCGATTCTTCAAACGTCCGAATTGTGACAGTGGTTTGAAAAATTGATAAACGTTGGAAGACCGACGCTTTAAACGTGGGAAGAGATAACGTCGGAATTGCGATAGTTGTTTGAAAACCTGATAAACGTCGGAAGACCGACAGTTCCAGCTCGTCGAAATTGCGACGGTTCTGTATTCTTGGAAGACCAACAGTTATGGAACGTCGGTATGCCGACGATTTGGTTAACATCAGAAGAGCGACAGTTGTTTGGAAATGTCGGAAAAAGTGTCGCTCTTCCAACACTTTATTGAAGCGTCAGAATTGCGACTCTAAGGCTAACCACGTTTTGTCCGGCCTCAAATTGTCGCTCTTGCGATGACTATGTGTCAGAATAGCGACGAAGTGGTCGTCGGAAATTGGGCCAAATGTCCTAGTGAGGTGATATGACATGGTAGGATGGCAGGGTGGTTAATGAATTGTATCCATTTAGATTTAAAACATGTTTCTCTTAGAATATTTTGATAAGAATGGCTCTCTGTTCATGAGGAGTCACATCAGAAATTTCATTGCAAGGGAGAATTTTTCCCAGCTTTGTTCTTGCCAGTTACATCCTCCCTGTTCTGGACTTCATGGATAATTGTGTTTGCAGGTTTTGTGGCTCCCATGATACATATCTAGTGCACTCATCACACACAAGAACTTATGGTCAGTTGTGGGCAAAAGCTGTGCAATTCAGCACAATAGACTATTCAAATACATCTTCTGTGGATTAGGACATGTGGATAATTCAACCTAAAATGGTGGTGTGATGGGTGCAGCTGCAGTGGATGCAACTTGCAAAGCCTCAGGTGTGGAGAATTCAACCTAAAAATGTAGTGTGATGGGTGCAGCTGCAGTGGTTGTAAAGCCTCAGGAGTTGTCTGTGGGTTGCCATGACTCATGAGGGATGAATTCACATTTTGTACCCATTTATTTCCAGAATTCCCTCATTAAGTACTGGTTGAAGACTCAAGACTATGTTCTCTAGTGATAAACCTCAACTTAGAAAGTTCTATATGGTATCTCCTTGTCCTTGATGCAAATATTTTAACTCCGAACCTTGTACTTGTTCCCTGACTCACAATTTGTCTAATATGATATAAAATGTTAAGTCATGTTGAAGATGGATTTTATTACTATAATTTTTAAAATTTAGAAAAATATCTTCATAGTTGCAATCTGATTTTCTGCAAGATTTTTGTAATAATATCTTCATAATTGCAATCTGATTTTCTGCAAGATTTTTGTAATAATATCTTCATAGTTGCAATTTGATTTTCTGCAAGATTTATGTTGAAATATGACCTTGGTAATTTTAGTGTCTTTTCATATGTTTTAGAGAATAAGTAAAATGCTTTAAATTCTGAAACAGCCAATCAACAATTCCGCCATATCTGTAAATATAATAGTTGGTTAACAAGAACCTTATCATTTTCTTTCTTGGATTCATGTTTTTCGTCTTTTCAAGGATTAAATTAGTAAGGAATTAATAATTTAATTATGGTTTTCATTTTTGGCTCATGTTATGTGGGACATGCAGGTCACATTGTACCATCGTACTCACAATAAATCTCGAATGATGAAGTGGATGAGCAAGCCTTTTAAAGGTTCAAGTCACAAAGTGTCAAATGGACACTACGTAGGGGTGCATTTGGAGATGATAACGTAATTTGGCATGTGCCCTCTAATGCCACGGTAATCCCTAATTCATCAGACTGTATTGTCTTTTAAACTTCAATCTTCTATCTGTTAGCATTAACAAAGTTGATTAATTTGAAACTGTATTTTAGTGGAAAAATTCACTGCTTTTTGGTGGAATAGTTTATAAATTATTCTGATCTTTTTTTGCAAGTGTACTAGTCACGATGATAAATGTGTGGTTTACTTCAGAGGGTTCTTAGTTCTTTCTAGATACGCTTTTCATCATTTGCTTTGAATAATTCTCTAGTGATTTACCTTCATATTTTATCCCCTGCACAATTTCTCCTGAGGTCCATGTTGTTATGTTTATTGGCTGTTTTTGTGGAAACGTTTTCCTGAGGTTCTGCAAGGTAAATCCAAATGCAAAAGATACTGTTTTACATATTGAGATTTGTTCAAGACATTGTTGTGTGATACTTGAATTTCATAAATCTAGATTTCTATTTTGTTATCTATATCAATATATAAGAACGAGTTCATGGATTGTTCATATTTCTCAAATCGTGGAGTTGTTCCATTCCTGTTGCATGTTGTTTTATATTGTTATGTTGTGATTCAAATTTTTAGTTGTGCTTTCCAGATATTCTCCTACATAGTACATGATTTGATAGATTATATCAAAAGTATTACAAATACAATAACATTGATTGTTGTATGTGGAAATTTTTGTTCATGATGGTCCATTACATAATCAAGATGAGGAGCTGGATCATGCAATTGCACTTTATCTTTCTAAAGAACTAACCAAACCAGATGGTATATGATGGAAATTTCATTTTTTTACAGTTACTTTTAGTTTAATTATATCATTTAGCTCGATGCTTTTCATATATTCAACTAAAATTTTGTTTCTTAACAAGACTTCTTCATTTCCATATTTTAGTGAAACTGTTTATGGTCTGATACTCTCATACAACCTTTATTAAGTTACATGCACCCTCATTAGAAAAAACAAGAGAATTTTTCTTGCCATGACTATCGTTCTTTGCCATTGTTGACTTAAGAAAGTCTTTTAGCTAAGAAACTAGTTTCAAGGTTATGGCATAACTTGTCATATAAATTGAACAGAAATTATATCCAAAATGTTAACTTGTAAACTACTTAGCTGGTTTTAGGCTTTCCATTTAAAATCTACTTCAGTTTGAAATTTGAACGAGTTGTTCCATAGACTTGAATATTAAGAGATTTTGGTGTAAGGATTAAAAATTAGCCCGTAAGGCCTCTTAGTTATTCATTTTTTTTTATCTGAATATAACATTTAATATTAAATTAGAACCACTCGACACAAATACGTCATAGATCAAGATCATACTTTGTAGAGTGTCGTAGAATAAAAATAGGAGCAAGGACACTGAATTCTTTCAGTTTTCCTGGTTCTTATTCCTTTGGTGTATCTTTTCACCTTTAGGGGAAATTTCTAGTTTAAAGTCTAATTCTTTAAAGGGTGCTAGCTCAATGGAAGAGCACCTGCTTTACAAGCAGGAGGTTGGTGGTTCGATTCCATCATGCCCTGATATTCATATATAGGGAATGACGAAGATCAATTTTTGGTGACAGATGCTCTTTTAACCATCACCAATGAGCTTATGGTGACATTTTTCGACCCTCACCAAAATATGAAATGGTGACGATCAACGAACGCCACCATATATACGCATCAATAGTGACGACCATTAAAGGTCCATCACCATAAATCGTTGTTGTTGATATGAAATGGTGAGGGTTACAGTTTGTCATTATAGTCATTATTCGTGACAGACCTTGATGTCACTAATGAGTTTATGGTGACGGTCAATGAACGTCGCCATATATATGCACCAATAGTGATGGCCATGAAAGGTCCATCACAAAAAAATCGTTGATGTTCATATGAAATGGTGACGGTCACTATCGGTCATTATAATCAATATTAGTGACGGACCTTGAATGTCACCACAACACATACTTTCGGTGACGCCACCTTTGGTGAAGTTCAGTTTTTTGGTGACAGAGGCTATTTTCCATCACCATTGTTCATATGAAATGGTGACGGTCACTATCCGTCACTATAAATCATTATTGGTGACAAAACTTGAATTTCACGACAACACCTATACTTTCGGCGATGCCACCTTTGGTGACGTTCAATTTTTTGGTGACGAAAGCTATTGTCCGTCACCATTACTCATATGAAATGGTGACGGTCACTATTCGTCACTATAAATCGTTATTGGTGACGAACCTTGAATGTCACCACAACACCTATACTTTCAGCGACGCCACCTTTGGTGACGTTTAGTTTTTGGTGATGAAGGCTCTTTTGACCCTCACCAATGAGCTTATGGTGACCATTTTCGCCCCTCACAAATGTGCTTTTTTCTTGTAGTGTGTCCATTTTCAAAGCAAAGGTGTGTAACATCTCACTTTTGAAGTCCTCCAACATATTTCCAATCTCATGATTGATGGAGGTGGAAGAGGAAGGGGAGTTGGTCATGCTTTGACTAGCTCTACCTTTCTTCCTAGATGCCCTAGAGTGATTTTTAAAGACAATTTTGATGTCCTCATAAGGAAGCTAGTAGATTTATCCTATAGACATCATATTAAGGGTTTCTATCACCTCTTCCCTGATCCCTCAGAGAAGTACCAATTTAAGTGATCCAGGATCAAGGGTGCAGTTGGCTCTTTTATAACTCAGCTGGAATATTTCTTCATAATCCTCCAGGGATTCATCAGGTCCCAGAGTCATCCTAAATATTTCCTCTTTGGTTTCCTTGGACATACATTAGTCTTTATATTTTTTATTAAAGGACTCTTGCATCTGTGCCCAGGTAGTGATGTTGTTCCCTGGAAAACCCATGAACCAGTGCAAGGCTGCATCCTTGAGGGTGGATGGGAATAGTTTTAGCTTCTATTCATCTTAGGCATAGCCACAGGTCCCGTAGACAACAACGAACTCGAACATGAAGGTGTCAGGATCCTCATAAGTAAGTCCATGGAAATGTAGAAGGGTTGAGGGATTGATGTTCTTCATTCTAGTTTCCCTATATTTTTTCCTAATTGGAAAGGCTCCTCGGGTCCCAGCCTCAGCCAATACTTGAATTGGTGAAGAAGGTTCCTCCGGTGAAGCAAGTTCTTTTTCTCCAATAGGTTCTTCAAAGTTTTCCAGTGGCTCACCTATGGTGTGTTCAATTGCACAGTCACTGAAGAAGAGTGAAGGGTGACTGTGTGGGGACGTGGGGGTTTTTGGTAAAAAAATTCCTTGGTTATCCCTATTCCTAAGAGGCATGAAAGTCAAACCATTTTTGTATTTTTCAATATTTTGGAACTGAATATAAAAGAAAAGTAGAAAAGAATGCTAAAAATGAATCAAAGCATCTACTTATACACCTCCTCGACAACGGCGCCAAAAAGTGGTGAGCCCTGGTATTGCACCAAGACTATTGCAACTCCCAGAGGCTACTCTAATTTACTTTATTAACCCAGGGTTCATACAAACTTGGAGGTGACAATGCTATATACACAACAGATGCATTCTACTCATGCCATCCTCTTCTCAGTTCTACGATGGGGTGCTACATCTAGGGTTACTGCTAGGATATGGAGTCTGTCACACTTCTGAATGAAAACTAAGACTGAAAATAACTCATTATCATTAATCTATCAGCAAGACAAGAAACGGTTGTAGGTCATAAATACTCATCTAGATATTTGCAAGAAAGGAAATCCACACTTAACCTAGAAATAAAGTTAAACTAAGTGGCATTCAAGGTTTAAATTGTTGAATTGAATTTGTAGTAAAGGAAACTAATCTAGGCACACATGCTGAACCAAATGACTAATTGAAATCTCTCTACCTCATGCATGAATTTTATGCTTAACAATGCATCTATCAATGACCTAAATATGATTGTAAATAACTGTTTTTTAGCAAAATAAGCAAGTGCTAAGGTGACCTAAGAGGGTCTTAGGCTCATGGTTTCAGAGCTAAAGGTGTCTTGGATGTTGTGTTAGGAATATATGAGGTGAAAGAGAGGTTTTGGATTGAAGAAGTGACTGACTGGCGTTGCTACAGGATTAGCTACAGGATGTCCTGAAACACTACATGAAACATGCTGAGAGTAGTTTGAGGCCATAAATGGTGAGGAAAGGGGTAGGAGACGTGAAATGAAGGTGGATCTAGGTGGATGGAAGGTAACCAACCCTTTTTTCAAGCTCAAAACTTCTCTCAAAGAATGTGTTGCACCTCCAAGGTGTCTCTCGGTGTTGTGGTGGAGATGTACAAAAACAGGGCTAAAGGTGATTTAGTTGGAGGTTGGTTGATGAGGGGTGGAAACCAAAGCTAATGGTGTTTGTGGAGTCCCCTTCTGCTACTCTACTCAAAATTGCAAGCAAACTACTTGTTCATGCAGTTATCATTGACAAATCTATTATGAAAATGGTGGAAAAGATTAGTTGAATTTAAGTAAACCTACCTATGCACTTTAAAAAAAAACTAACTTTGTATCTACAACATTTTCATGATAAACAAAGCAATCTATCTAAATTTTCCAAGAAATCATAAACTGAAAGCAAATTTGGGTTTGTGGTGAAGATCTACCCTCCTCAAACCCTAATGGAAGAGGTGAGAGAGGGAGGCTTTAACACACAATTTTAGAGTTTTTTATGCCACTGCAACATGAAAGGTAAAGAATAATGATAGAAACATGAAAGGAAGCAACACAACTACAACAATATGAAATGTAAGCAAACTAACTACACCACTCAGGATGCTTTAGGCCTCTATCATTGTGAAGAGTTTCCCCATTAAGGTGGATGAGGTTGATATAGTTTGAAGGGTGCATTGAGAGGATAAGGAGGATACTGAGGAGAATAGGACCAAGGAGAGGGTGTGGACCAAGGTGAGTGAGTTGGAGGATACCAAGGCTGAAAGTGTGCACTCTGGTTTAGATTGTAAGGAGGATAGTGTGCACCTTTCATACATTGTTCATATGGTCAAGGGCCTTGTGGCATCCTTTGGATGATGAAGCAAAGCTGCTCCAAGCCACTCTCTGACCCTTGAAATACAAATTTTAGGTAGGAAGAGAGGGAAATTTTTTAGTTGCATGGTTCTCTTGAAAAATAAATCATGCCTATGTGACATTTAATGGGCACTCATTTCTAGGGTGCCTCTTGGTGCATATAGGGAAAAATATAGCTAGTGTCTTTTCTACCTCTTATTGATTCTTTTTAATCTGCATAATATCCATTTGTAAGGAAAAGGTATGCAACAAATCACTCTTAAATTATTCTATCATACTCCCTATTTCATGTTTGATGGCTGAGGTACAGGGAGAAGAGTTGACAAGGCATTTACTATACCTACCTCTCTTCCTTGCAGCCCTAGAATGACTATTTAATAATATCTTGATGTATTCATAAGTTAGATTGTAAATGTCTCCACCAAACAACATATTAAGAGTCCCCATCAAATCCTCCCTAATCCCTCAGAGTAGTACAAGATTCAAGGACTCTGGATCAAGGGTACAATTATCTCTTATGTAGTTGAGTTAAAATATTTCTTTATAACCCTCTAAGGACTCATCTTGCCCTTGGGTCATCCTAAATATCTCCTCTTTTGTTTCCCTTGATCTACAATAGTACTTGTATTTCTAATTAAAATATTTTTTCATTTTAGCCCAGGTGGTGACTCTTCCTCCTTCTAGGCTCATGAACCAGTGCAACATTGCATCCTTGAGGGTAGAATGGAACAACTTAGCTTTTTCTCATCAAAAGTGTAATCATAGGTTCTACAAACAACAAAAAAATTGAACATGAACGTGTCAATGTCTTCAGAGGCTAAGCCATGGAAGTGTGGGAGAGAAGTGGGGATTGTGTTCTTCATTTTTTCTTACCCATTGGTTTCTCTGATAGGAAATAGCTCAGTCAATCTGTTTTAAACCATGTTTTGGGTAGGTGATGTTGGTTATTCCTCCCCTATGGGTTCTTCAAAGATATTTGGTTTCTCACCTAAAGGATTTCCCAACTCTTTTGTGGTCAGAGTAGGAGGTTCACTGATCCAAAATATTTAACTTTGAGATGGATTAAATAATGACATGTAAAATTGCATCTTAACCATGAAACTTAAAAGGCATGAACATAAGAAGAGAGAAGAACATAAAATCATGCAAAGAAGACAAGAACTTGATAATGGAGTTCATCTAGGAGGGACTACGTCTCCGGGCCCTTCTCAATCAATGGGGAGGCCCTCTTTCATTAAGTGGAAAATAAAATGAAAGTACAAGCATCAATGCAAAATTGTACCCTTATACCTCCATAGCTGAAAGTGCCCAAAAATTGGAGACTTATGATGAAGAAATGGACAACACCATTGAACTCATGTCGCCGAGAGGTGGAGAATCCATATAAAATTTGCTTGATTATGACGCCAGACAAATATGGGCCCTCTGGAAATAAGCTAAGTTCATGGTTCTACCCCCCTCCTACACGGCGCTCAAGGTTCCACTCTGTCTCAGTAAACGTGTCGCTCCTGGCTTGCCTGGGCACACTTCTGAAGTGAATTTTTAAATAAGAAGAGGTGGGCGGACTCCCCAAGGAGTCTGCTTGGCGTGTTGGTTATGGATCCGAAATAGGATGGAGGAGGTCGGGCGGTCAAACCCCACCCCCTCTGACATTAGACCTATATTGTTTTATAAACAACGATTTAATGTTTTAAAAATATTCGCCATTATATATGGTCATGGGGTTGGACCCGCATTGGGCGGCTCACCCATATTACTATCCGCCATGTGGTATGGTATGGGGGGGCGGCGGGGTTGATAGCCCATGCCCCACCCACATTGCTTGTTTTAATATATATTTGGTGGGTGACGGGGTCATGGTCATTGGCCCACTGATATTTTAATACTATTTCGGTTGCTCCGATGGGGTAGGGCATGGGTCATGGCCTGCTCTACCAATTTTTTTTATATCTTTTTTTTTTTTTTAAACTAACATGCCATTTTTAAAATTTCTGGAATTTGACTAAAGGAGTCAAGCTAACTGTTCTGAAAATTTGCTCGGAATCCGACTGGAGTTGGTCGGAATCAGGCCAGAGTTGGTCGGAATCTGGTGGCCGAATTTCTGCAAATTTGTCGCCTCCTTAAGCTACCACGTCACCAAGTCAACCCATAAACTTTGACTGCCTATAACTTTCACATACGAGCTCGGTTTTACAAATCGTTCGTACCATTGTGATTAGGACAACACGATATTCAACTTGACACTATGTTTGCCACATTCTTGCCACTTTTAATTTTGAGCCTTTTGTACTTAAGGCACTTGTACTTGGACCAGTACGATCCTCCTGGATCATTCCTCCCCACTGAGGAGCTTTTGGACCGCAAAAAGCCTGATCAATCAACAGGAAAGTGAGGGAATTGCTCCCTCACCTTCTCCTTTTCTCACCACTTAGCTTTACTTGGGTGCATCCCTTTGAAACCAACACGGAGATATTCCACATCTCCCCGCCACGAAGTCTTGGTTCTTCGATCGAGAATGATGTATTATGGCAATTCATCGAGATACTCTGGTGCAAATTCATCCACTCTAGGAACTGATCCTACCTCCTCGGCGTCCATAATAAATGGTGGTTCATAAAGCTTCAGATTTTCGACATTCACGACCAAGTACATTTGCATGTATACAAGCAAATTGAGTCGGAAAGCGTTATTCCCAATCTTCTCCAATATGGCAAATGGACCATACTGGATTGGTCGCAATTTATTGCCTTCCCCCTTCGTTCAATCCTTGTTGATGTGGAACCATACATTGTCACCAACCTGAAATTGGTGGTTGACTCATTTCTTGTCATGTCGGGCCTTATAGCGAGCCTGACTCTTTTCCAACTGCTCCTGCACTACTTGGTGAATTATCACTGGATGAACCGATGTGCTTTGTCCCTATCATCACGTCCACTGGCATCTTCATCCCTTCTGTTGTAGCTCCTAGAGACAGCCTTGAGTTGCAAAATACCAGTGCTTAGGACATCTTAAAATCAGAGGTTAAATGTAGACAACTTATAAGGAAGCCTCTGACAAAATATGGAATAAGAGAATAATGGTTTTGGTGGTTCAAGAAAGGAGAAGATCTTTGGGTCTAATTCCTGTGAATTACCCTATACTGCAAGAGGGCTCAAGAGGTTGAATGGCTAGATGGCTTTCAAATGGGCCAAGTATGAAACAATGAGTAGAGGTTTATCAAAATATGTAGAGGTGATGAGGAAGAACATAGGAGGAATCCGTAAAAGACAGGCTTAATATCCTTAAGAATCTATCTCCCGTGAACTCAGAGGAAACATATGTAAGTGGAATATGACTAACAATAGATATTTGTGGAGCGCGAATTAAGGAAGTGCAGAAAATTTGATATATGAGCGTTATACATAAACGAATTCATGAATACAGATGCATACTGTCGGCACTTACATTACACAAATCATCAAAGCAATAAAACATTGAAAGATGATTACACATAAACATGAGATTACTGATAAACAAAGAGAAACAGATACATACTACTCATTGCCCCATATGGAATCCAAATAAAAAATGATGTATCCTATTAATTTCAAAACAACTCTCCCAAATATGTATCTCAGAGCACAGGGAGCATAATTATACAGAGCTACAACAAAATTATCCAAAATTCAGAACCTTTTTTACATCTCTAAACTTTCTACATATAGTGTTCCTATTGAGGGTTCCCTATCGAATAATGAGTCATGATAGGCCCACACATGTGAAAATCAGAATATCCTAACAAACTAATTGAGCGTGCATCAAGCAATCACTCATATAACATAAAATTAAAGCAGAATCAGGTGAAATCGGGATTTCACCAACAAAAAATCTTAATCAGAGAGTAAAAGGAACAAAATTATGGGTAGCGTAGGCCAAGTCTGTTGGTGTCCGGATGTGAACAATATTCAAACCCTTTTTCCACATAAATTATCAACCCGAGGGCGTTAGTTATTTCAAGACTAACGCACATAGTATATGCAAGAGCAGTCACACAACCTGCTATTGGATCTCAGGCTTAAATCAATAAACACACAGATTACTGCAACAACAATTAATTGGATTGCAAAATTAAAAAGGCATTCACAACAATTAAAAGGTTATAATGGAACAACAGTAATAAAACCAAACTAAAACATGAAATCAATGGAAAGAAAGGTAACGCAGCACCTGATCAAAAGAGTGTGCCCAACTCTTTGATCAGGGATGCGAAAACTCACAATTTACAGTAAAATAGTAGAGTGCTATGCATTCAATTAATTGTAAAATACTCTGTTACAAAATCTGTATATTCTCTGCTTAACCCCAATTCACAGCCTGTAGGCCCTCTTTATACAACTGTTTAGGAAATCACATATTTCCTCTAACAACTACATATCTACAATTATACAATTCGTTACAACAACAACTTAGTTTCCAAAAAGGAAACCATGAAAAATCCTGAAATAATGCTGGTGTGAAATTGAGTCTGTTGCGCTGTAGCAGCAAGTGAAGATAGTTCTGGAAATTAGGAGCTGCTCCACGACTCACAACTGTAATCTTCCTGCTTTTTCCAAATCTGTAAAAATATTGGAATTAATGTTTGAAAAAGGTAAAACCTCCTTGACTATTACTTCATTAATCAAATATCCCATGTAAGATAAAGGAAAGGGGTTTACCTCATGTGTTTAAGACTAATAATGATACAAAGAGATAGAAAGGTGGGTGAAAATGGGAGTGAAAAGTATACAAATCTGGTACCCAACTTCTCCCCCCAATTGGTCTATTTGCATGTCCTCATGCAACTCGTCATCTCCTTAGATCTAGGTTGGACTGACTTGACTGGCATGAAGTTGTGTGAGATCATATTCTTTGTCCATTTCCGTCCCAGGAGGTATATAACCTTCCGTCATAACAACATCTTTCCACCAATCTGGGTCAACGTTGTATGGAGGAGCATATTGCTCGGCTGGCAACGTGATAAGGGGAAACTGAAACCTTAGCCCCATCCATATGACCCATGATCTAGATTTATTGAGGAACACAAAAAACTACATAAATAACCATAAACATAGAGATGCAGCGGAAATAATGCTTCATTTATTTAATATCAAATAACAGAAATATGCTTACAGACATAATGGAAATAAAATAGCTAGGGTGCTGGTAGCGAATCTCTGAGAAGAGATGTGGTGGCTACATAAATTTGAACTATGTTACAATGAGGCTCGAGGGCCTATTTATTATTGAGAAAAAATGGAAAAACTGAAACGTCCAAAAACCTAACCCTAGGAGATGAAGCGCCAAAACTGTGGGCCCCGTTTGGGTAAGTTGGTGTTTCAACTTCCCGGGGACATAACTTTGGCATACGATCTCCATTTGACACACTCAATAGCTCATTAGAAAGATCTGTTCGAGGACTACAACTTTGAGTGAGAAACATCACCCATGTTTCTCCCAGTTTCCCCAAAAAATGTCGTTTAGGGCCTCAAAACAGCTTCGGAAGTTCAGGACCCGAAAAAATGCTATAAATAGTAAGTTGTGTTGAAACTTACAAACTGAAATCACTGATGGTGGCGGTTCAAATGGACTCAGTGGGTGGCCACCAATATCCACCTGGATCATTAAGTCCCCAAAACGGCTCCGGGAGTGCAGGACCCAAAAACCTGCTAAAAATAGTAAGTTGTGCTGAAGCTGAAAAAATGAAAGAATTGATGTTGCTGGTCCAAATGGAATAGGTGGGTGGCCACTGATATCCATCTAGATCATTCCTCCCTCCTTAGGAAGCAATGGTCCCCATTGCGTTAAGATCCTCCATGAGATGAGGCAAATTCTGTTGAATTGGGTATTAGATTTGTTGAAGATGTCATGGACCTGCGGGCAGACATGTTGGATGCGTTTAGTAATTTTGGTTTCTTTATCAGCCTCAAACAGTACATGTGTGGATTCTGCATGTGCAGTTGCAGGAGGTATGGCAACATCAGGCGGCGGTGCGTCGGGGGTGAGATCAATGGAGTGCTTGTCCTGACGGTGTAGAGGAACCTCTGTGAGTGAGGAGAAAATTTCCTCATATTTCTCCATGAATTTGTCCATCTTCTATAGCCGTGCAGGGGAGCCCTGTTTCGAGGTTGTTGCCACAATATTATTCTTTCCCTGTGAGCGAGTTGTAAGGAAAATAAATTTCCTGGTTTGGGAAACAATCTTACTACGTTATTTGGTAGTGGTCAAAGAGATGACGGGAGGCGGTACTACCTCTGTTATCCTGTACAAGTTATTTCCCAAAGTAATAACAATAGCATGAGGCCTAGACTCATACACAGCATGTCGCCTCCACAAGTATGGTTGGCCCAATAATACATCAGCTACATTAAGAGGAGCAACATCACACAATACCTCATCCTTGAATGGCTTGATACTGTACAGAAGGCGACACTGCTGGCGGATGCAGAGATCTCTCCCTAGGTGGAGCCACCTGATGGTATACGGCTGCGGGTGTGCTATGGTCGGTAGGATGAGCCGCTTCACGACCTTTGCTGAAATGAGGTTCTTTTGGCTTCCGCTATCGACAAGAAATTGCAACGAAGAACCCTTCACCCACATCTACGACTGGAAGAGGCGCTCCCCCTCCTCTGGATCGTCCCTCTGGATATTGGTGGTGGAAACAATGGCACTGGGATCCGCATCAATTATCTGCTTCCCTCTGTCATTGCATTTGTCTGGTTCTGACTCAGGATTAGAAAAAGCATCTGATTCGGGTGCCTTTAGTTCGGCCACCAATGACTGTTTGGCCCGACAATCATTTGTGCTGTGAGTGGGGCTATTATGAAATTCACACCACTTCCCTGTGTCCTTCTTTGGATTTGTGGTGTTGTTCTGAGTCGTCCCTCTTTGGCCTTTCCCCTTGTTCTGCAGTTCGGGGGCACCTTTCCTTGGCTTCGGATTCGCAGATCCAAAGTCTTGCTTCTTCTGCTTAAATTTCCGCTCAATCTTGGTGGCATAGCGATATGCCGTGCCAAGATATGTAATGTCGAGGAACTCCATTTCATCCTAAATGTGTTTGTGCAGACAGCCATGGTACTTGAGCGCCAGATGTTTCTCTAAATCTTTAATACCCAACTTTGTGCGCAGGGTATGGAACAAATTCGTCAGTTCGTGCACATCTTAATCCCTTTGCTGCCGCAGCGTGGTCAATTGGATGTATTTGTCCTCATAGCTCCCCACGGGGTAATATTGTTACTTAATGCTATCTCGGAATGAATTCCAAGTGGGTGTGGCTGAGAACAAAGAGGTTTCCTAATCAGGAGCTCAAGTCCGAGCTATGGAAAAAGCTCAAAATTGAAAGTGTTCAAAATCACTTGCAACATGAATGACTGGATAGGCCTCGATGATGCGATCCTGACGCTGTGAACGACACTCAAATCCGACATTGTATGTGAAATTTATTCAAGTTTGAAAATTCACAATTTCAAGCAAAAGACCAGTTTGACTAGGTTTGACCTCCAAATTTTAAAAATTAAAAAAAGAATATTCCTATGAATATTCCGTGGAATATTCCACTTAGGCCAATCAACGTTTGACAAGTGTCATTTTCTCATTCAACAGTGGTTTGACTTTTGATGTTTCAGACCAATGAGGAGCAGCCACGTGGCAGGCCCAAAGGCTGCCACGTGGCCCCAGGTCACATTTGAATGGCGTGTTAAATTTGTTTTGAAAGTCCGCGGGTTTGAACCTGGAACCTCCCGCTTACGAGCACAACATTCTAACCAATTGGCCTGTGGTTTAGTTCTTAACATTTGTTGCGCGGAAATTATATTTATGGTTTAAAATAGTTTTGGGCAGCTTTACACAAACGTGACCACACTTTTTTGGACTGGGGGCGCGGCTTTACACAAACCTTATCCACCCGCCAAAGATACATGTGACAGCACCCTTTTAACTATATATGCCATGGTCTAAAAAAAATTGGAGTTAGTCAACCAAAACGGCTAAGCGCTTATTGCGCATGTGAACGCGGAGTTTGTTAAACCACAACATTTAAATCTGCCACTAATTAAGGGTGTGGTTCTGCCATTATAGGAGGTCCCCCACTTTTAGCACTCTTAACTGGCAGTGTCTCCACATTTGGTGGAGTTTGTTTAGGGGATATTGGGCAAATACAGTTTTGGGTCATAACTTCTGATAGGCTGAACCTTTTGGAACGATTTTTATTTTATTTTAGGTATTCAGAGCATTCTGAATCCATTGGAATAGGTTGTAGATCCATTGGAGTTGATCTTCAGTCCCTTTTTCTTCAGGGAAGCAATGAGAGCCATGAGGGCCAAGAGGGATTTGGAGCTGTGTTGAGCTATGCTTAACCATTTTTGATGAACCAAAAGTCATTTTCGACTTTCTTCAGTATTACAGAGCCATTGAGACAGGTTCCAGAGGTATTAGAGGTGTTCTACAGCCATTTTAGCTTCAAGGAAGCTTTTTGAAGAAATCACTGTTTATGGTAATTCTTCACTATTTAGTGAATTTGGAAAGGAATTCTTAGCTTTTTCCTGTCTTTTGAATCAATATTTGCATTCAGATTTGTCTTTTAAGACACTATTAAACTTGTATTAGCATTTTAAATCATTTTAATACAAGAGGACAAGCTCATTTTGGGAGGCTTGATCCAGCAGACGTAGCCCAGGAGGGGTGAACTGCTCATCAAACATTTGTGTCATGTTATGCTGCAGTTATCTTGCTGTACATTTCTAATTTAATATGTTAAACAGCAAAAATAAATAACACTCCATTGCACATAAGACTCAGAAAACTATCAAAAATACTTTGTTTCGATTGCAAGACATAGTCATGAGTGTTAACTTCTACAAGTTCTAAAGACAGAGTCTGTAAAGGGCCATGTAGCCTCTGGATCTCATCCTTTTATCAAAGGTGACATATCTAGTAAATGCCCCTACAGTCAATCTCTGGATTAGATCTAATTATTTGTTTTGTGCAACAAGACATGGAGAATTTTTGCACACATTTAATTAATGGAAATGGATATCTTGCACACATTTAATTTAATGGAAATGGATAACTTGCACACATTTTAAAGTAATTCCATTTTAAGATCAAGATGGTATCAGAGCTTTGGTTAAACTTGGTTGTGCTCAGCTTGAGCATTTGTTTTTGTGCAAAAGGTGTTAAAACAGTATAAAAGATTGATTATTTTATTGGTTGCAAAATGGTTGCTTGTATGAGTTTTCTTGAGTTGAAAAGATAGCTATTGTTAGCTAAGTCTTGGAAAGGAAAAAAGAGTTGTAGACTATTTCCTTATCCCAAAGTACCTCAAGATTATCTTTGGTAAACAAACCCACATGATTAAGTGTTTGCTACAAGCTATTGGAGTTTGTGTTTTATGGCTGCTTGAATAAGAAGGGGTCTTTACTGACATTTGGTTAAAATCTTGTCATTTGTTGGAAAGATTTGAGAACTTTTCTTCAGAAGTTCCTTTTGTTAATTTTACCATTTATATAATGTCAACTTCTTCTACAAGTGAAGTTTCCTCCTTCACGATATTCTTCAATGATGACATGAAGAATGAGTTCATTAAGGTGAAGGACATGGTGCAGATTCTCATTGAGGATCAAAGAGAAAGTGTTATGCTTCATACACAATTGTTGGCTATGAAGGAAGAGAAGGAAGCAATTCTCCAAAGGTTGCATGACATGGAGAAACAACTCCTTCAATCTCAAGAAGCTTTGTCCAAGAAAATTCCTGAGGAAGAGGTAAATCATTCCAACTTGTCTTCAATTTCCTCTATTGAAAAGTGTGTTGGTTCTTTTGAAAAACATACAAGGGGAATCGGGGCCAAAATAATGTTTAAGATGGGATATCATGAAGGCAAAGGTTTGGGAAAGCAAGCACAAGGCATGGTTGACCCTATTTCAGTTGTGGAGCGACCCAAGAATGTTGGTCTTGGTTATGTACAGTTTAATGGCGAAGACTCCAAATCCTTGAATGCATGTGATGCAAATTTAAAGAGAACCTTTATTCCAAGTTCTTCTATGCATATATGTCAAAATTGTTCTAAGGATGATTGTCATTGTTTTAAGACATCATTGCAGCAAGTAGAGGGTAAACATGTTGCTTATGGCGAGCCTTCAAGTTCAATCAGTTTTCAAGAGAAGAACTGTGATGAAAGTCTGAAAAGGAAAGCTGTCTCCTCTACTAGTTCATCGTCTTTCGAAGACAAAAAGGATGGAAATTCCATGCAGCAAAAGAGGTATAATTATTCACATGATCAATTTGATTATGTTTCAGCAAAGAATGATAATTTTGCTTGTTCAAGTGGTGGATTTAACCATGTTGCTTCAAGATGCTGGTTGAAAAAGAAAGCACATAGGAAGCAGAAGAGGCAAAGAAAACTTTCTCAGAAAGTGCTTAAGAGTTGCAAATTTTGTCAAAGGAAGGGACATGATGTCTATCATTGTTGGACTTTGCATCCAACAAATTGTCCAAAGCACATGCAACTAGAGGACAAAAATTTTGGCGCAAGTGGATCTATGGAGTCCATTATCGACGTGTAAATGGAAGATTCACATGAAGGTGTATTACAATTGCAAAAGATGCCATGGAGTTGGCTTGGTAGGAAGTGGATTAAATTCTTATTGTAGTAAGTCATCTTCATTTTGTACATGCAAATTTCAGAATGGTATGCATGTATTTCAGTTGAAAAGTTGATGCAAGACTGCATGAAAAAGCAGTTTCACTTGATGGAATTTCTTTGTTGTTGCAAAAATTTCGCCATGGAGGTGTAAAAGATGAGTATGATACTCACTTATGTTGCAACAATGTCTTTTGGTTCAGCTCTTAGTCACCCACATTTTTTTTGGGATGATGTACTTGTTGGTATTTGAAAAGAAGAGTTGAAGTTGCACATGTACATAGAGGTTGTATGTGTAATTAGCGAACTGTATATAAGTTCGTTGTACATGATACATACACGTGTTTGTCAAGATGTATCTTGTTGTTTTTCGACTTGTGTCAATTGAGTTACACATGATTATCGACTTGTGTCGATTGTGTCACACTTTTTTATTGACTTGTGTCGGTTGTGTGCACACTTGTTAAAAATTTTGTGTGTCAATTGTATAGAAAATTTTATTGTCAACTTGTTGTTGATGTCGTATGTTGCACAAGGTGCCTTTGGTGTCGATTGGTGCAGAGAACGAAATGTCAATGCAAAGTAGTGCAAGATTCCATGAGATGGAAAGGCATGCAGGAAAAGTGGGCACAGAGTTCAACAAGGGTCATTACTGGTTTCAGAATGGCAGATTGGTATGGCGAGAAAACTTGGTCGGGATTCGACACAAGTACATGGCTCATTCAGCAAAATTCGCCATGTGAAAAGTTGGCAATTCAGGAAAATTTTTGGAAGCTGAAGAGAAGAGGATGTTGTTATTCTCTCATTTTCTGTACTACAGTTCAGTTTCAGAATTTCAGTGAGCTTTTGGGGTCCAAAAGCTTCTCATTTGGGAGGTGTGATCAGGAGCTCAAGTCCGAGCTATGGAAAAAGCTCAAAATTGAAAGTGTTCAAAATCACTTGCAACCTAAACGACCAGATAGGCCTTGATTATACAATCCTAATGCCATGAACGGTACTCAAATCCGACACTATATGTGAAAGTTATTCAAGTTTGAAAATTCACAATTTCAGGCAAAAGACTAGTTTGATCAGGTTTAACTTCCAAATTTTGAAAATTAAAAAAGGAATATTCCAAAGAATATTCCTACAATATTCCTCAAAATATTCCCTGGAATATTCCACCTGGGCCAATCAACGTTTGACAAGTGTCATTTGCTCATTCGATAGTGGTTTGAATTTTGATTTTTCAGACCAATGAGGAGTTGCCACGTGGCCCCAAGTCACATTTGAATGGCGTGTTAAAATTGTTTTGAAATTCCGCGGGTTTGAACCTGGAACCTCCCGCTTGCCAACACAATGTTCTAACCAATCGGCCTATGGTTTAGTTCTTAACATTTGTTGCGCGGAAATTATATTTATGGTTTAAAATAGTTTTGGGCAGAGGTTTAAAGGGGCTAGCCCCCCATTCAATGTGACCACACTTTTTTGGACCGGGGGCACGGATTTACACAAACCTTATCCACCCGCCAAAGATACATGTGACAACACCCTTTTAACTATATATGCCACGGTCTAAAAAAAATTCGGAGTTAGTCAACCAAAACGGCTAAGCGCTTATTGCGCATGTGAACGCGAAGTTTGTTAAACCACAACATTTAAAGCTGCCTCTAATTAAGGGCGCGGTTCTTCCATTATAGGAGGTCCCCCACTTTTAGCGCTCTTAACTGGCAGTGTCTCCACATTTGGTGGAGTTTGTTTAAGGGATATTGGGAAAATACAGTTTTGGGTCATAACTTCTGATAGGTTGAACCTTTTGGAACGATTTTTTATTTTTTATTTTTATTTTTTTAATTTTAATTTTAATTTTTTTTAATTTTTAATTTTTAATTTTTAATTTTATTTTTATTTTTTATTTTTATTTTTATTTTTATTTTATTTTTATTTTATTTTATTTTATTTTATTATTTTATTATTTTTTTTTATTTTTTTTCGGGTATTTAGAGCATTATGAATTCATTGGATCAAGTTGTAGAGCCATTGGAGTTGATCTTCAGTCCCTTTTTCTTCATGGAAGTAATGAGAGCCATGAGGGAGTTGGAGCTGTGTTGAGCTATGCTTAACCATTTTTGATGAACCAAAAGTCATTTTCGACTTTATTCAGCATTCCAGAGCCATTGAGATAGGTTCCAGGGGCAGTAGAGGTGTTCTACAACAGTTTTAGCTTCAAGGAAGATTTTTGAGCCGTCAGGGCCTTTTTGAAGAAATCATTGTTTATGGTAATTCTTCACTGTTTAGTGAATTTGGAAAGGCATTCTTAGCTTTTTCCTGTCTTATGAATCAGTATTTTCATTCAGATTTGTCTTTTAAGACACTATTAAACTTGTATTAGCATTTGAAAGCATTTTAATACAAGAGGACAAGCTCATTTTAGGAGGCTTGATCCAGCAGATGTAGCCCAGGAGGGGTGAACTGCTCATCAAACATTTGTGTCATGTTATGTTGAAGTTATCTTGCTGTACATTTTTTATTTAATATGTTAAAAAAAAAAAAAAAATAACACTCCATTACACATAAGACTCAGAAAACTATAAAAAATACTTTGTTTCGATTGCAAGAAATAGTCATGAGTGTTAACTTCTACAAGTTCTAAAGACGGAGTCTGTAAAGGGCCAGGTAGCCTTTGGATCTCATCCTTTTATCAAAGGTGACATATCCAATAAATGCCCCTAGAGTCAATCTCTGGATTAGATCTAAGTAGTTGTTTTATGCAACAAGACATGGAGAATTTTTGCACACATTTAATTAATGGAAATGGATACCTTGCACACATTTAATTTAATGGAAATGGATACCTTGCACACATTTTCAAGTACTTCCATTTTCAAATAAGTTCCCCTTCATCCTCCTTCTCATAGTAGGTTTCCCACCAGTCTTTGATATGGGGGGCGACTTTGAGGAGTGAAAAAATAATCTTTTCTCGGTCAGAGAAATCATGGACCGAGAAATACCCTTCCAAAAAATTTAACCATCTATCTACGACATCTGCATCTATTTGGCCTTCAAATACAGGAATGTCAAAGTTTACATGTACCTTTAAGGGAGTGGTGCCTCTAGAGTGGCCGTTAGATGCGGCTGCGCCGTAGGTGGACAATCGTTGAAGGATCTGAGCAAAGTTATCCATCATCGCGTTCCTCTGTTTCTTGAGGGCCTCCTCGAACAATATTTTGATAGGATCTCCTGCTCCCTTGTCTTTCTTTTCTTCTGCCATGGGAGGTCGTTGGGGTTTGTGAGGCTGATCTTGCAAGGGTTCAACCAGATCGAGCCCTAACTCCTTATACCTTGACCGCGTTGGGGACATGCAAAGAAAAACAGAGAAAGAGCAGACCGCTCTGATACCACTGATCCGGATTTATTGAGGAACGCAACAGACTACATAAATAACCATAAACATAGAGATGCAATGGAAATAATTCTTCATTTATTTAATATCAAATAACAGAAATATGCTTACAAACATAATGGAAATAAAATAGCTAGGGTGCTGGTAGCGAATATCTGAGAAGAGATGTGGTGGCTACATACCTCTGAATTGTGTTACAATGAGGCTCGAGGGCCTATTTATTATTGAGAAAAAATGGAAAAACTGAAACGTCCAAAAACCTAACCCTAGGAGATGAAGCGCCAAAACTGTGGGCCCCGTTTGGGTAAGTTGGTGTTTCAACTTCCCGGGGACATAACTTTGGCATCTGATCTCCGTTTGACGCGCTCAATAGCTCATTAGAAAGATCTGTTCGAGGACTACAACTTTGAGTGAGCAACATCACCCATGTTGCTCCCAGTTTCCCCAAAAAATGTCGTTTAGGGCCTCAAAACAGCTCCGGAAGTTCAAGACCTGAAAAACTGCTATAAATAGTAAGTTGTGTTGAAACTTACAAACTGAAATAACTGATGGTGGGGGTTCAAATGGACTCAGTGGGTGGCCACCAATATCCAACTGGATCATTAAGTCCCCAAAACGGCTCTGGGAGTGCAGGACCCGAAAACCTGCTAAAAATAGTAAGTTGTGCTAAAGCTGAAAAACTGAAAGAATTGATGCTGCCGGTCCAAATGGAATAGGTGGGTGGCCACCGATATCCACCTAGATCAACCCCACAAGTCTAAATGCATGCTAAAAAATGTGGCATCCTCTCTAGAGCCCGTTCAAATTTAGGTGCTCCAAATGGTTCTCGTTCTCTGATGGCTGAAGATGACAACATCCACCTCCTTTGACAATTGTCCAGTGCTTCCTTGCGGAACATTGTAATCTATCTGACATAGAGGCCAGTACACCATTTCTGGGTTGCCAACATGTTTTCTCTATGCCCCTCAATATGTAGAAAGGTGAAATGCTTGTTATAAATGTTTGATGACTGGTCATGCTCCTTCCTCATCATTAGCGGCCTTATGAATTGGTTATCCTCAAACGTATCATAGGCCTTTCTCCATTTAATCTGATTGATGGTGTAGGAGGTAAAAGCTTTTAAATGAATTCTCCCCATGAATTGAACGGGGTTAAAAGACCGATCATGCCTCAAGAAGTACCCATGCATGTAGAGCTCACACATTAAGTGTTGTCCTATGATATCATGAATTTTTAAGATACAGAGAAATTGAATGGGGTCCTCAATCTCGTGCCAAATCTCCTTATATATACTTTCAAGATAAAAGAAAAGAAATTGTTCATGAAGGAATAAGGCATAGCTATGTGCAGGAATTCTGCAGGCCATTACCTACTGTGCCAAGGAGAACATCTTCTCCTTATCTGATTGCAGCAGCTACACTTGTTCTTCCAATTCTTCTATTCTGGCCTTTTGTTTAGCTTGCTTCAGCTACGCCTTATTTAACTGGTCTATGTATCCTGTAACGATCCCGACAGCCTGTTCTTGTACCCGCATTGTCTCTTTCTTGTGTCCATTAGTAGCAGACTGCCACCTCTGGATCTCAGCAGCCAAGAAAAATTCCCGGCCTTCAAACAACTGTTCAATCAGACCAGTCTGTGTAGCTACAGAAGAGACCTCGAAATTTGGCTTTACTGCCCTCCATTTGTAGACTTTTACCTTCTTTTTCAACCGAGAAACTTGTCTCTTCAACTCCCGAACCTCCCTCTTCAATCTCATGGTTTCATTGAACTGCAACTGGTACCTTTTCTTGAGAGGTAACCTTCTCTTCTCACACTATTCAATCCATTCCTGTTTGACAAGAAATTCATTTTCTGGGCCTATAACAGGCTCAGAAGGCGGCAGAATGTTGCCAGTATTATCAGCTGGTTCTTCTGTTAGGTCTTTCTAGCTGGGCTCCCTATCTTCAGGGGCATCTTCCTCTATATTTACTTCAGGGAATCCTGTCGTCTGGTCAGCATTTCCATCGACCACTCTGTGTTCCGGTGTTTCCACAGGAATCCCATCTTCTTTGTGAGCCTCTGAGTGCTCCAACTAAGATTCAACGATTACTAGGCCGATATTGGCCATGTCCTTTCCTGGGTTGACAAACTTAAGCACTGGTGGAACAACTATTTCCTCCATTAATCGTTGGGGTGAGAAAAATCCCCTCGCCCCTCTAGGCATCATGGACTGGAACGGAGAGCGGGGAATAGCTTCATCATCCTTGTTTCCAACTTGGGCCGGACTTTCATGCACTATTACTTCAGTCGGGGTCGACGCTAGTTCTTGTGGCACAGCGTCGATTCCAAGGGTTATTTCCCTTTTGTCCTCCTGCCCTTTATGCATTATTTCTTCCTCTGATTTCGATACTGGTTCTTGTGGGATAGTATCGACCTCATAGGTTATTTATCTTTTATCTTTCTTTTCTTCATGGATTGCTTCCCTGTTTCCCTGTTCTCGTTGAATCGGGGGTGGTTCTTGTGTAACACCCCCACTTGTTTCAATATCCATATCTGCTTGGGCAAGTGATGTTTTTTTCTTGAAAAACAACATCACTTACCATCCCTCTGTCTGACATTCCACTTCCCTGTTCTTCACTAATAAAAGTCAACGATTGTATGACGGTCTCGACTTCATGCACTATATCCATAATTCCTTCATCTCTGGGCTCCTCAGGCGAGGCTGGTTCTTGTGTGGCAGCCTCGACTGTGTCACCAATTATCTCCTCTACTCTCATTTCTTCAGGTTCTTCCTGATCAACCTCCATTTCCACTTCTTCGGGTTCCTCCTGATCAACCTCCATTTCCATTTCTTCGAGTTCCTCTTGAACAATTTCCTCCGAATTTTCTTCTTCTGCTAAACCAGCCAGAGAGATTGGTTCCTCTTCTCTAGCAGCAATAACGGCTGCTATCTCTTCTTCTAAGGATCCGCAGAGTTTCACCCAGGAGACTCGAAATCTGTCTATTGCATGCATGACTAGTAAACGCACCAATCCGTGGTTGGAGAGCACTGTCGGTGTTCAGCGCGAACACTGAGCGAACTGTGCCATGTGCTGCAACTATTTTAATAGAAAGAAGGGCATGTTTAAGGAATGCACCTGAGCCTGTGGAAATTGAAGGTGCGTTAGAATTTTAAAATGATATTTAAACAGATTTTTTGCCCAAACTTTGCAAGTTCTGTATTTCATTACAAAACCTGTGATTTTGTTCCATGGATATGACACATACTTGCTCTCATATCCTTTGCCCAATTGAACAACGCTTTCTCGTGCCTGCAAGAATAATTCGGGAAACTCCAGGAGAGAAACTCTTCGAGAAAACCATTGTTGTCCTTGTTGTCTCAGCCCGCTAACTTCTGCAATTATCTTTTTTGTGATATGAATTTCCAATACTCTAACCCGCGAGCCATTCTCATCCAAATTAAGCAAAAATCCGTTGTAATTTCCCTATCAAACCCTTGCAATCTGTCGAAATAGGTATCCCAACCTGCATTGACAAAGATTTGCCATACCTCTGGATTATTGCGGATTGAAGCTGTAATTTCAGGTTCATTCCACACAGCCAGTCTGCCCATAGTGCGGGGACTGTAACAACACTCTAGAACATCAGACCATTGGACGAAGTGGTGGATACCAAATTTGTAAAAACAACATGGTGAAAGTGAAGGGTAGTAATGGTAAATACGGATGGTAATTCTTGGAAACCGAGAAAAATCATGAAAAAGTATGGTAAGTGTAATGAATAGAATGGCAATTATTTCATATGAATGGAAAGGACGTGTTACGGATCCCAATGTGTATTAATGATTATATGGAGTATTGATAAGGATTGTAGGGTGTACCACACACATAATTGAAATAATGATTTACAAAAATCATCATTACGCCGTCATTAAATTATGACGGCACCACCCCCCCCCAACTTAAAATTTGTCGCCCGTGGCATTAATGTCTTCATATGGGATATTTAATTAAATTGGTAAAAGTCACGTGGAGGCATACCTGGCAACCTACCTGGACAAAGTGACGGTTGGTAGGATGACGACGCAGTAATGATGCGGATGGAGTAACAACAATATGAGTAGCAGCATTTGGAGTAACAGTAATGTGAGTAACAACATCCAGAGTAACAGCAGTGCGGGTAGCAGCATCCAGAGTAACAACATCTGGAGTAACAGCAGTGTGAGTAACAACATCCAGAGTAACAACAGTGTGAGTAGCAGCATCTGAAGTAACAATAGTGTGAGTAGCAGCATCTGGAGTAACAATAGTGCGAGTAGCAGCATCCGGAGTAACAACATCTGGAGTAACAATAGTGCAAGTAGCGGCATCCGGAGTAAGAACATCTAGAGTAAAAAAAATGCGAGTAGCAGCATCCGGAGTAACAGCAGTGCGAGTAGCAGCATCTGGAGTAACAACAGTGCGAGTAGTGGCATCCGGAGTAACAACATCTTGCTAGCACCGACCAAGGAGTAACTGCATCGAGTAGTAGCAACCAAGTAACAACATCATGAGTAGCAGCAACCGAGTAACATCAACAAGAGTAGCAGCAACCAAGTAACAACATCATGAGTAGCAACAACCGAGTAACAACAACAAGAGTAGCAACAACCAAGTAACAACATCATGAGTACCAGCAACCGAGTAACAACAAAAAGAGTAGCAACAACCAAGTAACAACATCATGAGTAGCATCAACCGAGTAACAGCAACAAGAGTAGCAACAACCAAGTAACAACATAATGAGTAGCAGCAATCATTACTTAGATTTTTTTTTAATTTTTTTAAGCATTATTCCTTAGTAGTGACTCCTGCAAAAAGACAACAAAATAAATAGTAACAATATAATTCTTTATTTTATTATTATTATTATATATATATATATATATTATACAACGAGGATGCAAAGGAAGAGTTCTCTGCGCTGATAACCGTCAAACCAGATTTCTCAGAGAGGTGTTTGATAAAATCATCCTTAGAGGCTGGGCGGTGGTATACTCTTAGGCGATGTCCATTTTCTATGAATGAAGCACGTGTATCATCTATTGTGACTAGCCTGACTGTTCCATTATCAAATATAGTGTCCACCTCGTAAGGTCCCATCCAGCGAGTGCAAAGCTTTCCCTTAAAATCCTTAAAACAAGATTCATAAATTAATGCCCAGTCTCCCCTATGAAACACCTTGTTTTTGATAAACTTATTGTGCCATTTCACTCTCTGTTGTTGAATAGCTGCAGTCCTCTGGACAACCATTGAACGAATTTCACCTAGTTCATTGAGCTGGGCCAATCGGTGTTTCTGGGCATATGACAGATCCAAACCAACTTCAAGAGCTGTTCTGAGCGTACTGATTTCAAATTCTATTGGAAACAATGAGGATTTCCCATAAACCAACTCGAATGGAAAAAACCCAACTATGTTCTGCCAAGTTCCTTTGTACGCCCAAAGAGCTTCAGGCAGCTTTTGAGCCTAATCCCGACGATGGTATGCCACAGTTTTTGTCAAGATATTTTCTAATGTCTTGTTTGTGCTTTCCACTTGTCTATTCGCCTGGGGGTGGTATGGAGATGTCACCCTGTGCTTGACCCCATATTTCTGCATAAGCTTTGCTATCATGTGTGATGTAAATTGTGCTCCTCCATCTAAAACAATCTCTCTTGGAGTACCATAACGAGAAAAAATTTCTTCAAATAAAAAATCTGAGACCACCTGCTCTGTTTCTTTTGCAACAGCTTTGGCTTCTACCCACTTAGTCACGTAATCAGTACATACCAGAATGTGAACCTTTTGTTGGGAGGGTGGTTTGAAGGGTCCAACGAAGTCGATAGCCCATTTATTAAAAGGTTCGAGGACTACCTGTGCCTGTAAAGGCATTTCATCAGCTCGACTGGGCTGCCCCATATGCTGGAAACTGTCACACCTCCTGACATAATTGCACACATCCCGAAAGACAGAAGGCCAGTAATATCCCATTTGTAGCACCTTATGGCCTATTCTTTTGTCTGCAAAATTCCCACCATAAAGGCCATCATGGGCAGCCTTCAATACTTCGTAAATATCATCCTTAGATACACAACGTTGAATCTGATTATTAGCTCCTGTATGAAAAAGGTACCCTGCTATCCAAGAATATCGGGCATTGTGATGAATAATTTTTCGTTGTTCCCTATATGACAAATGATGAGGCACTTTCCCTGTAGCAAGATAGTTAGCAATATTTGCATACCACAGAGGTTTAGTAGAAATTGCAAAAAGATGCTCATTGGGAAAACTATCTTCTATAGGTGTGCATTCATCATTGTTATCCATTCTAGATAGGAAATCAACAACTACATTATCTTTTCCTGGTTTGTCTACTATTGTGATATCAAATTCTTGAAGCAATAGAAACCATCTTGTAATACGACCAGGAGTAATAGGTTTATTCATCAAATACCTGATTGCTGCATGATTAGTATGTACAAAAGTAGGACACCTGGTGATGTAGTGCCAGAACTTATTGATAGCATAAATGACAGCCAGGAATTCTTTTTTCGTCACCGTGTAATTCAGTTCAACAGGAATTAAATTCTTGTTGACATAATAAATTGCATACGGTGTTTTGTCTACTTGTTGTCGTAAAACAACTCCTACTGTTGTCTGAGAAGCATCAACATGTATGTGAAATGGTAATGCCCAATTAGGTCCTCGGAGGATTGGAGCCTTACAAACCGGCCCCTTAATTTTCGTGAAAGTTGTCTCACAGTCTTCAGTCCACAAAAATTCTGCATCTTTCGTTAGCAATTGAAAAAGTGGATGTGCTATCTTAGAAAATTTTTCTATAAAGCGCCTGTAATAACCAACACAACCAATAAAGCTATGTACCTTTGTGGGTGTCTTTGGTACCGGGAAGTGTAATATTACCTCTACTTTGGCCAGATCAACTCGAATTCCAGCAACTGAGAGCAAATGTCCCAATACTATTCCTTCTTCCCTCATCATATGGCATTTAACTATACTCAAAGATAGATGGGTCTGCTTACATATTTTGAGTGCCTTTTCCAGATTCGCCAATCCCTCTTCAAATGAATTTCCATATGGAGTAAAATCATCCATATAGATTTCAACACTGTCATCGACTAAATCAGAAAAAATTCCTAGAATTTCCCTCTGAAAGGTAGCAGGAGCATTACACAGGCCAAATGGGAGGACCTTATATGCAAAGGTTCCCCATGGGCATGTGAAAGTTGTTTTATCCTGGTCTTCCGGGGCTATCTAGATCTAGTTATATCCACTAAATTCATCTAGGAAGGAAAATAACTTCTTCCCAGCCAGGGTGTCTAGGACTTGGTCAATGAATGGAAAAGGGAAATGGTCTTTTTGAGTTGCCTTATTTAGCTCCCTGTAATCTATGCAGATCCGCCACTTACCATTATTTTTAAGAACAATAACTAGAGGGGATACCCATTGGCTATCCGAGATGGGGTAAATGAAACCTACATCTAATAATTTTTGTAATTCTTCTTTGACAATGTTCTTTAGAGCAGGGTTCATTCTCTATTGGGGCTGTCTTACAGGGCAGAAATCTTCCTTAATATAAATATGATGAGTACATAAGTTATCAAGGAACCCCTTCATGTCGGTATAATCCCAGGAAAAAGCTTCCTGATGATCATAAAGGATTTTCAAAAGTTGTTTTGTCTGGGATTCAGACAGATTTAGGTTGATATTAAGTGTTTTCCCTGGTTCAATCTCAATTGGAATACTATCATGGGATGAAGTTACAGGAATTTCTTCAATTTCATCTTTTGGTTCAATGTTTTCCTATGTTTCACAGCTCATAGTAGATTCTAAAATTTGACGAGTTGAATTGGAAATAGAACTGGGATCATTAATAAAAGTGTTGATGGTATCGTCCTCGATTTCTGTTTTAAATTGAAGAGCCTGCCCAATAGTGAGGATTTGTCTAACTTATTCATTTTTTAGGTCTAGGCTCTTCTATTGGTAGATTTTTTTGACTGGCTGAAATTTTTTCAGATGGGCTAGGTTCTGCAAGAGGGTAGAGAGTAAGATTCTTTGTAACCATCCCATTTGATATGATCATATGCCTGGATCGGCACCCTATGTAGGCGTTTGTAGTGGCGAGCCAAGGTCTTCCTAGGATCAATGGATGACCACCAACAGAAGATCGTGTTTGTAATACAAGGAGGTCTACAGGGTAATGCCATGAATCCACCGAAATGGTCACATCTTCCAATTTCCCTACCGGTTTAATTGTAGACCTATCTGCTAGTTCCGGAATAGTAGGGGTTGGCTTAATGTTTCCGAGACCTAATGTGTTCATTGTTTCGGAGGTGATAATGTTGATGGCAGCTCCCAAATCTACCAGTACGTTTAGGATTTCAACCCTATTGATTTGTACTGTTAGAATTGGGTTTCCTAGGTCTCCATATTTTATAGGCATGATCTTTCCTAACATGATGTCAGATAGTCTAATCATCACATGAATAATCAATGGATCCCTAGGTTTCTTCCATGGTTTCTTAGAGCAGTAATATTTGAGATTTTTTGCATATATAGGTACATCCCTCGCTTGTAATAGGGGTATTTTAACAAAAATATTTTGCAATTCCCCCAAGAAGTCAAACTCTACCTGAGGGTTTTGTTTATTCAAGGTCAGTCTTTCGGGATATGGAGGAGAAGTTGAATGACCCTGGTTAAGAATAGATTGGGGAGGTGTCTGATTTGTTATGTTTTGGTTAGGTTTATCCCCAAATGTCCTCTGTTCTTGTTTTGGAACTTCACTATCAATCTGTTCTATAATAATAGGTGAAGTGGGATCATTTACTACCCGCACAGATCGTAAGTTAATTTCGTTAAGTCCTACGGTGGAAATGCTATAAGATGGAAGGTTAAGAGTATATGTTTGTTGGACCCCTTTATTATTAGGATTCTGATTGGGCTGGATAGGAAGTTGGGGTCGAAGGGTTGGATTTCTAGGAGGTACATTAGAGGGCAACTAAAGTTGTTGTTGAGGCATAGATTGAGGAAATTGCAGAGTAGGAGAGGTTCCACGCCAGTTCTAATTCCATGAAGGACTCAAACTGGCCTGGGGAACCCATTGTTGCCAAGGGGGGTATTGATATTGAGACCACATAGATGAAAATGGTGCAGACTGGGGACCCATATTAAAATTATTAAAATACTGGGATGGGTCCTTAAACATACCTGGATTCATAGATGGTGGTCGAGGTTGCCATGGCTTTTTTGGGCCCATGAAGTACATCTAGTCTACCACATTTTCTTCACTTTCCCCTTGAAAAACTGCCTTCAGTCCAGGCAAGGAAGCGCACGAGCTGGTCGCATGAGTTTGTTCACAGATCTCGCAGGCTTCCACTGTGTTTAATGGGCATTCTTTCAAGGGATGCTTCTTTCTGCACTGTGGGAAGAATATAGCCATAGTCTTCTCCAACTCTATTTGTTTATGTTTTGCTTGTAGAGTGTCCATCTGGGCAGATAATGTGCTTAAGATATCAGTCCTCAGATTATCCAGTAGGTTTCCAATTTCTGCCTTTGTAACCCCTCCACTAGAATTCTTCAATGACCGAATTCCTTGTCCGCTCCTTGCAGCTCCTCGTGAACACTGAATGCAATAATCACAGATTGTGTCGAAGTCTTATTTTGAAATATCCCCCATTCCTACTATGTTCATAATTTGCAGGGATTCTTCCCTAAGTGCCCGGAGAAGAATAATCTTTAGAATATCTTTATCCAGGTCACAATGGCCTGATCTCTGCAATATATATTTAAATCATTCCACACAGTATTCCATGTTCTCGTCTTCTTTTTGTACAAACTTAAAGATTTCCTCCTTAATGTCATGGGATTTACAGTAATCTTGATATTTCTCCAAAAAGGCTTTTTTCATCCCTTCCCATGAGGTAATGGTTCTTCCTCCTAAACCCATGAACCATGTCAGGGCTGTCCCTTTCAGGGTAGCAGGAAATATTTTTAGTTTATGAGCATCAGAGATATAATCATACCCTCGACAGACAATGTCAAATTCGAAGAGGAATGTATCAAGGTCTTCTGACGAAAGCCCATGAAAATTAGGTAGAGCTGTTAAAGGGATGGGCTTCATCGGTGCATCACCTATAATGTTTCCAATTGGAAAATCAATAGAAGAACTTGCAGGTGCCAAAAATATCCTCCAATACTCACCTGGGATTTCGACTGGTTCTGCAGCTGGTACTTTGGGTGATTCAACTGTGGTAGGTTTCACCGCACTTCGCTGGTCTTTTGGTGACGCAAAATCCTTCAGAAACTCCCTTTCCAAATCGAAATTGCTTAATTCAACTGCTGGAGGCTTCACAACACTCCCTTGGTCTCGTGGTGATGAAAATTTTTGTAGGTTCTTCTTCCCAATTGGAATTTCTCAGTTATTCTAATCCTCTGCTTGCTATTTCTTCCACTTCTGCTGACAACAGGGATTTTTCCTCCACCGGTACCCTATTTATTGTTTCTTCCGCCGTCGAAAGAACTTCCTCTCGTACCGTGGTTGGAGCTGGTTGTTCAACCGACTGCCCTTCGGACCTCATCTGAACCCTTACCCTGATAGCAGCACGAGAGGATGCTTCAGATTTTGCCTTTTCGATGATCTCCTGAATATATGTCTTCCTTCCCAGATACTTTCCTTTCTTTGGGGGTCTTCCTCTACCCCTCTTATTCAGATATTTTTTCATACAATTGGTGAGAAGAATTCATCAAAATAGAAAAAGCGCTCAGGACCTGGAGCAAGACAGATAGCTTCCTCCTTGGGACAAGAGAGTAGGTTCAAACAAAAAAATCAAAATAATCTTTTTAAAATAAGAAAATCAAATTTCAGGACCTGAAGTAGGGTAATCAGATACCCTCCCCAGGAAGACAAGTTAGCCCTTTGAGAAAATAATCAAAAAGCAGAAAAAAACTGAAAACTATGCCCAGGACTTAGAGCAGGGTAAAAAATACCCTCCCTAAGACGAGAGATCAGTCTTTAACAAATGAAAACAAAGCAAGGAAAAACAACACACTATGCTCAGGACTTGGAGAAGGGTAATAGATGCCCTCCCCAAGACGAGAGATCAATTCTAAAAAAAAAACAATAAAGAAACAGAAAAACATAGAACACTACGCTCAGGACTTGAAGTAGGGCAATAAATTCCCTCCCCAAGACGAGAGATCGACCCTTAGATCAATTGCAGATTGTGTTCTTGCACCTTGTTAGCCTTCCCTGGCAACGACGCCAAAATGTTGGTGTTCAGATGTGAACAATATTCAAACCCTTTTTCCACATAAATTATCAAACCGAGGGCGTTAGTTATTTCAAGACTAACGCACACAATATATGCAAGAGAAGTCACACAACTTGTTATTGGATCTCAAGCTTAAATCAATAACGCACAGACTACTGTAACAACAATTAATTGGATTGCAGAATTAAAAAGGCATTCACAGCAATTAAAAGGTTATACTGGAACAATAGTAACAAAACCAAACTAAAACATGAAATCAACAAAAAGAAAGGTAACACAGCACCTGATCAAAAAAGTGGGCCCAACTCTCTGATCAGGGCTATAGCAACTCACAATTTACAGGTAAAACAACAGAGTGTTGTGCATTCAATCAATTTTAAAATACTCTGTTGCAAAATCTGTATATTCTCTGCTTAACCCTGATTCACAACCCGCAGGCCCTCTTTATACAAATGTTCAGGAAATCGCAGATTTCCTCTAACAACTACATATCTACAATTATACAATTCGTCACAACAGCAACTTAGTTTCCAAAAAGGAAACCATGAAAAAGCTTGAAATAATGCTGGTGTGAAACGGAGTCTATTGCACTGTAGCAGCAAGTGAAGATAGCGCTGGAAATTAGGAGTTGCTCCACGACTCACAGCTGTAATCTTCCTGCTTTTTCCAAATCTATAAAAATATCGGAGTTAATGTTTGAAAAAGGTAAAACCTCCTTGACTATTACTTCATTAATCAAATATCCCATGTAATATAAAAGAAAGGGGTTTACCTCGTGTGTTTAAGACTAATAATGATACAAAGAGATAGAAAGGTGGGCGAAAATGGGAGAGAAAAGTATACAAATCCTGTACCCAACAAAGTCCTGGAATCTTCCATGGGAATGGCGAGGAGTGGCCGTGAACAAGTGGGAAGTCTGGTTTCCACCACTTGATTTCATCTACTGGCGAAAGGCATCCACTCCCCCGTTTTCATGATTCGCATTAACTGTAATGAAATGGCCAGTTGTGCTGCGCGTGCTCCACTCCTTAGCAGAGGTTTTCTGGATCAACCGAATAAACCATAATTGTGTTGTTTCACCAAAAACCAATGTTTGTGCTGGAGATGAAGGGGATATGGTGGAAGTAATGGTGAGGTTATCAGGATAATTAACACGGAAAAGAGAGGGACAAAGGCCACGGGAGGGCTATTGATGACGTGGTGGGAAGGTGGGGCCCGAACTGATATTGCAAATCGCAGAGTGAAGGTTTTACATATGGGCAACGATAGGTAAGAGTTAAAACTTGCGGGGACCGATGTGCGGTGTGCAAGGAAGGTGACATGGCATATGGAGGTGAGACCGCCCGAAAATCGCAAATCGAAAGATTTGCAAATAAGCAGCGAAGGGTAATGGTTATAAAATGCGATGTGCGAAACACGATGGGCAGAGGATGTGACATGGAAGGAAGCGGTGGGGCAGCCCACACATCGCAGATCGTAGATTGCAAGGTTTAGTTGTGAGCAGCGGAAGGTAAGAGGTATATATTGTGGGGAGTGATGTGCAGTGAGCGGGGATGGATGACGTGGCACGGAAGTGGGAACGCCCGCGGATCACAGATCACAGGTTTTATGTGTGAACAACAGAAGGTAAGAGTTAAAATTTGTGGGGAGCTAAGTGCGATGAGCGAAGAGGTGTTAAGAGCAGTAAATGATATTACACATATTATATGTAATGGTTTGTGGAATGCGACAATTAACACAAATTTTCATCATATTACCTTGATCGCGACACTTTTCTCTTTTGACTACAGGGCTTTCCGCCAGACCTGCGCTTGAATTGCTTGGCCTTCCCCTTAAGCATCCACACCTATGCCTTGTGATTTACTTATAGGGATCACTTCTCCATGTTGAGTGCGGTCACAGACCAACACCTTCCATAGATCATGTCAAAAGGGTCCTTTGGTAGGTAACCAAAACATGTCTCAAATGGTGAGCGCTACATAGAAGAATGCACTGCTCGGCTGTAGGCATGTTGCACATACGGAAGATGCTCATCCCACAAATTGGGATGTTTGCTGCAATAGGCTCGCAATAAGTGTACCACGATATGGTTGACGACCTCTATCTGTCCGTGGGTTTGTGGATGGAATGTCGTACTTCTCTTCAACTTGGTCTCCATCATTCACCACAAGCTGGTCCAAAAATCTCCAAGGAAGCGAGAGTCACGATCTACCACAATCGATGTAGGCAACCCAAATTGGACCCAAATAAACTAAAAGAAAAGATAAGCAGTCTACTCAGCAATGACTTGATTTTTACAAGGCATTAATATGCACATTTTTCTAAAATGATCTATGACAACATACAAATATTCGTGACCCTTTCTAGACACAGGAAAACCTCCTACAAAGTCCATCGACACACTTTCCCATGGACCACCCGGAATAGGGAGTGGTGTGTAGAGCCAAAGTGTTCTATTAGAGGGCTTTGAAACAAAACACATCACACATCCCTTTACAAATTGGGTTACAATGTTTTTCATATGAGGCCAAAAGAAAAACCTTTGTAAATGACATAAGGTTTTTTCGACACCAAAGTGACCTGATACAAGATAGGTGTGCACCTCTTGGATTACATGTACCCTTTCTGCTGTGGGTATGCACAATTTTCCAAGGTGATACAACAACCTCCCCTGCAAATGATAGTTGTCCACCTGTGATCCATGAGTTAGTTTTACATATATTGCTTTAAAGTCATCATTGTTAGCGTATTGTTCAACATAACTTTAAAAAGACAACGAAGCATTATGCAAAATAATAGAAGCAACAATAGGAGGGCGAGAGAGCACATCTACTACTTTGTTGCTAGTGCCCTTCTTATACTTGATTACCAGATGAAACTACTGTAGAAAACCCATCCACCTAAAATGACGAGCTTGTTGTAGCTTAGTCTGTGACTGAAGGTATTGCAAGGGCCGGTATCCGTATGGATAATGGTTTCCTTGTCGATCAGGTAGTGTTTCCATTTTTTCACACTTTGGACCAAGGCATACATTTCCTTGTCATAAGTGGGGAAAATTATGACAACCTGGGAGAACTTCTCTGAATGGTAACATATCGACTTCTTTTGTTGCAACAATACAATCCCCATGGCATACCCACTGGCATCGGTTTCGATCTCAAAAGGCTGCTGGAGATCGAGTAAAGCCAGAACTGGTGCGGTGCTAATTTTCTCTTCCAGTGCTTCGAAGGACTTCTACTACTTTCCTCCCCACTGAAAGGCTTGTTTTACACTTGTCAATGCGTGTAAGGGCGATACAATAATGGAGAAGTTTGTAATGAATCTTCTCTAGTACTGTACTGCACCTAGAAAACTGCAGACATTTGTTACATTGGTAGGCTTAGGCCATTTTACAATCACCTCAACTTTGGAGGGATTTATTTTTAATTGAACATTACCCACAATATGACCTAGGTAAATCAAAGCGGTTTTCTTGAACTCACACTTTGACAATTTTACATACAGTTCTTCCCTTTTTAATACATCAAGCACTTTCTTTACATGGCATACATGTTCATCCCAAGTTCTACTAAAGACAATAATATTATCTAAGTATACAAGGACAAATTCATCAATGAAAGGCCTAAAAATATCATTCATTACCCTCATGAATGTGGCTGGAGCATTGCACAGTCCGAATGGCATCACCATCCACACGAACAACCCCTGCTTGGCCTTGAAGGTGGTTTTCCACATGTCCTGCTATGCAATTCTGACCTGGTGATAACCACTACGCAAATCCAATTTGGTGAAATAGATAACATTCTTTAATTGATCTAACAAATCATCAATGTGAGGGAGAGGGTATCAGTTTTTCACCGTGATTTTGTTTAGCGCTCGATAATTTACGCACATCCTCCATGTGCCATCTTTCTTAGGCACTAACACGATCGATGAGCCGCATGGAGAAGTGCTTGGCCGGATGACCCCTTGGTCCAATAATTCCTGTACCTGCTTTTTGATCTCCTACATCTCGATAGACGACATCCTGTACATACCAATGTTTGGAAATGGAGCATCATGCTGCAAATGGATCTCATGTTGGATTTCTTGTTTTGGAGGCAATCCTCTGGGTTCCTGAAACAACTTACCATAGCTAGAAATAAATTCACACAATTCATTTTTATGAGCCAGATCACATCCTCGGAAAGTTTCAGATGTTTCTGCATCTTTTTCTCTCTCAACCATGATCAAACACCCCTTGCTGGAATTCACTAATCTCTTCATCTGTGTTGCACTTACAAGATTGACACTGAACTTGGTTTGATGAGCTCTTAGAATATATTCTACCCCATATTTTGTGATTTGGTATTTATTTTCATACTGTAGGAACATTGCTTTCATGTCGTAAAGATAGGGACTCCATAACACAATACCACAGATATCCAATGCTATGACATCCAGTTCTACTTCATCCACTAGTTTAGAAGCAATTAAAAATTTAACCTTACATTGCTTGGTTACATTTAATTTTACTTTTTCATGTATCCATCCAAGCGGATAAGGTTTCAAATGAGGCTTGACTTCTAAGCCTAACTTTTTAACAAATGATTCTGAGATTAAATTTGCTTGAGAGCCTGAATAAAATAGAGCTTCTACTTTTGTATGATTTATGACAAATCTAATATGAAACAACTCAATTCTCTTTCATTCATTAGAAAGAGGCTCATCTGTTGAACTAGTGCTTTCATGCGATTCAGAATTAACATGAAGAGAAATAGTACCTTTTGTGCCCGCTGCTGTGATCAATGCCTCATTTCCAGATTCAGATCCAAGGTCTTGCTGCGCGGTTGCTACCGTCGTTTGCTTCCCCTTTCCACCATATCTCTTTGGCTTCTTTTCCAGATATAGCTTCCAACAAGGATCGTCGTCATGACCTTCCTTTTTGTAGTGAATGCAGTAAGGCTTTTCTCCTTCATCTTTCTTTGTTGATTCTGTCTTCTTTTCCTTTCCCCTTGAATTTTCCATTTTGAAGGTTTGAAAGGTGGTTTATTTGAATGATCATATTTATCATTTATGCCCATGTTTTCAAGATGAATGGCCTTTACACTGGCCGAGTCAATAGTAGTAGGTTCAAACATTAAGAATGAATGTCTAATGTAACTATGTAATGACCTAATATACTTAGTTACCACTTCAGGTGAATATAATAAAATTCCCAAACTTAGTGCTTGTTTTCTAAATTCCTTGGTAAAGCTTTACACATTTGGCCTTTGCTTTTCCTTAGGTACTGCCACTCCATTAAGGCTTTTTGCTTATAACCCAAGGGATAGAATTATCTTTTAGTGCAGCAATAAAATTTGACCATGCGGAAAGAAGGTTACCCAAAATATTGTTGCCTTGCAATTTTCTCTCCCACCAGATAAGAGCAGTGCCACTCAGTCGAAGAGAATTCAACTGGATCTTTGCCTCATCCTCCACAATCTGCTGAATCCTGCAGTAGAGTTCAATCTGCCTAATCCAGTTGTTAAGCTTCTTTGCATTAATTTCACCATTATACATGGGAAGATCAAATTTGACATCTAACTTAAAGAAAGGTTTATCAGATGCATTTCCTGAATTCCTATGATGATGGTGAGAAGAGGAGGAAGAACTTTCATTCACAGGAGGAGAAGGAGGTGGATATGCTCCATCATCTCCATGCGCTGAACCTCATCCTTTTGAAGCATTCTAACCTGCTTTCTCTAGTTTCTCAATCCTAGAGAACAAATTCTCGACCTAATCTGCCATGGTGTAGAATGTTTTGTGGAAGTTTAGGTCCTCCTCATTTCTAACATCGTCATCCGATGTTTCTTCTTCGATGTGCACGTCCTACTTCAAGATAAAATGACTTTAGTTTCCCTTCGCCTCTTTGTAGCCTGTTTCTAGTTAGCATACAAACATGCAATTCACATCTACAAAGACCTGCTCTGATACCACTTGATCTAAAATCTTTATATTTGAGATGGATTAAATAATTACATGTAAAATTTCATCTTAACCATGAAACTTTAAAGGCATGAACATAAGAAGAGAGAAGCACATTAAATCATGCAAAGAAGACAAGAACTTGATAACAGAGTTCGTCCAAGAGGGACTACGTCTCCGGGGCATGCTCAATCAGTGTGGAGGCCGTCTTTCATTAAGTGGCAAATAAAATGAAATTATAAGCATCAATTCAAAATTACACCCTTATACCTCCATCGCTGAAAGTGCCCGAAAATTGGAGACCTCTGATGAAGAAATAGACAACACCGTTGAACTCATGTCGCGGAGAAGTGTTGAATCCATATAAAATTTGCTTGATTCTGACACTAGAAAAATATGGGCCCTCTGGAAATGAGCTCAATTCATCGTTCCACCCGCCTCCTGCAAGGCGCTCAAGGTTCCACTCTGTCTCGGTAAATGTGCCTCTCCCGGTCTGCCAAGGCGCAGTTCTGAAGTGAATGTTTAAATAATAAGAGGTGGGCGGACTCAAACCGCGCCCCCTCCCGCATTAGACATATATTGTTTTATAAACAACGATTTAATGTTTTAAAAAGGGTTATCATTAGAGATGGTCATTTGGGGGGGGGAGAGGACCCACATTGGATGGCCCGCCTGTATTACAATCCGCCATGTGGTATGGTATGGGAGGGGGAGTGGTGGTGGGGTTGACAGCCTATGGCCCACCCACATTGCTTGTTTTAATATATATATATGGTGGGCGATGGGGTCATCGTCGTTGGCCTACCGATATTTTAATACTATTTCGGTTGATCCGTTGGTGTAGGGCGGGGGTCATGGCTCGCCCTACCATTTTTTTCTATTTTAAAAAACAACATGCCATTTTTAAAATTTCTGGAATTTGACCGAAGGAGTCTAACTAACTGTCCCACAAATTCGCCCGGAATCCGGCCGGAGTTGGCCAGAATCCGGTGGGCGGATTTCTTCAAATTTGTCGCCTCCTTAAGATGCCACATCACCAATTCAACCCATAAACTTTTACTGCCTCTAACGTTCGCATACGAGCTCGGTTTGATGAACCGTTCACATCGTTGCGATTAGGATGACAAGATCTTCAACTTGACACTATGTTTGCCACATTCCTTCCACTTTGAATTTTGAGCATTTTGTACTTAAGCCACTTACACTTGGACCTATGCAATCCTCCTGGATCATTCACAGTAACCAAAGAAGAGTGATGGTTGACTGCTTGAAGGGGTGGTGGTTTTTGGCAGAAATTTTCCTAGGTTATCCCTAATCCTATGAGGCATGAAATAAATGTGTGTGATTTTTGTGTTTTTGTGTGTGTTTTAAGATAAGAAAAATTGATGCAAACAAAAAGTAAAATGGAAAAGAAACAAAATCTAAGCAGAAAAAACACCTACATGGATACCACCCGAGCAACGACGCCAAAAGGTGATGAGCCCTAGTATTGCAACAATAATGTTGCAACTCCCAAGGCTACTAATGTTAATTATAAACCCAAGGTTTGTATAAATTTAAAAGGTGGAAGTGTTGTATGCACATTAGACTAACCTCTACTCAAGTTACTCTGAGGTAATGGAGCTAAAAAAGGTATACAAAGACCACTCTATCAACTAAATCTAGAATTGCAAGAAAAAGAGATTGCATAAAATGAAGTTCTAATCTACTTGCAATAATGGAAATGTTAATCTATTTTAAAAAATGGAAATGTTAGTCTACTTTGCAGAAATGTGAAGGCTGACAAACTTGCATAAATGTAAATGATATTCTACTTGCAAAATATAAACATTAATCTACTTGCGGAATGTAAATGTTGCATCATAGGAAAGACCTAGTCTATAGGGAATAACAACACTTGAAATGGGAACCCTAGCTTAGAAAACATAAAACAAAGAAAGAAAACCTAATCTAACTTGCATAAAGTAAGAAGCATGAAATCAAACTTCAATCATGGCATTCAAAAGAGATTATATCTTAGTAAAAGATTCCATTAAGTGCTTCATAAAGTGATAATATAAATCATCATTATTCCATTCAATTCGTGAGCTTCTTTACTAACCCTAATTGCAAAAATGAATTGCAGCGGTGGAAAGGCAAGTCCTAAGTGGTCTCCAATATTCCTCAATAGTGGTTTCAAAGCCTAACAGGTGTTATTAACTACTAGGAGGCAAGAAACAAGCTTTAAGGACAATTATGGTTGAGTTTGGAAAGCTTCTTCACGATGCTACAAGATTTCTACATGATTGCCCTATTTTTCTACATGATTGAATCTGTGAGCATCCTGAGGGATAAAAAGGTGATCTGAAGGTGGGAAAGGGTAGTGGGGGGTAGAAAAAGGTTGTATGAGGTCCTTTCCAAGCTTAGACGTACCCCTCAGGAGACCATCTTGCACAAGGAAAAATGCACACAATGATCTTCAACAAACCAAAAATGGAATTTCAGTGAACAATGTTTTTGAAGAAGTTGTTGAGGGAGGAAGGAAGGAGCTAATGGTATGATGAGGAGTGTAAATGACAGTGCTATACCCTACAATCCAAAAATAGTACTTGTGCACCATGAAAGTTACTCAATATTTCCAAATAGCTAGAGCCTGCTAACAATATAAATTGCAGAAAATTGAAATAACAAGGAAAGGATGAGTTGAATTTTATTCAAGATATGATTATTGCATTAAAATAAAATCTACCGTGTAGTTTGCATAAGACCTACAACCATAAGAGGTTTTTCTTCCTATGCTTGAAATAAATTTCTAAACAAACTATCAATTTGTAAAGGACAAATATGTAAAAAAGAAGTTTAATCATAGATCTAACTATTGTAGAAGGAGAATAACCATATCTTTTTGGCTTACCAACAAAATATCTCCAACCATACTTCTCACAAGATAGGTGGTTGAGATACCTGCACAAGCAATTTCTCATAAACAAATTCTTCTAGAAAGGAAAGGAAATACTACTAGCTAGATACAGGAAAGAAAATGCTTGAATAAAATACACAAAGGAGAGAGACTAGAGCCTCTGGGTTGGGCCCTAACCCAAGTGGACTCAACCCTCTAAAGAAAACCCAGATTTGAGATTAAAAATGCTTCTCATTAATATAAAACAGTGTTGAAGTACATGATGAAAGGAATGAAAATGAAAAGTACAAGCTCCTAGTTCTTAATAGTCTCTATCTTCTCAAAAATTTTGAATCCTATTGAGCCCATGGGCTTCTTTATTTATAAAAAAACGAGTGAGGGGAAACCTCCTTGGAAAGAGGGTTGGTTCCCTCTAAAAACCCTAAAAAGGTGGATCTAGCTCCCTGAGATCCTCACAATCTTTGATTGCATCAACTGTTAGTAGATCCTTGAACTGTAGGTGAGTAAATACAGGGAGCAAGTCGAGTTGTAGATGAACAAGCCTCCTACATCTTCTCCAAATTCCTCCAACTTATTTTTGCATAGTAAATGCACCCTTTTCCTGCACATTGATCATGTTAGGTCACATGATATGATAAACATCCTTTAGTCTTCCTAATAAACACATTCTAGTCAAAAAGATGTTATCAAATGCTAGGAAAAAGGTAAATATATGTTGTAGGATGGCTATATAGGTCTTCTTATGTACCTATTAATGAGGCCCATCAACACTAAGCTAAATTAAGTTTAAGATAATAATTAATTTTGATAATCTACAAGTTTAAATTTCAACAATTAAATATTTAAAATTTAAAAACATAATAAATAAATATTTATTATATATTTTTTCAAAATTTTCAACATAAATTATTATTAATATATTACAATTTATATTAATTTATAAAAATAATATTTATCAAACAAAATACTAATACTCAAACATATTTAATACATGAAATTAAAACTATAAATTTTATCCATCTTAACTCAAATTTATCAAAAATATAGAAATTATTAAATTTTACAATTAAATTTAATTTTTCCTATTTTTCCATCAACTTTGCGCCCAGTGCCTAATTTCCATGTATACTGGGTTTTTCCATTATGCACTCAGATTGCAGACCAGGATTATCAACTTTGCACCCAATGCAACATGTTACTAGAAAAGTTACGTTGCTAATTTCCATGTATGCTGGGTTTTTCCATTATGCACTCAGATTGCAGACCAGGATTATACAAAACTAACCTAACTACCATAACCGACTGACTAACATAAGCTTGGAAAAATTGAGACAACAACAAAAGACACATGAAACATCTACCCATCAAAATTGAGTACCATCTGCCTCTTGCGGAAGGCAGTTCAAGTAAATTCCAAACTTGTCAACAGGAAGTTTGCTCGTAGCACTGGTGACTTTAGCAGGTTGACCCTGGAGTTGGAGAGACTGTATCTGGCCCGAGAGTGCATCCACCTCATCAGTCAATCAAGAGAAACTGAACTAGAGTGATTGGAGCTCATCCGAAACCCAAGCCAGGTATTTTCCTGTTGGAGAGCGCTCCTAGCAGGACGAGGGCACACCGAACTGATTGAAGTTTATGAAAGAGCTCCACAAGCCTCTGGTATAGGGGCACCACAATGAAACCAGCGAAGAACTGCCCAGAATTCCGAGAGGGTCTTTGCAAGAGATCATCAGAGAGCCGAGACGAGTGCATAATAACCAGGGGGATCATGTGGCGTTAAGGTACAGGTAGAACTTACCTAGAGGATCATTAACAACCACTTGGCCTTCCTCCAAAAGACATGCTTGATTAGCGAGGAAGTCTGTCTCAGAATTATTAACACGATGAATATGGTAAAAGGCAACAGTGGAAAAGGATGCAGAGTGCTGCAAATTCTTTGGAGAAGGGTAATAAATGAAATGAAATGAAATAAGATTTTAATGAAATGATATCTTAAATTTTATGAGATTATGAGTTTCTTGTTTTTGGTTTTTTGAATTTCAGTCTTTTTCTTATTTAAATTGATGACGAGCTGGCCCAACCTTCCAACAACCCCATAGTTGAAAAGACAATGCCAAGAAACCTATGCTAACATATTCTATAACTTTCTCTGATGTCTTTGAAAGCATCACATTCCAAAATGAAATGTTTTTCCGATTCCACGTGCAAAATGTACACAACCGTCTTCCCAAGCTTCTTTAGGCCTTTTCCACAGTGTTGTTTCACACCGAAGTTGATGCTAGTTGGTTCTTAATTGAGCAATAAGAACCTTTGCCCTCCACCGAATGTTAGCTCCAATGTATTCTTTTTGTTGGAGATTATAAGTAGGGTTGAATTCTTCAATGCAATACTTCTTCTTTCTACCCGACTCTTTTCCCCATATTTGTTTAGGAAACTTCTCCATAACAAAATTCTTTAGGTCCTTGCTATTTGTGAGACAAGCATTGAGGTAGATGTTCCATTTTTGCATCCATGCCTAGTTTTGTCTCATCCATGTTTTTTTTTTTTTTTTTTTTTCACTCATGCTCCTATTTCACTCAAGGGAGTTGTCTTTCATAGAGTTACCTTGAATCAAATGTTAAATAATGATCAAGGAGTCTCAAAAAATAGTAAGGTCACTTATGCAGTTTCTTTTGTTTGAACAAAATTCCAAAATCCAACAATTTAATAAAATTTAAATGAAGAATATATTTGATAATTATTTTTGTAATTTTTATACAAATAGGAAAAAAATTCCAAAATCCATGAATATTAAATTACTGTAGTGAATATTTTATATCAAATCTCTTTTAGGTCTATATACTATTAGTAATTTATTCAACAAAAAATTGGTCAATATTTTTTTATTAATATTTGTTTCGGAAGAGATGTTGTAATGTCCTATTTTGTCCTAAACATTTTGACTCAGTCAAGTTGCATAAAAATAAAAATTAAGTTAAATTAAAAAATATAATAAAACAAAAAACTAAATTTAATAACTAATTGGTCAATATTTTTTAATTAATATTTGCCTCAATATGGAAGAGATATTGTAATGTCCTATCTTATCAAGTTGCATAAAAATAAAAATAAAATAAAATAAAAAAATAAACTTAATAATTAAAATAAAATTGAGATAAAATAGTCAATTCCCCTTTTTGGGCTCCAAGTTTTGACAACCCATTGTATTCTTCTCTAATGTAACCTATTTAAAGACATAAAATTCCAACGAATTTTTTTTTTTTGCAAACAAAAAGATTTAGTTGAGACTTTGAGTACTATTTACCAATCCATGAGTTTTCAATTATTTGTAGTAATATAATCCTCAGAAGATTATTGGTTGGAATTTCACTATAAACAATCTTCCGTTTGGATGTTGAGGAGCTTCTCCAAGTAAACATTCTTTAGGAGAAACCCTAATTCTTAGAGTTGGAAATTAATATACTACATATCAATTATTATCATAATGATATTTATATAAGCGATAACTTTGGACAATGAGTAGTATATTGTTTTTTGTTTTTTAATTAAATTATGAGTTGTTCTCTTAGAGTATTGTTTAAGATATTAAAATTCAAGGAAAAGTCATTACTAAGAAGAAAATTATTTAATTTTGTGTGTTTAGATATTAATTTAATTGTTATCTCGATTCACAATTTTAAATAGATATAGATATTTTTAGGTATGATAAATTCAGCGAAACTATTCTATTTAGCCTAAGCCCAAAATAGAGGTTTCAAATATTTTATGAAATGATGCCTCAATTGCAACAAACTTTTAATTTTTTAAAATGTGTTGCCCCTAAAGGTCTAGTATGGAAGATATGTTGTCAAGTAAAGTTACATTTAAATTTTTTGAAATAATACTTTAAATTAACAAATTAAAAATAGTAATACTAAAAGAAATTAATAGGGGCCATAATTAAATTATTTCGATTTGCACTTTAATTTTTACGTAACTTTATATAGAGATATAAAGTAAGCAAAAGTAAAAATAATAATTTACTTTTTAGTATAAAGAAGAAATATATTTTTTAGTATTTAGATGCTTAATATGGAGATGACAAGAAATAGTATTCTTGATATTACATGATGTATAATTCATAGTACATTTAGTTTACATGTGATATTTAAAACAAAAATATATTAATAACAAAAGAATATTTAAATGTCCATATTAAATAACGTAATTTTATATCTAACATATATAGAAAAATAAATTAATTTAAATTATTTTTTTCTTATATTTTCACTTTCCATTATTAGGGAGATGTGTAATTTATTTTATTTCTTATATAGAGTTGATATATAAGATTTTAAACATATAAATAATAAATAAATGTTTAACATATGTTATAAATAAAATATTTCAATAATCAAGTTGAGAAATTCCATTAATAGCTACTTTATAATTTAATGTATGAGGGATATTTGTAATTCTTTTAATGTTTAATATGGATTTGATATGTAATATTTAGAAAATATTAATAATAAAAATAATTAAATATAATGTGAAAAAAGTGGATTACAAATAAAATATTTCAATGTCAACTACATATATTATACTAATCTAGATCCATCCTAACTTGTGAACTACAAAGTCCATAGAGAATCAAAAAAAAATTTCACCCTAAAAGATATTTACATCTCAAAAAATTTGATCCCTCTCACAACTTAATTGATCCAAAGCTAAAATAGATAATTTTAATTATTATTATTAAATAATTTTAATTTTACAAATTTTTATCACTTAAAATTATCTATACCATTTTTTCTATATTTTAACATTTAAATCATAAGATAATTTATTTTATCTTATGTTTTATTTTTAAAACTAGACTTACTAACAACTTTGAGAACAAAAATCAGGCGATCATACGAGGCTTTCGAGAGTTTAAAATTACCAATTTTGTAATTTTAATTTACCATAATCATGCTTAGAAAATTATCTACCTGAGTTTACCATTGTTAGAAAATTATTTGTCGTCGTAAGCTCTACGTGTACCCACAAACTTATTCCCACCATTGTTTTCCACTATGAACGATCTTCCCCTTTAGATGTTGCAGATCTTTTCCACTATGAACGATCTCCCCCTTTAGATGTTGCAGATCTAAGCATTCTTGACGCAAAATCCTAATTTTAAGTTTTGAAATTAATATAGGATATCAATTTTCTCAAAATGATATTAGTGATAACTCAGGACAATGGCAAATATGTTGACTTTTTCTTCTTATTTTTTAATTAAATTTGGAATTGTTCTTTTAGAATATTGTTTAAGATATTATAATGCAAGAGGAAATATTTAAGAAGATTTTATTTAATTTTATGTGGTTAGACATTAATTTAACTATAATGGTCTCAATAGGTTCCTATAAGTAAAATTAGTTAAATATATATATATATATATATATATATATATATATATATATTTTAAAATATAGAAAAGTTAAATTATCACTTCAAATTCAATCATTATACAACTATATATGAAATTGTGTTCCACATTTTAAATCAACAAAAAAATATGTAAAACACGTTTTAATGTATAAATATATATTTTAAAGAAAATTTTATAAAATTATTTTAGATATAAAATGGAGAGCAATTTATACACATATATCATAATAGCTTTAATGAAAATTAATAATTAAATCAACGAGATCTATCTTAACTCTGGATCTACCAAGGGCCTAGAGGGATCAAATATCTTGAGGTGCAAAGATTTGATCCCTCTAGACCCTTGGTAGATCTGGAGTTAAGACGAATCTAAGTTGTACTTTGCCATGTATGAATTTGCAAGCACGAATATGAATTATTTGGGATTGTTGAATGCTTGGCAACCCTATCTCTTTAATTTCCATTTTGTAGCACTCAAATTCTTGTAATTCATTTTTAATGGTAGCATTTTGATTATGAGTTTTTCCCATTAATGATCACCATTTCCTACTATGTCCCTCCACCTGCTCCTTCTGGAATTTGACTCTCTCACTCTTAAATTCACCTTTTCGATGGGAAGGTCATAATGTCAATGAGGCCTGGAAATCCTGGTGGAGTGCTTCTAACCCCCTCAAGACTCGTAAACTTCCTCTTTTGATTTGTTGGGGCATTTGGCTTCTCTAGAAAAATTCTATATGCCATGACTCTGCCCCAAATTGGCAACTGGTTTCGTCACAAATCATCTCTATATATAACATTCTCCTGGATGATGATCCCCCGTGACCTCAAAGAACCATATTGCCTAAAGTTATTGATAAACTCCAACCTTGGGAATATTTCGATGGATCTTCTCATCAGATTGGTTGCGTTGGGGGGGCTATATAATTCCTCAATGATGATCATATTTTAAAAATTAAAATGGGCTTGGGTCAAGGCACTAACAACTATGTTGAACTGATTACTCTGAGACATCTCCTTCATTTTTCCATTGAGAAGGGTTGCCAGCACATTCAGATTTTTGGTGATTCTAAGATTATCATTAATTGGTTTAATTAGACATCGATTTGTCATGTGCACACACTACGAAATATCTTGGAGGAAGCCTGACTCTTCAAAATTCAATTTGACTCTATCTCTTGTCATCATATTTACAGGGAGCAAAATCGGATTTCCGACACACTATCCAAGGAGGCCGCACATCGGCCTAGGGGGTAATGGCTGATTGAGGAGCAGTCGAGACAAGAATTCTACATTTACTATCACATGCCATATAATGATCACTTGTAGGGAGGGGCTCATCGGCCCTGATTTTGATTATATCTAGACTTTTCATATATCAATTATTAGATAATATATCTTGCACATATATGTATTCTTGTATCAGTAGTAAATGTATATGGATTCCATTTTACAGCCTTCCCGGTAGAGAAATTTTTTTGACAGTTTCTTTGATATGTGACCTCAGTCACAACTTTGATGCATATGCTAGCAAACATCTACAATATGTGATTTTCTCAATATCAATGAAAATTACGATTTTTCCTTTGGGAAAAAAAAAGAGTTTTTCCCATTAATAGAGCTTCATAAATTTTAAACATTTCATGTGTTCTTTCACCTGAAATTCAAGAGCTTAACATCTATAATTTTGGTGGATGTGTTTTCCCTACTTTTCTCTAACAAGATTTTCAATTCTTTCCACTTCTTCCTTAATTAGAGTGAAACATATTTCATGATATCTCTATGTTGTGGCCATAATCTAGACTTGGTTTTTTTAGGCCACTTATCCTATAAGTATAGGTTTTTACATGCTCAAAGCCTTCCTCACCTAACTTCACAACTCATATTAGCACCCTCAAAGCCTTCTTCACCCAAGTCCACAACTCATATTAACATCTTGAGCTTCCTACCTTTCCTAACAAAAAAAAATTGATTTAAACCCTTCCCAAAGTGAAGATGAATGATCTAAATATAATAATATCAAGTACACTCAATGATGCTTGATAATAACAAAGCCCTTTTATATATCACAACCAACACTAAGTAAAAGGACTAAAAAATCACTTTCCAATTCTTTTCATAGAAGCCAATTATCTAATACTCTTCTTTAGCCAAATGCCGTAACACTGCATACTTCTTTCTAACTAGGTCAAACGTTCTTATAACCCTTTTAAGATATAAGTTAATCAAATATAAAATAATAAACCAATCATAAAACAAGAAAACTAAACTATAATTTAATCAGATTTAAAATAATAAACCAATCAGAAAACTAAACGATAGAAACATCCTCCATTTCTCCTAATACCTTTGCATACCATGGCATGATATAACATTAACAACATCTATCCTCTAACAAAACAAACAAACCCTCTCGTCACCACTGTTGTCTTTTACAGATATGAAGTTTGGGGTTGCAATATATCTAGAGAGTCATGGAGAAAGATTGAGATGATCCAAAAGCAATTCATAAGCTATAATCTCAAGATCAAGCAAAATGCTCCTTATCTTATCCTCTTGATCAAATTTGGCTTGTGCCCCATTGAAAAAACAACTATGTTTAGATATCTGACGTATAAGAAGAAGCTTTACAACATGTAATCCAAGAGGCTCCCAAAAATTGCTTCTAACTTTAGTCAAAACCTCGACCCATGTCTCAAGCGCGGGTGGCATAAGGATGCCCAGTCTTGGGTCAACCTTTGGGGGATTAAGGAGGAGATCATCATGAGAAGCAAGGATAGTATCAAAGATACTATTACCTCCAATTTTAAGGACAAGATGTGGGATGATAAGGAGTTGGAGGATAAAAGGAAGCTAAGATACTATAAGGAGATGATCAACCCCACCTTTAATAACCAGAATTATCTCTCTATGTTGACTAGCGCTAAGAAGAAAATGAACATCGCTAGGATAAACACTAATTCTCATGAGCTTCAGAGTGAGCCTGGGCGGTGGTCTATGCGCAAGACTCCTTGGGATGATAGAATCTGTCAGATTAGTGATACTAAGAAGTTGGAAGATGAAAAACACTTACTTTTGGATTGTCCAACTCTTGCCACTCTCAATTCCCTATCATCAGCCACACCTCCAATCTTCTTGACTTATTGAGCCAACCCAACTATATCGATCTTGGAGCGTTTATTTCCCTTATCCTTGATCACAGAAACAAGATTTTGAAGAATAACAATTAGACTCTTTTCTTGAAGTCTGATAAACCATATTTATCTTAATAGACGTTAATCATCATCATCATTATTTTTGGTATATATACTTTCTAAATTATTTTTTAAATAGTTAAAAAATATATTTTTTAAATAATTATTATTATTTCTTTTATATAAAATAATATATAAATAAATAAATATATTTTTTATTTTTTATTTTAAATTATAAAAATAAAAAATATTATAATACATTATAAAATTTTTTTTTCTATTATTATAACGGGTAGAAAAGGAAAGAAAAACCAACCTAACGAGTGTAATTTATTCTTAAGAGTATAAATGCTTCTATTCCATATATTTTAATACAATGGCGCACCCTGTGACGTGGCTAAACTGTTTCACCCAATCTCATCATTTATATCGGGGTGCCACAGACACGTAGCGTGCTTCCATTGTAACTCAAAAATTTAAAAGTAATTGACCCTACAATAATAATGAATAAAAATTTGCTCGGATGGTGAAATTCTCTCTCCACACCTACACTCACAAATTATATATCCAATTGCTTAAATGCACGACACAGAACGCACCCGTGATCCGACGTCGACCTTTCAAGCAACCTCTGCTCTGCTGGAATAACACCTTTGAGCGGTGCCGTGCAGCTGGTAGACACGTCATCCACGTCCCATGGCACTCACGACTCACGTATTTTTCACTCTACTCAACGTCGGAGGGTCGGCTGCCGATAAAACTGCAACATCGGAAAAGCAACGGCAAGTGACTTGGGCGGCCATGAAAAGAAGAAAAGCACCAGATGGCGGAAGCCGATTTGGGCGACTCAGACAGCAAAGCATCGGCAGATGTTTTAGGTAGCTTTTAAAGCATCAACTCCGACGTGTCACTGCGACTTTTCTCATTCGCCCCCTGCCCATGGGCGTTTATAACCTCACCACATCACAACTTTGGGTATTCAAAAAAACACTTCCTCTGTGAATTGAATCGAACTAGAGATGAGGAGAGCCGAGGAAGGAGCGGGCTGGGAGAGGGGTGCCATTGTTGGGGCTGGAGCTTCTGGGACAGTTAGCCTCGCCATGAACAGCTCTAATGGCCAACTCTTTGCAATCAAATCCGCTGCCGGTTTTAGTGTCGCCTTAGAAAATGAGTACCAGATTTTGCGGTGCCTGGATTCTCCATACATCGTTCGCTGCCTGGGGCGCAATTACAGCTTCGAGAACGGTGCAGGGCTGCACAATTTGTTAATAGAATACATGCCAGGTGGCAGCTTGGTTGATCTGTTGAGTAAGTTCGGAGGGAAGCTGCATGAATCAGTGATCAGGGCATACACACGCAACATTCTACGTGGGATCGATTACCTACATAGGCAGGGGATTGTGCACTGTGATATCAAGGGGAAAAATATTCTTGTGGATGCCAATGGTGTGAAGCTTTCTGACTTTGGTTGTGCCAAGAGGTTTGGTGATGAGGAGGGCCAGGAGGGCCTGCAATTGAGGGGAACCCCTCAATGGATGGCTCCTGAAGTGGTGAACCAGGTGGAGCAAGGGCCTTCTTCTGATATTTGGTCTCTCGCCTGCACTGTGCTTGAAATGGCCACTGGAAGGCCTCCATGGAGCCACATTTCCAGTCCCCTCGCCGCAATGTATCGGATTGGATGCACGGAGGAGCTGCCTGAGATACCTGCATGGCTTTCACCTCAGATCCGCGATTTCTTGGAGAAATGCTTTCGACGAGATCCAGAGAAGAGGTGGACCAGTGCAGAGCTGTTGAACCATCCTTTCTTGAATGAGGACTGCTCTGCCTCCATGGCAGAGGAGGCCATTAGTGGCCCAGGATTACCAACTAGTCATTTGGATGCTAGGAATCAAGTATGGGATTCCTACACTTTTCAGACGACTCCCATACTGTCACTCAGCGTACCAAGCCCAACTGGGGAATGCAATGCGGAGGTGAATAGATCAGTTGGGCAATGCTCAAGACCTTCTCCTAGAGACAGAGTAATGTCACTGGCCACAGCTTGTGAATTTGAAAATGTTGCTAAGAGGCCTGATTGGATCACAAGCCCACATGGTGAGTGGATTGTTGTGCGATCTTCCAGAAGTAAATCTCCAAGTTCATATAAACCTCTGTTAAAATCAGACGTTAGTAATGGCTCCTCCATTCAGGAGCTTCCATTCACAGAAGAAGAGTGCAGTGCCAGCTTCGAAGTTGTCAATTGGAAAGAGTTGCAGCCAAGAGGTGAAATAGATCAATGCTCAGAAGCCGTGGTCCCTGTAGCACAATCTCAACATCAACAATCTTCCAGCACTTCTGCCAAGGCTCTGCATCATAACTTGTTTTGGATGGCTGTGGCATCCGATTTGATTGATGAAGCTTGGGACATGTATGGAAATTCATCTCAGATCATTATTGGCTGTGATCCTGTCATTCTCAACGGATTAGTAATTGGAGAAACTTTTTATATCTTTGATGATAAGTGTACCTCTACCAATCCTGCAGGAGCAGCTTACTACTCCTGTTGGTGTATGCACACAACACAAATTTGTTATAGGAGTATCATAAAGCTGCAGTTGTACATTAGCCGCAGAGGAGATAGAGAGTCTTATAATTTTGATTCAAAATTAATTCCGAATGAATTCTTTTGGTTACATATATGCGTTCTTGATTCTTTCAACTTTATTCCTGTTTGTGGCAATTGAACTTTACTGCTGTTAGAGGATTTTTAGTTGTTATATATATAAACCAGGACTATCACCTAGCTTTATATCTTGCTACCACTTTCTAAGTTACTACTAAATCACAATTGAAATGACTTTTTTACTGTTTTGCCTACCCAGATAAAGATATTATTCACAAACTAATGCTTAGATTTTAAACTCTTCAACAATGTTCCCTTATTTTTCATATACAACCACCTCAATTCAGTTACCATTGTATCTTTCTTCCATTTTGAAAACAAGTTTAAAACAAGCAGCAATTCTGATTTTGCACACTGGTTTCTCACTTCTCTGTTTAACTTTTTTTCCTTTGATTTATTTCCGTTTAATTATTTACCAGCTGCCTGTCTACAATTAAGCCAATCCCCTGTCTAACTCTTGCAAGCAAAAAAGACACTAAAACAGCATTATAAATATAAATCGTTATAATCATGCCTTGCAAGTGATTTGACATAGACAGGGTTTCATGGTTGGACTTGCAGATGATGGCACGAAGTTTTCCATATTTTTTAAATTTGAAATAGAAAAACAAATCAAAATGTTTTGAAATTGAACGAGTATGTATATGCTCGTTTTTTCAAAGTTTACATAAATTTTGTAATGATATGCCTTCACAATCTTTTAAAGAGAGCGATATCTTTTTGGAATGGTGATTTCAAGAATGATAATCTGGGGACTTCCATAAATCGCTAAAACTATAGTAAACAAAATTGTAAAATATTAAACTACGATGATAAAATATTTACAAGCACTTGAGGTAGATTTCCGAAGCCACAGCAAGAATGTGGTTGAAGGTTCTTTGAATAATTTCTTGAAATATGATAATTTGGAAAGTACCATGCGACATTGACACTGCAATAAGTAAGATTCTAAACCGCTAAACTGTAATGGTCAATGCAGATTCCATAAATAGTTATAGCAAACTTCCCAAATCAAAACCAAAGTTGTAATTAATGTTCAGAGATTTCCACAACTTAATTTTGGCATTTCCTATGGTATAGAGCAGCCCTGAGGTAATTTGGACAGGCCGTTAAGATCAAATTCAAGGAGGCTTCGCTCTACATCTTGTAACTTGGTTTCAAGTATAACTTTTGCATATGTTGAGTAAATTGGAGGAATCTAGTTGAATTAACTTTGAACCTGCTTTAAAAGAATCTTTAATAGTCTCAAAAGCTCTAGCAATGACATGCCAATTAAGTTGCTGACATTGTCAGTTCAGATTGCTTTTAGTCTGAGTTCATCTATTTTGCAGCTTTTACTCTATTAGGTGATGGAGTTTGAACTGTTCGAATTGAGTGTGCACACTTTTCTCTCGCTTAAAATTTATACAGGGCTTTCAAAACCGAGGTTCCTTTTAGCAGAGGGCAATGCACAATCTCAAAATAAAAATGCAATTTGTTTAAGTAAATTGCATGAGATTTGTTAAAAAAAAATTGCATAACAAAACTAGAAGTTATGCTTCTGCATTGTGCTTCTGGTTACATCAATGAGAAGGGTTTTCTACACCTTCGGCACACTTCATCTCTGTGGCGGCTTCTCTTATATGTTGCAAAATAAAATTTAAAACTAAATATTGAATTCAAATGTAACTGTTTAGATTTTGCTTAATAAAAATTTATTTTAAAGAACAGGAGGAGGTACGTTTTCAAGACGATTAATGTCATTCTCAAGTGGATAAGGGTAATTGGGCATTCATTCTGAAAATGTGTTTGGAACAAAATATTTTACTACTACGACACAACCTTTGAAGGATTTAGATGTATATGGAAAATTACTATATCATTTGAGAACATTTAACACAGGAAATTTAAGATTTAATTACCTATAAAAACCTATATATATATATGCTTGAAAAGAGTTGAAATTAAATGGAATGGACGTTCTATATTCCAGATTGATAAAGTGAGAGCACAATGGAATGCTTACAGCTACAATCTTAAAAACATATATCAAATAAAAATAGAGTTGATTGTTACAACCCAAGATTTCAATAGTTTTGTAATAATGGTCTCTTCTACAACAATAAATATATTTTTCATCCTTAAAACTCTATTATTTCTTCTCTTAAATCAATGTTTTGTTTCACATAGTCTATTACACTAGTATTCTATTTCAACATGATACTTAGTTATAGACATTTTGTGCTCTACTGCACCCACATTATACTTTGTTACAGAACATGTTATATTTTAGCCATGCTTTATTGCATCTGTATTTATACCTCATGATCAATCAATTGTTTTAAATAAAATATCAAATTGATCATTCATGGTTAATCTTTTAGAATCTCAAATAGCTATATTTTGCTAGATTTTGTTTCCCTTTCAAAATTTTATGTGTTCAAGCAATGTTGACCTTTCAAATTTCAATCAGCTAAGGGAGTGGATTATCTAATGGTGTTTTCCTTTCAAATTTCAACAAGTTGAGATGGTGTTTTGTGTAACCATTGGGTTGAGATGGTGGATTCAATGAAATAATTACTACTCTAATATTCCCCCCCTTAATTATTTCACCAAAAAGAAAAAAAATGTTTTTACACTCAAAATTATTGTCATAGTGAAATGCCATTATGCCATACATCCTCCTATATTTTTCTAGTGAGTTTCAAACAATTCTTTTGCCAAGGGTTTTGTAAACATATATTCAAATTGATATTCTAATCTACAAAACTCCATTTCATTATCGTTTACTAATTCTCGAATGTAATGATACCTTGTATCAATATTCTTACTCTTTTTATGAAAAACATGTTTTCATGATAACACAATAGAAGATTCGTTATCACAAAAAATATAAGTTGGTTATTCCTATTCATGCAACAACTCAACCAAAATTCTTCCCATCTACACAATTTGACATGTTTTTGTCATTGCAGCACACTCTACCTTAGCAGATGATAAAGTCATAATAGATTGCTTCTTTGATGCCCATGCTACTGCACCTAATCCAAAACTGAACACATATCTAGATGTGTTCTTTATGTCATCAACACTTCCCACAAAATCACTATTTGTATACCTAGTCAACTTAAAATATAAATATGATGCATACATGATACCTTAATTTGTTTTTCTCGTGATATCTCTCAAAATTCCTTTTCCTGGTTGCCAATGGGTAATATTTGGAGACTCCCTGAATATGGAAATTAAACATACAACAAACATTATATCAGGCCTTATTGCAGTAAAATACATGAGACTCCCAACCAATTACTTATACAAGGTCAGATCAACATGTGAACCTTGATCCTTCTTACTAAATTTTGTACCAGTTGCAATTGGTGTTACAACTAGATTACAGTTCTCCATCATAAACCTTTTCAATATATCTTTTGCATATTTGTATTGAAAAATAAAAAAGCCATCTTCAGATTGAGTTATTTCCATACCAAGAAAATATTTCATTCCAAAATCTGTCATCTCAAACATTGGTTTCATGGTTGTTTTAAAACCATGTATTGAAATATCTCCGGTGAAAATCAAATCATCAACATACAAGTAAACTAGAAAAATACAACCTTCCTTATTTACCTTTGTATACAAGGTTGGCTCACTTAGACTCCTCTTGAATCCTTTGGTCTGTTAATTTCATATCCTTTAGGTTGTTTGACATAATCCTCTTCTTCCAAAAGTCCATTTAAAAGTGTAGACATCCGTATGGTACATTGCCCATTTGTTTTGTGTTGCAATAACCAACACCATCCTTACTATATCAAGTTGAGCTAGCATTGTTGATTGAACCCCTAAGTTACAAGTCTTGTGTTATGTTTCTCAACTTCACCTTTAACATTCAATTCAGTTTTGTAAATCCATTTCACACCTATTGTTTTTACCTTTAAGTAGAGTCTACAAGCTCCCAAGTATTATTTCTTCCTATTCCATCAAATTCTTCATCCATATCTTTTATCCAACTTCCTCTATAACAACTTCTTCATAATTTACAAGAGCATATGCAATTGATGAAAATTTTGAAACTTCTTCTATTTCATCTTTCTGCTCATATAAATCTCTTAAGCATTCAATCTTTTGACTTTTAATCTGGTTTCTTAATGTAGGATCTGATTCATTTCTTACCTATGATCTTGTTATTTGTTTTCAACCATAAAATGATGTTTCAGTGTGCTTTTAAGTTCATTATGTTCTAAACTATAATGGGCTGACTCCTTTTGATTTCCTTGTTGAAGTACTTGTAGCACGTGAATGCACATATGGAATCAACTATCCATCATGTACATCCTACTCATCTCCATTATCATCTCCATGAGATAATATAGATATCCAACATGTACATCCTACTAATCTCCATTATCACCACCACGAGATAATATAGCTCCCTCTGGAACAACATTATATATAATTCCATCACAAAACAAACTTGAAGATGATTAATGTCATTTTCAAGTGGATAATGGTAATTGGGCATTCATTTTGAAAATAAATTTGGAACGAAATATCCGTATACCAAAATGCACCGAATTAAATGATTTATACATGTGTAATACCTAAAAAAGTATAACATAAGAATAATTTTGTTTGATTCATTGAATTCAAAATACAACAATGGATATAAAATCATTTATCACAATAGTCAAAAAACCCCTCATAAAATTTTGCAGAGCACAAGTTAATTCACTTCACCTCTTCTTCATCTGTAATTAATCCCCAGCAAAAAAATGCATATGCATGCATCTAAACAATGGGTAGGCATGTTGGAGAATGTTGTAGCGTATCAATTAATTCAAATTCTCTTTAATCTTAACAATTCCTTGTGAACTTTATTTATCTTCTTGTGTTTCCTTATTATATCCTTTCATCAAACAATTATCAAGTGTATAAATGGTAAATACAATGGACATAGAAATTAGGCTTCAAGCCAAGGAAAAACCCCTCCAAGGGGAAAACCCAGAAAATCTCTTCTCTTCTTATAGAATCTACTTCAAATGATAAAACCAAGACCCAAACCTCAAGACCAAAACCTCCTCATGAACAAATTCATCCCTCCAAGAATCCCTTCCAATTAGGTCAAAGTCTAGCCAAGTCAACAAGATTCAAACCCTTCCAAAATTGCACCAAACTCAAAATTTCGGCACTGAGCTTCAATATTTCAGACCTGCAGTAGGTTTGCAGCTTCAGCCCCTACAACAACTCAGTATCTTTGCATGTGTGAGAGAGATTAGGGAATAAATTCTTTTCTCCTTTCCTTTCTAGACTTTCTCCTTGAATTTCACACCTCATATTGAAATTCTTAATTTTAGATCAAATTGGTTTCCAAATGAGGTCAAACAAATTCTATTTATACTCATTGTGGAGGTCGAATAACGCTTTTTGGGATGACTTGTCTCAAGCAGGGTTGACTTGTTCTAGGAGGATTATTTTAACTGTCTTGACTCAAAATAAATTCTTTTACATGGTACGTGTTGCCCAAATGGGTCTTATATGCATGACATTGACTCTCTTGACTCATGAAAGTAAACCTTATGACATGACAATCCCTATAAGCATGAAGAATATGCTTTACCTAGAAGACCAATCAAAAGAAGCATGGAACACATGCTTTAAAATAATATATTTTCTTTCTTCTTTTGCTTATTACATAATATATGGTTATTGTCATGAGTACATTGACAATTATCATGATCGAAACTAGTTACATTTTACAATACTCCCTCTTAACTAGGGAGGTATTCATAATAGTACACCTTGGTACATTATTATTCTCAAACTGAATAGTTCTCATAAGAAGAGTTGGATTGGTAAGTCATCTTTAAGCATCAACATCAATGCCAACATTGTCAACATAGTAAGGTCTTAAATTTGACAAGATCTTTCATAAGAGCCTAATGTTGGGAGGCTTTACATGAGATACCACACTACCTCTATAAGGTACATAACCAATCTGAATGTTCACTAGGTATGTCCTTTTAGGATTGTTATTATCTTTGATTCCCAATCCTCAAAGAATATCAGTATCCTTTGACCATTCTTATCCTGGATACCTGTCCAATCCTTAATAGAGTGTTAGCCCATCTATTGTCTCATATTTTTCTATCCTCAAGGAAATCACAAATTCTTATCCAATCCTCCATCCACCATTCTCTCTCCATGGCCTTCATTGAGACTTATGGTTGGTAGTCATGGTCAAGTGGATGACACATGAAGAAGAGAATACAAAAGTGATGTTCATCATCACTCCCTCTCAACTAGAGAGTATATCCACATTCCCTCTTGATTAGGGAATAGATCCTTGCTCCTATTTAAGGATACTCCTTTATGCCCTCTCAGATATAGAGTAGATTCCCGATTTCCTTTCAATTGCGAAGTTATAGCCACAAGCTCTTTAGCTTGTCTTCATAAATGTATGAGATATCAGTTCTTCATGGAGATAGCCACAAGTCTCTCATTTTTTGTATCATATTTAGCTTCTTTCTTCTTCGGTATTATGGAGCCATTTTCTTCCTTCAATCTTGTGACAGGGTTCACACCATCAATATTGCATATCAATTTCCTCTAGTCATTATTAATGAAGGCATTCTATTGAGCCTTTTCAAAATTCAAGCTATTCATAGCTCCCTCTTAAACATGAAATTCCTCTTTATTGATAAACATCAGGTTATATTCTTTCACTGCTACCTTTCAATCCCAAGGTGATGATGTGAACACCTTGACTTCTTAATTTCCAAAACCATATGCTCAATTCATATGTTCGTTGAGTTGAGTTGAGCATCCATAGTTGAAATTTCTTCAACTGTGGTGTTGCATTCCTATAATATCCTTCTAGGTAGCAAAAAAATATGTTATAAGTAAGAAAGATTATGAACCGCTAAACTGTAATGGTCAATGCAGATTCCATAAATAGTTATAGCAGATTTCCAAAATCAAAACCAAAGTTGTAATTAATGTTCATAGATTTCCACAAATTAATTTTGGTATTTCCTATTGTATAGAGCAACCCTGAGGTTATTTGGACATGTCGTTAATATCAAATTCAAGGAGGCTTCTCTCTACATATTGTTACTTGGTTTCAAGAATAAATTTTGCATATGCTGAGTAAATTGGAGGGATCTAGTTGAATTTACTTTCATCCTGCTTTAAAAGAATCTTTAATAGTCTCAAAATCTCTAACAATGACATGCCAATTAATTTGTAGACACTGTCAATTCATATTGCTTTTACTATGAGTTCATCTATTTTGCAACTTTTACTCTATTAGGTGATGAAGTTTGAACTGTTCAAATTTAGAGTGCACACTTATCTCTCACTTAAAATTTATACAGGGATTTCGAAACCGAGGTTCCTTTTAGCAGAGGGCAATGAACAATCTAAAATAAAAATGATATTTGTTAAAAGAGATTGCATGAGATTTGTTAAAAAAAATTCCTAACAAAACTAAGTTATGCTTTTGCCTTGTACATTACTTTTGGTTACAACAATGAGAAGGGCTTCATCTTCAACAAACTTCAGCTCTATGTTGCTTCTCTATACATGTTTTAATGCGCATTAGAATCAATTCACAAAACTCCAAAGAGTTGTTAATCTCATATCAACAATGGGTTATCCTACACCATATTCCACATGCACTACTAAAATCACAACGATGATTCCAATTTCAAATGCATGATGGTTTAAAAAAATATCAACCATGTGAATAATCTAAACGATGATTCCATGAAATGCATGATGGTCCAAAAAAATATTGACCATATCAATAACGTAATAGCTATAGCTTCGCATAAGGTGGCGAGGAGCAATAATCATCTTGTATATGTTGGTGAAGAGATCTCAAATTCCCAACTTCAACCATTCATCCAATACAATAATTTACTTTATAGATTACTATAAAATTGTGATTTTTGATGTAGTTATTATAAATCAAATTTCTAATAATTTAATGAAGTTTTTAGAAAATTTTGATATATTTTAAATAAAATTATTATTGTTATTATTGTTATTATAGCTAATGCAAGCCTAGGTTGAGGCAAAACTTAATGTTGAATGGAAGAATGATATACCTACCTATCATCAAAATCCCACCCATACACACACACACACACACACACACACACACGACTCAATCACACGCTTGCATAGAAACAGTGAAATTGTCAGGAACATTCCTAATGACCAAATGAGTTAACTCATTGGACTAACTACAATTTTGTGTGTGTGAGAGATTAATACTATGATACAAAGGTGAACAATTTTTCATTTTGTTTTATAAATGTTTTCCACACACACACCTCACCATTAATTTTAGTACAATGAAAGGGTTTTGAAAGGTATGCTATGTTATTGCGCTAAAAAAAGTTTATAATCATGAATGAACAATTTCAAAAGTTTCGAGAGTGATTTGAAGTGGGATCAATGTTTAATAAACGACAACACAACAACTTCCATCATTCCAGGGATGATACATAGAGTAAACCCTAAATTATTCAAGTCATAAAGTGAAGTTAACAACATGGATTAAATTCATCACACTAATATACTTACTAAGAAATCTTATTAATATATAAACGTTTCACTTTTAGGAATTGAACCTCGATGGGGAGGATAACACTGCTCTCAACTACTTAAACTAGACCCAATTAACTAAACAAACTAGAACATGCATCAATGGAATTTTTATTTTGATATCTAGCTTTAAAAAGAAATCAAAATGGATGTAAATGATATTAAAAATGATAAATTGTTCTTTGGTTATTTTGAATCACTTGAATGATGCTTCAAAACTCATTATGTAATTTACAATTAGATGATGGCTTAATAGATTAGTTTATTTTGTAGGGTTAAAAACTATGCCAATAATATGACTCTCGTAGGAATTGAGTTGTTGAATGTGATTTACAATTGGATGATCGCTTAATGGATTGGTTTATTTTGTAGTGTTAAAAGCTATTCCAATAATATGACTTTCATAGGAATTGAGCTGTTGAATGATCCACCCACATCCACTTAATCAAGTGTATTAGGTGTACCCTTAGAAAACCTTAAAACTTCTTATAAAATAACTTATGACACAATTCAAACATATGCTTCCTCCATCTATGTTTTAATGTGCACTAGTATCAATTCACAAAATTCCAAATATTTTTTAATCGTATATCAACAATGGGTTATCCTATGCCATAATCCATATGCACTACTACAATCACAATGATGAATCCACTTTTAAATGCATGATGGTCTAACAAAATATCAACCATGTGAATAATGTAAATGATGATCCCATGAAATGTGATATGGTCCAACAAAATATTGACCATGTCAATAATGTAATATTTATATCTTTGCATTTGGTCACGAGGAGAAATAATCATATTTTCTATGTTGGTGAAGAGATCTCAAATTCTCACCTTCAACCATTCATCCAATATAGCACTTTAACCATTCATCCAATATAATACATATATTTTCATATCAAAAATTGTTATCCTACACTATAATCCATGCATAATACGCATGCACTACAATAATATCAATGATGATTCAACTTTCAAATGCACGATGGCCCCACAAAATATCAACCATGTCAATAACATTAAAAAAATATATAAATAAATAAAATAAAATAAAATAAAAAAAATTCTAATTTCAAATGCATGATGGTCCAACAAATTTTTAATCATGTCAATAATGAAAGATTGATAGCTTTGCATATGGTCACAAGGACTAACAATCATCTTGCCTATGTTGGTGAAGGGATCTCAAGTTATCACCTTCAACTATTCATCCAATATAACACATGTAATTTATCAAAAGGGAAAGATAAAGACAAGGAAGATCAAAATGCCCTCTTTTCTAATAACTCAATTAGGTTAGATTTTGATAGCATTCATTATATTTATATGGAATTAAAGTTTTAGGGCACCATTCATCTGCATTGAGGGGATTTTCATGGCTTATGAATCAATCAATATCCTCAAATTTTTGAAAAAAATCATGGAATCGAGTTAAAATTTAATTTTTGTTTTTTTTTCCAAATTTCAACAAGGATTGAAGTTTCAAAATTATTTTAGATAACCCTTATAATACATCTTATAACACGCTTGTAAAAGCCTTGGAATTTCCCTGTTAATTCATGGTTGTACTTGTCTATCAATTCCAATAGTATTGATGTCTTCCATTGATAATATGTACATGTATATGCCTTATTCTCTAGAATTTATGTATAATCAATTAAATAAATATTTCAGCCTTGGATTCTTAATCTTAACATAATTTAGTTTCAAGTGATTTGGATACAATTTTCCTTATTCACATTATTAATTTGAGATGAGGTGTAAATATCCATAATTTAGTATAGTATTAGTGTCAATTGAACTTATTATATTATGGTGTTGTGTAAAATAGATTATTTGATCCAGATGTGAGATATGGTATTGAAATTTAGGAAATGACCAAGGTTTCAATATTTTTTTCATCGTTAAAACATAACAAAGACAATTTTTGATGGCTAATTGAGGTTTTTGAACTCTATAATTAATCAATTAGATATAATTAGAGGGTTTTGATGAGTATGTGTGATGTTTTAATGTGACATCCCCAGTCATTTTCCAATTGTGAAATGCATTGTAATATTTTATGTAAATAATTGATAGAAAAATTGGCTTGAGTAATGGGACAAAGATTCCAGAGGCTGGGGGGGTTGCTTCCCTGCGATGGGTTAAGTTTCTTGTTGAAGGAAATATGGATTGCTTACGACTGAACCATTAAAGGTTGGTTGGTGCATTTTTAATGGCCTAGTATTTTCAAAATTTATGGAGCTGCAAGAGAAAGGACGAGGACCATCCTTGCTTGGAATGGTTGACCAAGCAGTGAGGACAAAAGAAAATTAAAGAGGAAATGGGCAGGCTTCCAACTAGTGAGGTGTGTTTTCCATCTACTATAATAAGCTACCAATGGAAATAATTTGGGGAATAGCTAGATAGGTGGCACCCTTCCTATTGGTTGAAAATACTCTGACAAACATATGTCAATATCTATAGGGTATATGAGCAGCAGAGAGGGTGGAATCACTAGAACAACAGACAATGTAAGAGGCAAGAGAGGGGATTTGAACTAGAAGTGATAGCGGAAGTCGTGCATTGATGAAAGGTAGAGGAAAACATAGATGGAGTGACAAGCTCATTCAAATTACTAGGGAGAGCGTAGCAAGAAGGCAAGGAGGATTTGGAAATATTGGGAATAACACAATAGAGGGAGAAACAAGCTCATTTGACTTATTGGGGAGATCACAGTAGGACGGCAAGAAGGATTTGGAAGTGTTGGGGACATCACAATAGAGGGAGAAACAAGCTCATTCGAACTATTGTGAGAACATAGTAGGAAGGCAAGAGAGGATTTGGAAGTGTTGGGGACAACGCAGCAGAGGGAGCAACAAGCTCATTCAAATCATGGGAGATGTTACACCAATTTTTGGCCATCTAACATGTTACTATTAGATGGACCAAAATACACCATGTAAGACCAATTTTACCCTAAGTAAAATTGCTTTCACTATAAAAAATAACTTAGTAATCCATAATATATTAAGTTGTTTATGGTCTAAACAGGAAACCCCATGAGGAAATATTGAATAAATCCCTATTTGTTTGATTTTCTTCAAGGGATAATTAATTAAATAACAATTTAATTAATATTCATGGTCATATTTAACCCAAAACAAGAAAATTAATTAGATAAATCACTATTTATCTTATTATTTTCTAGGAATAATTATGTAAACCTTATTTAAATAATATTTCTTATTAAATTTGACTAAATCATTTATAAATAATTGAATAAATCACTATTTATTTAATTATTACTCAACCATATTCTTAAAATAATAAATAAATCATTTATTTATTTATTATTTACAAATAAAGGGGTTTGAGAAAATTCAAATTATTTTTCCCTCCAACAAAAATAAGAAAATATTCCATAAAAGTTCGATCTAGATTTGGTTAATAATATTTTAATTATACACCAATATCTAGACTAACTCAATATTTTGTTATAAATAAAATGGTTTTTCCATTCATTCACTACCTTTTGTTGCCTAAAGAACACTCTGGATGTATACTTTTGGTCTAACTTTGATCCTCCCATTAGTGGAATTTTGAGGTCTAAAATGGGTCTCCTAAGGAAATAATAAAATAATTGTTAAACCAATAAAATAATATTTATGAATTTGCAATTCACTTTTTGCATTACAATCCATGTAACTATGGTTAAATTCAATTCAAAAGTTGTACCAAAATAAAATTAATAAAAAAATGGTATTGATATGACTATAAATAAGAATGATTTAAAAAAAAAAAAATCATTATCATTGAAAAACTAATGCATTTGTCCTTTGTACTTAACTATATTAAAATAAAATATAAATATAAATTCATAAATTCTTAATTTTATAATATGTTATTAATTAAAATTTATATTATTTAAATTGTATAATAACATGTAATTAATATAATATATAAAAATAATATAATATAATATAATAAATGTAATATATTATTTTATGTATGAATTTCATATTACATATTAAATTGATTTGATTTATAACATAAGAAGAAATAATATATAATATAACAATGAATATAATATATATTCTATATCATTTCGATTATTTTTCATAATATTATAGATAATAATATATAATATTAATATAATGATAATAAACAAAATTGAGTTATATTTTAAAATTAAAAAAAAAAAATATTGAAATAGATTTAATTTATATTTATAAGTATGATATAAGATTTATATACATTAAATTAAGATTTTTTTTTGCCCCAAACTACATTGAACTTAATATAATTTTTTTTAACATACAAAACTAATATATCTTTTTTCATTATACAAAACTAAAAATGTTTTTTTTTTGTTATTAATATTATAATAATATTATTTATAGATTTGATTTATCCTAAAATTACAAAGTTACATTTTTATATTTTGATTTCATATGTATAATATATATGTATATATATAAATTTATAATTAATTTGAAATTGTAATATTAAATAAAATGAGATGAATATATAATTTAAAAATAAATATAAGAAAATATACAAATATAATATTTATTCAAAAGTGTGTAAAGACATGAAGATTGTGTAGGGATTATGCATTGTTTCTTTCAAAAAATTATGAAATGATAATAATAATATTATATTCAAAAAGTGTGAAATGACATTGATTATGAGTATTTTAATTTATTACTTTAAAAGTACTTAGAGCACTACCATGGTTAACCATGAGTTTTTATCCACCATTGAGAATGTGACAACAAAATACCTTTAACTCAAGCAGTGCCACATCCCATTAGGGATGATGTCATCCCCTAAAATGTGATTGGTTCTCATAAAGTGAATTTTAATTGTGCATTTTCCTTAGGAGGCCCATTTTAGACCTCAAAATTTCCCTAATGCTCCATCATTGTCATATTTTTCTATCTTTTTGCTTGTGAAACTCCCATTGATGTGACTATAAATAAGAATGATTTAAAAAAAAAAAAAACATTATCATTGAAAAACTAATGCATTTGTCCTTTGTACTTAAATGTCTTAAAATAAAATATAAATATAAATTCATAATTTTATAATATGTTATTAATTAAAATTTATATTATTTAAATTGTATAATAACATGTAATTAATGTAATATATAAATATAATATAATATAATATAATAAATGTAATATATTATTTTATGTATGAATTTCATATTACATATTAAATTGATTTGATTTATAACATAAAAAGAAATAATATATAATATAAAAATGAATATAATATATATTCTATATCATTTATATTATTTTTCATAATATTATAGATAATAATATATAATATTAATATAATCATAATGAAATGAATTGGGTTATATTTTAAATTTTTAAAAAAATATTGAAATAGATTTAATTTATATTTATAAGTATAATATAAGATTTATATACATTACATTTAGTTTTTTTTTTGCCCCAAACTATATTGAACTTAATATAATTTTTTTTAACATACAAAACTAATATACATTTTTTCATGTTTTTGTTTTTTTTAATTTCAATATTTTTATATTGTTATCAATATTATAATAATATTATTTATAGATTTGATTTATGCTAAAATTACAAAGTTACATTTTTATATTTTGATTTCATATGTATAATATATATGCATAGATATAAACTTATAATTAATTTGAAATTGTAATATTAAATAAAATGAGATGAATATATAATTTAAAAATAAATATAAGAAAATATACAAATATAATATTTATTCAAAAGTGTGTAAAGACATGAAGATTGTGTAGGGATATGCATTGTTTCTTTCAAAAAATATGAAATGACAATAATAATATTTTATTCAAAAAGTGTGAAATGATATTTATTATGAGTACTTTACTTTATGACTTTAAAAGTACTTAGAGCACTACCATGGTTAACCATGAATTTTTATCCACCATTGAGAATGTGACAAGTAAGTACCTTTAACTCAAACAATGCCACCTCAACCATTAGGGATGATGTCATCCCCTAAAATGTGATTGGTTCTCATAAAGTGAATTTTAATTGTGCATTTTCCTTAGGAGGCCCATTTTAGACCTCAAAATTCCCCTAATGCTCCATCATTGTCATATTTTTCTCTCTTTTTGCTTGTGAAACTCCCATTGAGTTCCATTTTTTACTGGATTTTCTATACCATCAAGAGAGAGAGATCTTAGATCTGAAGCACTGAGGACATACAAAAACCCATCCCATTGAGGGGGACTGGTAACATCTTTCTATGTTTCCTTCCCCAGTGTCATAAATACAAAATTATTTAAAAATATTCTTGTCTTGTCTATTGGATCCATGGAGAAACTCTTGTTTTTATTTGTTGTTTAATGTCTTTTATTGCATAGATTTGGATTTTGTAGCATTTATTTTGATCAACTAACTGCATATTTAAAGAAATTGGTAGCCATCTTTGATGTTAGGGTTGTTTATTATGCACACCTAAAGTGAACTTTTTTTGTACGCTTGTGATTAGAATTCACACTAACAACTGGTTTATGATTACGACCGATGTCGTTTTTCAGATCCTTGCATGACCAACTGCTTCAAACCCCTAGGGTTTTTCTTCACCTTCTTGTTTTGCTTTTATTGATGTTGTTTTTAACCTTTAAAACCATAAAACAATAAAAATTCTAATTTCCGTGTGTTTCTGGGCCTATTGCATAGGTGACAAGTATCAGCCGCAGTTGAGATGACACTTTTTTCTGAAACCTGCTCCCGAGAGTGCTGGAAGTGCAGGTCGCACTTTTTGGGCCAAAACTTGTGACCTTAACCTTCAGGGCGCAGAAAATAGCCAAAATCTGTGACCTGAACTTTTTGCGTAAATTTTTCTATGGTTTTTCAGGGTTTGTCTGGGCTACTGTTCAGTGTTGTTTGACCTCTTTCTCCACCCATTTTGGACCTGTACTTGCTCTGTTTTCCTCGTTGAAGTGGGAACCAAGCCCCTTAGGGCTTCAATACGCTTCCAACTTTTTAGGAGGAGTTTAGATGAAGCAGGTCATCTGAGATTTTAGTGTGTTCAGAAATTTTCCAAATATGATCTTGTGCTTTCAGATCCATTTCAGATTGGTTATTCATCCATCCAAAAGACCTCTTTTCAGTTTTGTTTGGTCCTCCTTCAGGGTCCCCTCCGTTTCCCTTCAGGTTGTAACCTTTTTCCACCTCATTTGCAACATTTTTCCCTCTGTTTTGTTGTTGTTTTCTGCATCTATTTCCAGCAGATCTGACCTTTAGATCCCTGAAACCTCTCGACTTTAGATCCATTGGCCATATTGTGTGTTTTTACTAGATTTTTCCCACCCATGGACTAGTTGTTGGGAAGCCCTCCTCCTTGGGTTTAAGTTGATGCATCTTTAGCTGTTTATTTTCTGTCATATTTCAGTTTACTTTACAATTATTTTCAGATTTATTTACATTTATACAACACCTTTTTTCTTTTTTCTCTACACACGTCTGGGTTTAATTAAAATTAACACAATTATCACATACACGCAAGCGCCTGGTTTACATCGCCACACCAAGACTATAACATTGTAATCAATTGATCTTACACCTTCCTGCCTTTGTTTCAACATTGTAATCATTTGATCTTGCACCTCCTTGCCCTTGTTGGTCTCTCTTCCTTATATGATCCCAGAGACTTCTTGGCCTTCATCCTCAGTTTCCATTAGGAAGACTTACTCCTTCGCGTAGGGTTCAAGTTAGTCCTCCTCCGAGTCCCCATTCTGACTCTGCTTTTGGTTCATCGGGTTTCCCTTCTGTTTCTATCCTCGGCTCTCAACCTGTCACCTTCCCCATCTCTCGTTCAGGACCTAACGCTGGTGGTAGCCCTGACCCTAATGTTGGGAATACTACTAGTGGGGCCACAACAGGAACCATTCCAGTTGCTCCCTTGCTCCCTTATATGGCGGGTCTCAGTCTTCTCGATTTTAACCAGTTGATCAATGACCCCATACCCCATGATCCTGGTTGGCTTGCTATGCCAACCAAGATTCCTTCCGACATCCCCAAGTTTGAAGGTCTTGTTGGAGATGATCCTACAAACCATGTTCGTTATTTCCACATGTGGTGTTTGTCTAACTCCATCACCAATGACTCTGTCTGTTTTCGGTTGTTCTAGCCTATGCTTACTGGAGAAGCTTCTAAGTGGTATGTCGACCAAGCCTCCTCCTCTCATACTACTTTTGCGACTCTTGCTGGGGCTTTTCTGTCTTACTTCCAGCTTCCCCTTCATTATGACACTGGTACCTAACTTTTGAACTCTTTCCGTCAATCGTCAGTGACTCGCATATCCGATCATGTCCAGGAATGGTGGAGAAGAAAGAGCCTATGTCAAGCCCCTACCTTCGAAGACTGTGTCTACATGGATTGGTTTCTTAGATCCCTTTTGCCTGCCATTGGAAAGGATGTCACTTCTCATTTCCCTCAGATTGAAGAAGTCGCTCTCCAGATTGCGTTGAAATATGACCTGATCTACGCACAGTCTGGTTATGTTTATACCATATTACCTTATCTCCTTAGACCAGGTGGTGCTAATGCACCGGGGGCATCCCATGCTGCCGACGGTATCGTTGGAGCCCTTTCCCATCCGTACACTCATCCTCCCATGGGTTATGGTTTCCCTCGGGGAGGGGCCAGCTCCTCCAACATTTTACCCCCTACCGATAGTATGTATCCAAGATACAGCATGCCACCTCCTTTTTCCCAACCAACCTACCACAATGTTTCCCAACCTCCTTATTATCTGTATCCACAGCTTGGTGCTCTAACTCCTCCAACATTAGCATCTCATCCTCCCTTGCCTTCTCAACCCCGCAACAGTAACCCCCACCCCCCAGGGTCAGGTGTATGCACAACAGGGTGCGACTAATCCTTCTACTTCCAAAAAGAAGAAGAAAGAAAACCAAAACCAATCTGGCCTAGGTAATCCAGGACCCAATCCCCAAGGGAATGCACCTAACACTGCTAACCAGCAACAGGGCACTCAGCTCAAGCAGGACATTCCTGTTCACACGAACAAACCTTGTTCTTGTTGCAGTGTCTATGGTCACTACACCCATGATTGTCCTCTTTTACCTCATATGCGGGAGATGTGGGAAGCTCAAGCAGCGTCCCGTTGACAACAAGCCTCCCCTTCAGTTCCTCCTAATGTTGCACCTATCCAACTGCTTTGTTTACCAATCCTTTCCTCCAGCAAGGATTCGTGGCTACCCAACCCCCTGAAAGTCAGGCGGCCACTCAACCTCCTCCATTTGGTACCTCTGATTACTATATTCTCATGATGAACTCTGACCAACCCAATATCGCTGACCTCAACCTTCACACTCGGTCTCGTCAGTACAACAAACCCCCCGCTACGTCTACCCCTGAGCCCCCTTCTTTAGGTCCCTCAAAGCCTCTTTCGACACCCATTGGTTCTTTACAGATCCCTCAACCTAAGGTAGAGGTTCATACCAAGATCCCCAATGGACCATTACGCTGAAACATTGCTTCTGGTAAAGCTACCCATTCGTATAGTATAGTAGATGATTTGGCGCAATCCCTTGCTGCCATATCAACTCTGGAACTCCTCTAATCGTGCCCTTCGTAACTAAAATCTCTATTAACTTCCATGAGCACTGTGGATCCTTTAGATGATCGTTTGATCATATTCGATGTTGATTGGTCAGAACATCCCCCCCTTACTGCTTTCGTCACCTTCCAAATCCCTGTCAAGATTTGGAATGCCAACGTCTCCCATTGTATCATTGACGAGGGGGCATCCACCTGTGTGATGTCCGCTTTGGTTTGGAAGCAACTTGGATATCCTAAGTTGGCCCCTTCCAGTATCACCCTCTGAGAGTGGGATGGCCACTCTTCCCAGCCCCTTGGCATGTTCTGCAATTGTCCCATTACTCTTGCGGGTAATATTTTTTGTGTTGATGTCGAAGTCATTGTTGCCCCCTTAAACTAAAAAATTCTATTGGGTCATAGTTACACTTATGTGATGTTTTTTTTCCCATCTACGGTTCACCGTAAGATGTGCTTTCCTCATAATGGAAATATCATCACTTTCGACCAATTGACATATTACGAATCGAAGTCTCAGACCTCCCCTGAGTCCATCATCTCTTCGATGGCCAAGAAAAAAATCGTCGAACCTCTGACCAGTGTTTCACCCAGAGTATACAAAGACTCCTCTTTGCTTGGTTCATTCCCTGGTCTTTCTCCTCCTATCTCTGATCCCATTTCGTCAAACTTTTGCATGATCCAATCATCTCGGTCCGACCTCAAACGGACTAGTTCAACTAGTCAGCAGCCCCACCCTCCGCAACCTGCTCCTAGCACCTTGACTCAGCCTTCAGGACCCACTCCTCAAGGCCCCTCACCTGCAGTTGAGATCCATGAGCCTATTTACCCTCTTGGAACAGTTGCTCCTGGCCTTAACCATCTCAGAGTTGTCCCGCCTGGCCATTACCCCTTCGGTCAGATACCGTTTCTAGCTCCCCCTCCTGGAGTATTTTCAGTACCTGTTATGGCTACCTTATCTCTTCCTAACATGACCCTGGGGATCCCAGTCTGGTACATTGATCCCCCAGCCACTATCCCGCCTGGTCAACCCAATCCTTATACTGCTTTGACCCTGGTTCAACCGGTCCCCATGACCCCTCCCTTTGCTTCTATGCCTCAGACACCTCAACAGGAACTTACTCTTGTTGCAAAAGCTTCGGGTGAGGGGGGAAAAGCTCGCAAGAAGGCACCTAACGAAAAGGCTGCCGAAACAACCACTTCTCCTCTTCAGTCGCCAAAGCTCACCCCTCCGTTTGTTTTGTTTGATGTTGTCGGTCATGCCACCCATCATTGTCTTGAATTACCTCGCATCAAACCCATGGTTAATGTCGCGTTTCCTGATTCTAAGGTTCCTTAAGCCTCTATTTCTTCCTTGACTATAACCAAGAACCCCAAGACTGTTCACACCAACCACCCTTGTGCTTTGTGTGATCTCCATGGCCATTACACCCATCTTTTTCCCCGCCTCAAGCATTACCATGCCTCTTTGGAAGTAGTTCAGGAGTACAAGACTAAATAGAACCAATCTGCCTCTCCTGTACTCACGCAGTATGCTTCATGCCAGCCTGAGGATACCTCTGCTCCCATTGAAATTCCCTCTCCCAATGTCAAGATGACGGAGTCTTCGGCCACTATCCTCTACCTATCATCGTCTATGAGATCCACGGTTGAAGATCCCTCTGGGACTTCTGATCAGGAAATCAAGTCTCTTGTAGAAAAATGCTCAAAATTGAAGTTTCTCAGAATTGGTCCGAACTAGATCGACTGGAAATAGCTCAGAAAAACGATCTTGTAGACGTGAACGACACTGAAAACCGACGCCGTATGAAGAAGATATTCAGCTTTGAAGTTCTCCAATTTCAGTAAAAGGATGGCCAAATTTGACTTTATAAAAATTATTTTTATTAAAAAAAGAATATTCCACAGAATATTCTAGGAATATTATGTGGAATATTCCACAGAATATTCTGCGGAATATTTTGCAAGCAGCCAATCAAAGGGTGCCACGTGGCCAGCTCGGAGGCCGCCACGTGGCCCCAAGGTCAAATGGAAATGGCGTTTTAAAATTTGTTTGGACGCGACGAGATTTGAACACGGGTCGGGCGGAAGACAACCCAATGGCCTAACCAATGGGCCACGGTTGTTGTTTGTTAAAACATTGTAACGCATTTTAATTTGAATGTTGGTTTGGGTGCACAACAAACTCCGACGGTTGTGTTAACCGTCCACATTTCATGCCGGCATGTGGCCACGCGCAGCTTCACATTAAATGTAACCACCCACGACTGGCGGAGATTCGGTGGTCCGCCTAAATTTAGCAACTGCTCCTATTTTTTCGGCGCTAATTGGTAGTTCTCCACATTTAGTGGAGTTTTTCTAAGTGACACTGGGCAAACTTCAGTTAGCCATAACTTTGGCTAGGGAAGTCCATTTGGGACGAATTTTTTTTTTTTGTTGGGGTATTGAAGCATTCTGGAGCTGTTGGGATAGGTTGCAGAGCCATCAGGGTGCTCTATCAGTGATTTTACCAGCGATTTTGGTTGTGGAGCCACCAGGGCCTAATGAAAGATCAGTTGTGTTGGACTATACTTATCCAATGGAGGTGAATGAATAGTCGATTTATACTGATTTTAGCCTTCTGTTTCTGAATTTGTAGCTTATTTTTCCTTTTGAGGCTTTCTACACAATGTAATTCTTAATTTTAGCATTAATGAAAAAGGGAAAATCCTAATTAGAGGCTTTTGGACCCAGCAGAGGTAGCACAAGTGAGGGGTGAACTGCTTAAACAAATGCTTACTGTTATGCTGTGCATTTTTTCCGTTATATTTCAGATTCTGCTACATTAAACAGTAACTTTTCATAAGTACACTTTTCCCAAGAAGGCTTATACAGTGAACAAAACTCATTAGTTCAACTTCAAACCACATTACTTCATTTGCAGAATACTTGAACTTGCTTATTCACACATAAAATTTTGATTAATGAATACTTTGCACATAAACAAATGCTTTCATTGATCGGATCTATTTCAGTGTTTACATTTTATTTCTTTAGGCAGAGCCAGTTTGTGAGCCAGAAGCTTCTGGTTTCATCCTTTCTAGTAAAGGTGAAATAACCAGTAAAAGCCCCCTACTGTCAATCTCTGTATAAGAAATACTTTGTTCTCACAATTTCAGATTAGATTGGTATTGGAGCTCTAGGTTTTGCTTAAGAGTTTGTGAAATTTGTGCAAGAAGATTGTGTTATTCTGCAAAATTTGATGCTTACTACGCTGAAATTGAAAAGAGGGGAAGGACAATTGGTTAGAGAAAAAGTTAATCCTCAACCAAGGAGGGCTAGAGTGCCATTATATCCACCTTCCATTTCATCCTCATTAGCCTTAGAATCAGCCACAAACATGTCTTCCAGAGAAGGAGAAGTACATGAGGAAATGGATCCCAAGGAAGAAGAAAGAGTCTTTAGAAAAGCTTTCTTGGACATGACTGAGATGGTTAGGATCCTATACCAGGAAAGAAATGATAGGATTGCTGGAGAAGGGTCTAGAAACCAAAAATAAGAAGGAGATTCTTCAGGAGGGAAGAAAGACAAAGATGAGTCTAAGAAAGGGAATGGAGGAAATGGTGATCCACCATCTCCATCGTCATCCTCTTCCTCCACATCATCCTCTTCTACTTCTGTTAATCAGTCACATAAAACAAAAACATCTCTTAAAAATCCTTTGTTAAATCTTGATGTAAAGTTTGAGTTTCCGATGTTTAATGGTGATGTGAATGCAGAAAAATTGGATAACTAGATTAGACAGCTGGAAGTCTATCTAAGAATTCAGAATTTGCATGATGATGACACACAAATCCAATTAGCCTCTTTGAGAATGGATGGAGCAGCTTTGGTTTGGTGGGAAGCCAAGACTAAGGAGGAAATCAAAAAGCATGGTAAGATAACTCTAACTTGGAATGAGTTTATTACAGCTATTAAGAAACAATTTTATCCTCTTGCTCATATTCAGAAAGCAATCATGAATTGGAAAAAATTTAGGCAACTTAAGGGTCAAAATGTGCAAGATTATACCCAAGAGTTTAGAAGGAGAGCACTTCTACTTGGAGTAGACTTACAAAGTCAAGACACCTTGTTGAAATACATAGGAGGTTTGCACAATTATCTGCAACATACTATTCTAATGTTCAATCCTACCAGCTTAGATGAAGTCTGTGTTCAAGCTACACATTTAGAAGCTAGAGGAAAGAATACTTTTGATGAGGATAGTAATTTCAAAAACAAAGGAAAGAAGAGAGTTGCAAATTCAAGAAAAGACAAAGGAAAGTTCTTTTACAAGAACCGTTCTAAGACAAGTCATGATGAAGATCATTGTTGGAAGCTTCATCTTGAATTGAAACCAGAAAAATACAAGAACAAAAACAAGACCAAAGAAAAGGAGAAAACTGTAGCAACAGTTGAGCAAGACTTAGGGTCAGACTCAGGAGATGAGACAAAAAGCATAGCCATGGTTTTAAAGAATATTAAGGGGAAAGAAGTGGTGCAAGACACAACTCCCAGTTCTAGCTCTTTGAATTGTCACAAAGATACTCATGAAGAAAAGAGGAGGATAGAGCTTTTCCATGTGAGGGTAATTTCAAAACATACCAAAATTGACACACTGTTTGATAGTGGGTCACAAGCGAATCTTATATCTGAAAACTTGGTCAAGAAGCTTAAACTTGAGACCATTCCACATCCGAAGCCGTATCCACTTGGATGGATATGCAAGGATGCTAATTTTCAAGTCTCAAGGAAGTGCATATTGCGTTTTTCAATAACTGCACACTTTATTGACACAGTAGAACTTGATGTGGTGCCGCTTGATATCTCAGGTATTGTTTTGGGAAGTCCTTATTTATTTGACAGAAAGGCTATATTTCATCGCCATGAAAACAAGTCTCACTTGTTTAAATATGGTAAACAGTACATTGTGAGAGCTCACAAGAAGAAGATGGAATCTTCTTTACTCCATGCAAGTCAATTGAAAAGACTGGTTAATGCAAGTCAAAGTCTAACTTTGTTGATGTTGAAACGACCAGATTTTGAGCATTCACCTTTTTATGATGTTGCTAATGATTTGTCTCAGTTTGATAACAGTTTGTATTTGAAAGAAGATGATGTTATGTTGCACAAATTACCTTTTGGTTCAGCCAAAGCAGTGAATGAAGTGTCAAAGAAAAGCAGTGCAAGCAAGAAGGACACACAATTCAGCATGGGAAAAAGTTGGTTTCAGAATGGTAGAATTCGCCATGGGAACAGTTTGCAAGGTGACAGTTATTTTAAGTCTTTCTGGAAGTTTGATCAGTGTAGAAAAAGTTTGTTTTCTGCATATTACAATTTATGTTCTGCAAATTTTAATCATTTGCATCATGACTCCGTCAATCTTAGCAATGGTCGATTAGTTGATTCCAGAGACAGATTATCATTTTCTCAAAAGCTTCATTTGATGAAATCGGGTCGATTTCAGTTATTCAAGGGTGGAAGAGTGGAGAATCAGTCTCCACATCATCAGTTTCAGTAATCAGAGAGCTTTTGGGGTCCAAAAGCTTCCCATTTGGGAGGTGTGATCAGGAGATCAAGTCTCTTGTAGAAAAATGCTCAAAAATGAAGTTGCTCAGAATTGGTCTGAACCAGATCGACTGGAAAGAGCTCAGAAAAACAATCTTGTAGACGTGAACGACACTGAAAACCGATGCCGTATGAAGAAGATATTCAGCTTTGAAGTTCCCTAATTTCAGTAAAAGGATTGCCAAATTTGACTTTATAAAAATTATTTTTATTAAAAAAATAATATTCCACAGAATATTCTAGGAATATTCTGTGGAATATTCCACATAATATTCTGCAGAATATTCCGCAGGCAGCCAATCAACGGGCGCCACGTGGCCCCAAGGTCAAATGGAAATGACGTTTTAAAATTTGTTTGGATGCAGCGAGATTTGAACACGGGTCGGGCAGAAGACAACCCAACGGCCTAACCAATGGGCCACGGTTGTTGTTTGTTAACAAATTGCAACGCATTTTAATTTGAATGTTGGTTTGGGCGCACAACAAACTCCGACGGTTGTGTTAACCGTCCACATTTCATGCCGGCATGTGGCCATGCGCAACTTCACATTAAATGTAACCACCCACGACTGGCGGAGATTCAGCGGTCTGCCTAAATTTAGCAACTGCTCCTATTTTGTCGGCGCTAACTGGCAGTTCTCCACATTTAGTGGAGTTTTTCTAGGTGACACTGGGCAAACTTTAGTTAGCCATAACTTTGGCTAGGGAAGTCCATTTGGGACAATTTTTTTTTTGTTTTTGGGGTATTGAAGCATTCTGGAGCTGTTGGGACAGGTTGCAGAGCCATCAGGGCGCTCTATCAGTGATTTTACCATCGATTTTGGTTGTGGAGCCATCAGGGCCTAATGAAAGATCAGCTGTGTTGGACTATACTTATCCAATGGAGGTGAATGAATAGTCGATTTATACTGATTTCAGCCTTCTGTTTATGAATTTGCAACTTATTTTGCCTTTTGAGGCTTTCTACACAATGTAATTCACATTTTAAGCATTAATGAAAAAGGGAAAAGCCTAATTAGAGGCTTTTGGACCCAGCAGAGGTAGCCCAAGAGAGGGGTGAACTGCTTAAACAAATGCTTACTGTCATGTTGTGTATTTTTTGCTGTATTATTTCAGATTCTGCTACATTAAACAGTAACTTTTCATAAGTATACTTTTCCCAAGCAGGCTTATATAGTGAACAAAACTCATTAGTTCAACTTCAAACTACATTACTTCATTTGCAGAATACTTGAACTTGCTTATTCACACATAAAATTTTGATTAATGAATACTTTGCACATAAACAAATACTTTCATTAATTGGATCTATTTCAGTGTTTACAATTTATTTCTTTAGGTAGAGCCAGTTTGTGGGCCAGAAGCTTCTGGTTTCATCCTTTCTAGTAAAGGTGAAATAACCAGTAAAAGCCCCCTACTGTCAATCTCTGTATAACAAATACTTTGTTCTCAAAATTTCAGATCAACTTCCCCTTCCATTTCGCTTGACCTCCCTTCAGTGATCACCCTGGGCTCAACATCGGTGGATCCCTCATCTACTTGTTTTTCTGTCACCCTCCGTGACGATACGCATGTGAACCTTTCTTCTCATGATGATGAGCTAGGTAGCTTCGCCGCGTCAGGTGTTTTTTCTTCCACCAGTCACCCCATATTCTATTACGATGACAACATTATGGAAGCAATCACTACCCCTGACTTTATTTATTCCCCCTTACATCGAAACCATGCATTCGAACCACGTACACCTTGTGGTCATTACATTGACACTCAATGTTTTGGTAAGGGGGCACCCATATTTGAGAGTCCGGGAGAAGCAATTCTCCACAACCCTCATAGTGCATCTTGTCGTGTCGACTCTTGTACCATCATTATTCCCCATTTAAAAGAAACTCTAGAGTCCCATATCACTTCAGATCACTATAGGGATGATCCCCTGCATCATTCCTTCCTCTTACATCAGAAACCCAGTCCCCTAGACATTGTTGTTGACCAACCTGTGGGTTTTCTAGGAGAGCACCAGTTCATTATCTCAAAATCCACTCTTTGGGGTAGTGATACCATGTATGCCAACCCAGAAAATTAGTCCATTTGCTTCATATATGAAGTACCAAAAGAGATTGATAATCGTCCATTCCCTTTCTCAAATTGCATAACCATAACAAAAACAAATGGCGCACCACATCATAAAAATTTGTTTAGATTCCCATTTTCTAAATACATTTTGGCATGACCATAACATGCTTAGGGGCACCTATGCCCCTCAACAATAAAAATCCCATCTCTCAGCCAAAAACAACACTGAAACCCCCTTTCTCTGATAGGTTTCACTTTTCAGGTCATTTCCTAGGACAGGTCGCAGTTTTCTGCCCAATACTTGCTACCCAGGTCGCAGAACAGACCCCAAAAAGTGCGACCTGGTCTGTTCCTGAGCTTTGGGTGCCTAATATGAAACTTTAATCCACTGAAATGAAAGAGTAGGGTTAGTCCTCTTACCTGCAACTGATGGATCTCGATTCCAACAGTTGGTTTCTCCGCTACATTCACCGCAAGATTTAGGGCCTTGTCTCCTCTCCACATTCACCATAGCTACACTTGCAAATGAGTCAAATTGGAGGGAAAATGCCTTATTAAAAGAGAAACCCCATATTTCTCTTTCGCCAGCTGCGATCAAACCGTATCTCGGTTTGACAAACCGCCAGCACCATTGGAAATCTCTCACCGAGCTCTCAAATGGATATCCTTTAGTTTTTTGTGATTTGATACTTCACCCGGACACATTTTTTCCAAGAAGGGTCACTTCACCACTCCTCAAAATCAAATTTCTTCACTTGCAACACTTGTACTTGGGGCACCACTTTGCCTTCATACTTGTCCATGCTCGTGTCGATTTTTTCCTTGAGTAACAATCTTGTACTCATGTTTTTATGGTCCCCACCGGGCCTATTTTTTGTGGCAGCATCATCGAGTCGCCCTTGTTTAGAGCATCCGAGTTGAGTCATCATCACATCCATGGAGTCTATCCCGAGTCCCATCGTCTCATGCTATATTCCTCCATCCTTAATTGCTTTGTTCCTCTCTCATGTCACACATTTTGGCCTTTAGTCATACTGTCCCCCATCCCCTCTCATATTGTGTCAGTTGCTACCAGGTCATCCATGCCCTTTATGCTCTAACAAAGGAAGTCGTCAGCCCGCTACACAGTATCCCCATTCCATGATTATCCCTGGTGTCAGTTTATCAGTCGCTCTACTATTATCTCTCGTGCCTTAGTTGAGGATCCCTTATTGCCTCACCTATGGCATACCTCCTTCTATCGACATCAACTTATTCATTCCAGAATACAGGTCTAGAGGGCGGTGTACCTTGGTTGTAGCTTCCACTCTTGTTCGGTGCCTCAGATCAAGCAAAGGGACTCTTTATTTCCCTTTGACTTGATTTTTTCTTATCTCTGGCTCCTTACGACATGATCGAGATCCGTATAGTTGATGGTTCATTAATGCAACATATTGTACCGGTGATTCCTTCAGGTAGCCACCCACATATCCGGATGACCTTTCTACTACAACCTTTGATGCAGCTCCATAGATTTGATGGTTCCAGCCTTAGCCGCTTAAAGCGCCTTTTAGTTTGCATGTATCATTCATATTTTTAGAGCCCTTTCTTGTTTTACAGGGCCTCTTTGGTTGTACTTATATCTCATGTAATCAAATATTATTGTATAAGTCCTGGTTGTTGTCCCAGGCACAATATGTATGTGGGATCCATTATCATGTTTTTATCTGGCCCATATTTATGCTAGCATGTACTATATAGTTTGGTCCCTTGTTTATTGGACGCATTATTCTTTGTAATTTGTTATCTCGGCGGGCATAGGCATGCCTCCCCCGCCTCATGTAGAACAGGTACTCACTCATAAAAGAGACTTTTCGCACCTGTAAGACTCACCTCCTCAGGGTCTTGTCCTCTAGTGCTTTAGTTTACCTTATATTTCTCTCTCTTTGACTGCCCCTTCGGTGTCTAGTGATTGAGTTCTTACAACGTACTTTGGTCATACAATTAGCTCATAAAGCTCGCATGTTGGGGGGCAATCCGTTACACCAATTTTTGGTCATCTAACTTGTTACTGTTAGATGGACCAAAGTACACCATGTAAGACCAATTTTACCTGAAGTAAAATTTCTTTCACTATGAAAAATAACTTAGTAATCCATAATTTATTAAGTTTTTTATGGTCTAAATAGGAAACCCCATGAGGAAATATTGAATAAATCCTTATTTGTTTGATTTTCGTCAAGGGAAAATTAATTAAACAACAATTTAATTAATATTCCTGGTCATATTTAACCCAAAACACGAAAATTAATTAGATAAATAACTATTTATCTTATTAATTTCTATGAATAATTAAAACCTTATTTAAATAATATTCGTTGTTAAAATTCACTAAATCATTTATAATAATTGAATAAATCACTATTTATTTAATTATTACTCAACCATATTCTTAAAATAATAAATAAATCATTTATTTATTTATTATTTACAAATAAAGGGGTTTGACCAAATTCAAATTCTTTTTCCCCCAACAAAAATAATAAAATATTCCATAAAAGTTGGATGTAGATTTGGTTAATAATATTTTAATTATGCACCAATATCTAGAGTAACTCAATATTTTGTTATAAATAGAAGGGTTTTTTCCATTCATTCACTACCTTTTGTTACCTGAAGATCACTCTGGATCTATACTTTTGGTCTAACTTTGATCCTCCATCATTGTCATATTTTTCTATCTTTTTGCTTGTGAACTCCCCTTGAGTTCCATTTTTGTCTGGGTTTTCTACACCATCAAAAGAGAGAGAGAGATCTTAGATCTGAAGCGTTGAGAACATACAAGAACCCATCCCATTGAGGGGAACTGGTAACATCATTCTATGTTCCCTTCTAAGGTGTCATAAATACAAAATTATTTAAAAATATTCTTGTCTTGTCTATTGGATGCATGGAGCAACTCTTGCTTTTATTTGTTGTTTAATGTCTTTTACTGCATAGATATGGATTTTGTAGCATTTATTATGATCAACTAACTGCAAATCTAAAGAAATTGACAGCCATCTTTGATGTTAGGGATGTTTGTTATGCACAACTAAAATGAGATTTTTTCATATGCTTGTGATTAGAATTCACATTAACATGAGATATAATTCGAAGAAAAAAAAATAGAAGTAGAAGTCAGGACTACAAAAATATTAACAAGGAAACCAAAGAGAAAAATGAAGAATATTGAAAGTTCAATAAGAACATAGAGGAGTTGTGATATGAGTTATTAATTGACAAGGAGTTAGGAGGAAATCACTTTCAAGGGAAGTATCAATTGCCTCTCGATTCCCCGATAGCCAATGAAAGGAGATGGTTTTCCTATGCATTCCTTAGGGCTAGGGTGGAGGAGTTATCCTTTGAATTTCCTGGAGGGTTTCTGGAGACTTCCCTATTGTAGTTTGGTTTTATTATGGGTTCCATAGTCCCTAAGTTGGGTGGAACCATAAAGATTGAATTTATAAAGGGTGGATACAATAGGTCTCTAGAATCCCTGTGCATTGTTGACTTCATATTAGTTGTTGGGTTGAGGTCGGAGAACCTCTAGAGTCCCTAGTTCAACTTGTAGTCTTTGCCTCCAATGACTACACATTGTTCAGTCACAATGCTCAAGATATGCCTCCTGATTTGCAGCACTACGCAATCCTACCTCCCAACCACTCTCTTTCTGTGCATTACACAGTTGTAATCAATGTTACCCACCACTTTGTGGGTGATATCCCAGGAGAAATTTTTATCCATGATGGACCTCAACCAGTAGCCAACAACCTCCTACTAGCTCATTGTGCCATTTCTCTGCCACCTGAGCCAACCATGTGGTCCCTCACCAACCTGTATTGATCATATGTTTGAAGGTGGTCCTCCTGAATCTAAAGGTGTTTCTTGTCATTTGGTAATTGAGTATTGGGTTTACTTATGATGGATACTTATGGGTATGGATTCATGGGGGGGTTTTGTGGAAAGAGTGGGGTTAGCTTGTAATCTTGTCCCCTTGATCTCTTTTGGGTGTTACCTTTGTATCTTAGTTCCATGGGATCTCCTTTATTGACCATTTGGTTTTAGGGTGGTACTACTTAGGAAACCCCAAATTTGGGTGCATGGTCCCACTCCCCTATCCGCATATATTACTCCCTTTCCAATCACTATATCTCCATTCATCATTTATCCCACTTGGGTAGACATGGTCATTTTGGGTCCACATAGGGCCATCCTCCCTATCCCCTTGCCCCCACCTTGGGTCAGGCTTGGTGTTAGCTCCCTGTAATTAGCAAGATTGGCAATGTCCAACCGCATGGAGAACACTATTTCAACCACTTTGGGATTCTAGGATCTAGCCCTCCTAAATATGGAGAGGGATTTCTCCAATAAGTGAAAATATGGATTTATCTTTAAAAGCTTTTGGGTAATGATATTAGGCTAGTTATGAATTCCGAGGGTTTTTGTTTTGTTTTGGATGGTTGAGCATGATTATTGTTTGAGTGGAAAGTCCTAAATTGAAAGAGTTTCAAAGGTGTGAAGTTGCAAGCAATCAGAACAAGCTTTGGCTAAAAAGATAGATATAATGCTGGTTCTTAGTCCATTGGGCTATGGAGTCATAATAGGGTTTAATTGAAACAACAAGGTCCAAGAGTGGTCCATGGGGCAAGTCAACTATGTCTAAGGATCTCTTTAAAGTTGATTTTATGGAATGAAATGATACAACAAGAAGGGGAATTTAAACAAATGAAGAACAAAGAGCAGCCTAATATCAGGTAAGTACTTTGAAACTATCTTTCTTTCGGCATACACTTAAGAAAGACATAAAATTAATCTAAGATCTGGTAAGTACTTTGAAACTAGCCAGCTTTTGATACATTTTCAATAGAAAAACATTTTAAACACAAAGGGAAACTTTAAAAGCAACTGTTGGAGAAGAAACTAGAGGACAGGGCTCACCATAAACTTCCCTAGCTCTGCTTTACTTGGTAAACTTTCAAGACAATCACATAAGATAACATAGAATATTCTAAGATCAGTTAAGATACTTTTAAATCTAGACTGCTTTCAACACATTCTTAGGGAAACTTTTAGATAGTTTTTTGGGATAAAACTAAAGGACAAGGCTCACCATCACTTCCTTAGTTCATCTCTACTTAACATAAACTCAAAATAACTTTCAGGAACAACATTTAGCTTAGATAGTAGGACAACGGAACGCCAGCATTCCTAACTGCTTAAAATGAATTAAATCATTCCTAAACAACACAATTTGGGAGAAAACATATAGATAAAGCTTATCAGTCAGAGAAGCGTATTGATATACAGTAAATCCTAACTCTATGCTTGTTTTTATTTATCAGAGAAGATGGAAAAAGTGAAAACAGAAATAAAATAACGATTTAACATCACCGTTGACATAGACAGGATCCCATAAATCAACTTGTATTGATGCTTCAAACCAGTTACAGCTTTAAGTCCAATGTTTCAGTTCAGCAATCATCTTCACTTCTCAGCCTAACTATTCTATCACAAACAGAGCTTCAAGAGCCTTTGAACACTATTTACAAGTAGAAGTTTCGATCACAAGTATATTTCAAAGTTTTGCAACCAACATTTTCTCATCTTCTACAAAAGTATTTATAGAAGGAATGAGGAGGTGGGAGGGGATAAAAGATCTCCCAGGTTCAATTAATACAGATAAATGCTTCTCGGCCTTCGAGGGGCTCGATGAAGAAGTTTACAGATGTTTTGTCTGTATTAATTGTTTTACATTTAAGATTTAAGCTCGGTGGGAGATTTTGTTGACTTTTAAGGTTCTGTGTCATCTCTGTAGTAACTCAGCAGATATTTTGCAATAAGTTCGTCAGCTAAATTAACCGTTCGGTTGTTTTGAGGAAAATATCCTCTGTTGGTCATTACTCGGCCTCTGTTTGAATGCTTTGAGGCTACAGGTGGCAATGGGTAGCTGAGAGGAATCAATTAGCCTTTGATGTGGCGGTGGAGGCTCTTTCTGACTCATAAATTTTTTATTTGTCTTTAATTGTGTTTTAATTCGAAGGATTAGGCTTTTGATTTTCGATCTTAGCCGTAATCCTCCAAAACTGTGAAAATAGTTTTCAATCCTTCATTTCTGCTGATTTAATCTTCAACACTGATACTCTTTTAGCTTTGATTTAATTGACTGTCTTGTTGATGTGCAAGTGCCGCAAAGGGTCCATATGGCATCAATGCCCATGAAGCATCGACGAAACACGCAGTTGAACCCTGCTCAATGATTTATTTTTGATAAGTGAAAACTTGAAGGATCGTCATCCTCGGCTTTCATTTTCTTTAATATAATGAAAAACCATTAAAACCTGCAAAATACAAAAAACAATTAAGAAATCCTGCATTATTGGGAAAAACTGCTTAGGAGGCTTTGGGTAGGAGCATGGCCGTTGGATGAGGGCATCCAATGGTGAATATTTGTTCGCGGGGGTCAAAAGGAGAGCAGTGGGTGAAAACAGTGCAGAGGATTAAGTCTGGGCCGTTTGATCTTTGCAGAGATCAACGGTGGAAATAATTCGGGAGAAAATAAAGCAAAGGGGTCACTTTATAGGGAAATGGCAGAAATTGCAAAGAAAAAAGGTTTAAAAACCTTTTGTGGAGAGAAATGCATTGAAAAGGCACTCGGGGTTTCCGAACGATCTTGGGCCGTCGGATGAAAAAAGGCCTCAGAGATCAATGGTTGTGGTTGATCTGTGAAATCCTTTGGAAGAAGGTGGAGGGCGATGTGTAATAGGTGATTAGATCCAAGCCCTTGAACTGCAGAGATAAACGACGGGGAGCACGTGCGATAACACATAATGTAAATGGGAAAAGTGGTTTCGGAGGAGAAAACCACGGGTTTCGCGCAGTGAAAGGGTGAGGAGGCGGTTTTGCCTTTTTGAATGCGATATGCGTTCCTGCCCGACACGTGGTGTTTCAAAACAACTTATATCGCGCAGCCCTCAGGAAATTAACCTTCGCGCTTGAAGTTACGCGAAAACGTGCGCTGGCCGTTAGATCTAGGGTCTCAAATCTGACGGTGGAGAACGAGCGCAATATTGGATAGATGCGCGGGAAGAAGGAGGTGGGGCGGTTTTATTATGGACCATCCAATCAAGAGATCGACGGCGGAGATCAGATCTGGAGGGAGGCATGACCCACAGGGGTTGGGCTCGTCGGGGTTAATATGAGCCGTTGGATGCACAGGATCAATGGCTAGGATTGAAATTGGGGTTTAAATGAAATAGTAAACAAGGCGAAGAAAGGGTTAATAAGGGTCATTGATCTGCAGAGATCAACGACTGTGATTGACCGGAAAAAATTATGAAGCGGGGTGTATAAAATTTTAACCAAAGTCGAGAGGATAGATCTGGACCGTTCGATCTTGACACGTGGACAACCCAGATGCAATCGGGGCTTTGGCAATCGGGGGGTAATGGACATGGGGGGCGCCGAAGCGATTAACTGTGGGCCGTCGATCTGCAGATCAGATCGACGGTGGAGGATGGATTGGGGAATGACCAATCGGGGGTGGCACAAAATATTAACGCGCCCAATTATTTTTGCCGATGCGAGATTGCGCGGGCCATCGGATTGGTCCAAGATCAACGGCGAAGGAGGGCTCCGACCAATGAACAAGTGGGACCATGTTATAATATATAAAACCAAAAATTAACCAAATACAAAGGTTTTATGGTGTCAGGCAGGTTATTTAAAAGGCTTGGACCCATCTGCGGGGGCCTTTGGATATATGGGAAAACAAAGGCCCAGGGCTTATATGTATAAGGGCCAATCGCATAGGAAGGAAAAGTCGGGCTTTTCAATCTACCCATTTGAATTTCTCCGATGCGATTAGTGCTTCGGGACTTTAACTCTTGGTCCCAGGTGTAGGTTCATATGGAGAGAAGAGGAAGGCAGGGGTTTATACAACAGGGCTCAATCGCATCGGAACAATGATGCGAGACTTTTCAATCTACCCATTTTCATTAAAAAACATTGTTCTGGCGGGTTTAGACCAAAATTTAGGAAAAGTGGGTTTATGAATTTACAAAGGGAAATATGCATCGAAGATGGGTTTATACAATGTTTAGCGCCTGATTTCGGGCCCAGGGTTTAGCGAATGAGACAAGGGGATCGAGAGCTTACAACCAGAGGCTAATCGCATCAGAAGTCTTACAAAGGCCCAAAGACTTACTTTCATCGTTTGTTGTCGATGCGGTAAGCGCCGAAAGAGTTTAACGCTTGGTTTTAGCACCAGGGCACATGTGGGGAAGTGGTTAGGACTTAGCCCAAAGGGGCTTAAGCCTATAGTCAAAACACTTATTTTTTATGAAAATGTTCAAAGTTTTTGATGGATTTGGGGGTTTCGTAAAAGTTTAAAAATGAGTTTTAAAATTTTTAAAAGGATTTTCATGAAGGGGAAAGGGGAATAAACGGAAAATAGAGGAATTACATGGGGAATAAAGGGGTAAAAATGAAGGTTAGTTTTGAGTGAAGGAGGGGAAAAATGGGATTTTGCAGCAATCTTTTCTTCATAGAAAACAACAAAATTTCTGAGTTGGAAAGGGAAACAGCAGTGAAGTTTAAACAAAGGTCATGATGTCTTCATGAGTCTTCAAGAGATAACATTTTTAGCAATAAAACTTGTTTCTTGAAGACTCAAAAAATGATTTAGCCACCTTTTGATATAACAAATTTTATAGGTGGCTAACAGTGGCTCCACTTGGGGATGGTGCCTTCTTGAAGGCATCAAGAACTTCAGACTTGCATTCTCTGGAGGTTGATCAGTGCTTTATCCATTGGGCTGTCTTTTTCTTTATTTGAATGATCTTATTTTGCTCTGAAAATATTAGCAGCCATGAAAAATAATGGATTTTCATCAACACAATCTTTCTGCCTACCCAATCCTACTAATCTAACATTTTTTCTTCTTTAGAGTGCACTTGGATTGGCAAAATCTTTTTCAACATATTATTCTTTTTGAAAGCAAGAAACTAATCTAAGTCTACTTCTTATTTCTCCATGAACTCAGATTAAACAATTGAGTTCATAAGTTTATCTTCCTAATCTACTATCTGTTAGGATTAAACAATCTAACCGATTTTTATTCACTAATTTCTAAAACAGAAATTTAAAAAGCCTACAAGTCAGGATTGAACAGTCCGACTTGTGGCTGATCCATGGCATAAAAAACAAGGTGCACATGGAATTCATTTTACTGAAAATTAAATCAAAATGGAAGGCTTAAGATCTTAAAGTTCAAAGTACGACCTTCTCTTTTCTACAGCTATGTTTTGAGTTTATTTGAGCTGTTTTTGCTTGTCAACTGGTTCATATTTTGAGCTGATTAGAACCAGTTTTTTACCTCTGTTTTTTACTCAAGAAATAAATAGATTTGAGTCATTTCTCTTTTGAAAACTAAGGTTCAGATTTCGAGCTTGTTTGAACCTTTAATTTCTAACCTAATCTATTTAATCGATAAGCCAAGATTAAGCTGTTTGGAAAATCAAATTTACTAACCTATCAGCAGTAGATTTAAAACTAATTAGCCATGATTAGGCTATATGGCTAACTAGGAGTGTGTTTTTCAGGAATGGCATTTAAGTTTGCACACTTTCAAAATTTATTTCTCTTTTTTGGTATGGGGCTGTACCTTTATTGTTTTTACAATCTGCCCTCTTTTCTTTCTTCTATTGTTTTTGTATTTTTGATTTTTCTAACTTTGAATGCAATGATGGATGAAATATTTATAATGGAAAAAAGATAAAAAGGCTTCAAAACATGGCATGGATCATGAGAAGTAGTGTTTGAGCATCCTGCCATTGACGAGACCTCCAAACAGTTCAGCTCTATTCAACTTCTGTAAGAAAAAGGCATTGTTACCAGCAGTAGAATGAATGAGGTAAGGGCCAAGCCAAAATTTATCAAATTTTCCATGCTTGCCCTTGTCTTCTCTTCTTGAGTCCCACTTTAAAAATTTGTCCCCAACTTTGAAATTGCTGGCCTTTGTTCTTCTATCAAAAAGATTTTTAATGCTGTCCTGCTTTTGTAATGCTTTGTTGTAAACCTCCTCTCTGGTTTGCTAAAGATGGATGGTTTGATTTATTCTTCTGATCATGTCATTGTCTTCAAACTGAATCTCTTGAATCAAATTCATAACTGGTACACCAAGGCTGGTTGGAAAAATTGCATCAGTACCATACACAAGCTGGTAGGGTGACATTCCAATATATTTCTTCAATGTTAATCTATCGGCCCAAAGTGCATGCACAAGCTTTGTGTGCCAAGACTTCTTGTTGTTCTCCAACAGCTTCTTGATTATGTTCACCAAAATCTTGTTTGAGGATTCTTCTAGTCCATTACCTTGAGGGTAATAGGCCGTGGAATGACCCAGTGTTATCTGATATTTGTGACAGAATTCAACCATCTTCTTAGATCCAAATGCAGCTGCATTATCAATGATGATCTTTCTAGGACAACCAAATCTAGAGAGGATATGAGTCTCTATGAATTTTATGATGACTGAATCATTGGCTTGCTTAGAAGGGATGGCTTCTTTCCATTTAGTGAAGTAGTCTGTGGCAGTGAGAATCTATCTATGTTGGGCAGATGAGGGTGGATGGATCTCTCCTATGATGTCAAGTCCCCACTGTTGAAAAGGAGGTTCAACAATGATTGGATGGAGAGGTAAGGGTAGCAGCTTTCTCTTGCCTTCAAAAAGTTGGCATTTATGGCAGGCAATGATCATTTTATGTACATCTAGAAAGAGAGTGGGCCAATAGTAACCAGCCCTTAGGATTTTGTTGGCTGTTGACTTCCAGTGGAGGTGGCCTCCACATTCTCCTTCATGGAACTCGTGCTTGACCTTCTCTGCATCATACTTAGGCAAACATTTAAGCAATATTCCACTTGCAGTTTTCCAATAAAGAGATTTATCTATAATGCAGTAGTTTATAGCTTTTAACTTCAAAAACCTTGCCTTTGTTTTTGATAAACCAGGAGGTGTGTTCAAATTAAGCAAAACATAAATAATATCAGCATACCAAGAGGAATTCATGAAATTATCTTCAACAATGGGACTTGAGAGTTCCTCTTGTTCATCTAAAGCATTAATCATGTTAATATCAAGAGCTTCAAAATTTGATTTAGCCATCAATATAGCTAGACCTTGGCCTTTGATGAGTTTAGTGGGCTTGATCTCTAAATCATATTCAAGAATAACCGCAATCCACTTACCTCTCTTACCATCTGGGTCCTTTGTTAGAATGTCTTTCACAACTGAATTTGGGACGAAGGCAATGATGTGTGAGTGAAGGATGTATACTCTGAAGTCTTTCAAAGCTTTAACCAAAGAAAAGGCTTGCTTTTCCATAATGTTATACTTCAAAGGGGCATCCCTCAAAGCCTTGCTAAAGAATGCAATAGGCTGCTCTTGTCCTTGTGGATTTTTCTGTAAAAGGACAGTAGAAATTGTATATTCTGATGCAAATGAAAAAATATAAAAATATTTTGAAAAATCAGGACTGATTAGAACCAGTGTTTTGGTTAACACTTGTTTCACCATCTCAAAGGACTTCTTTGCTTCCAAGGTCTATTTTACCCCTTGCTCCTTCTTCAACATGTTTGTAATGTTTCTAAGGAGCTAAGCCAAGTTGGGTATGAACCTTCTCAAGAAATTAATCTTTCCAATGAAAGATTGTAGCTTGTTGATGTTTCTAGGATGAGATATTTGCAATATGGCCTCAATCCTCTTTGGATCTATCTTTATACCCTCTTCTAAGATAATGTGCCCAAGAAGTTTACCTTCTTGGAGCCCAAATAGTGTTTTCTTAGGGTTTAAATATATCCCAAACTTCCTGCATTTCTCGAAAAAATTTCTCAAATGTTCTAAATGCTCTTCATCTGTTTTTTAAAACACAGTGACATCATCAAGGTAAATAATGATGAAGTAGCCTAATTCTTCCGAGAATGTTATGTCCATGGCTCTCTGAAAAGTTGCTCCAGCATTCATTAGACCAAAGGGCATTTTCAAATACATGAAAGTGCCCCAAGGTGTAGTAAATGTTGTCTTTAGTTGATCATCAGGGTGGACTAAAATCTGATTGTACCCTGAATAGCCATCTAGCAAAGAAATTATTTTGGAACCAACTACCCTTTGTAATATATGATCCATCTTGGGTAAAGGGTAGTTGTCTTTGAGTGAAGCTTTGTTCAAGTCTCTAAAGTCTATACAAAGCCTAATCTATTATGTTTTCTTCCTAACTAACACCAGATTAGACACCGACTAAGAATATATAATAGGGACAATAATACCAGCTTCATACATTTTCTTGATCTCCTTCTGAACCAGAGATAACTGAACAGGGTTTATTCTGCGCGGATTTTGTTTAAAGGGCTTTTGGTTTTCCTTGAGAGGGATTTTGTGCTGAATTATTTCAGTGTCATAGGACTTCAGATCCTCATAAGTCCATGCAAAAACATCATAAAATTATTTTAAAAACTCTATGTATTTGAGTTTAATGTGAGCTGGTAAAGTCTTAGACAGTTTGATCATCATTGGTTTAATTTCATTGCCTATATTGCACTCTTCAAATTCAGTTTCTACAGGCACCAATTGAGGTTTCTTGGCTACATCGTTAAAATCAAACAACTCTTCTAAAGGGGCCAGACCCTTTGGCAAACCATGATTGTTAGACTGCAATGTTTCTAAGTCTTCTGTTTCTGACTCTACAATCAATTTTGTTTTATTTTCAAGTTTTCTTGTCAGTAGATTTATATTGGCAACCTCAAGAGACTTTTCTTCTTCACCAAGAAAATTTTCTTCACTATTGCAATCTGTTTCATAATCTAAATCCGAACTGTGTAGTTCAAATCCATTTCTGAATTGCATGAAGTCTTCTATTGGTTTGTCTCCATCGAAAACTTGCCAATATTTGTCGTTATCAGGGACAGCTGGTCTGAATTTAATCTGAGTTGTACATTCTTTGGTTTCATATGGCGTTAAGTATGTTCTAGTAGCAAAGGCCAAACTGTGGGCCGTGATATTTTTTCTTCTTGGGACAAAAATCAATTGGGACTCCTCGAATGTTTTTAATAAATCCACAACATCATTTCGATAGGCCCTAAGTCTAGGGTGATTAGCGTCATATTCCCCGTTGACCTACCTAATGATTAATTCTGAATCCCCATGCACTTTGATTCTTTTGGCTCCTAACTTTTTCAACAAACGTAAGCCTAAAAGAAGGGATTCATATTCTGCTATGTTATTCGAACACTGGAAATTTAATGTACAGGAAATGCTTTATGTGTGGTTGTTTTCAGTGTTATGAATCCAGACACCCGCACTAGCATTGCTTCTAGTGCACGACTCGTCAAAGTTCATACTCCACAAAGGATCAACTTCGGGTTCAACCATTTGATTACTATCCTCTTCATCCATAGTGCTTTCAGATTGTTGTTGAATATTAGCACTCCGTTGAATTTGTTTTGATTCCTCACATTTTTCGTTGCGTTGAGGAATACTTTCCTGACTGTCTAGGTTAAAAATCGAAGGACGCATGACTTGTAGCTCAAGACCTGTATTTGATTTGCTAAAGTTTTCAAATGCAGCAGACTATTTTGACACTTCTGTGTTGTCTACCTCCTCCCCTCTCTTGGCCATTAATTCAGTTAAAGTGATTTTTTCACTGAATGATTCATTGTTAAACAGGATAAAAGAATCGAGGCCTGTATTGACTAGTAACTATGTACTGCATATGGGACTCCCTTTAAAGTCTTCTTGTCTGATTAAACACAGAGATGGTCGCATGTTTCATGTCCATCTGCATAGTTCCTTGTAACTTAGCCCCCTAGGACCTAGATAACAACATTCCATACTTTGGGGGCACATCAGCCACAACAATATCCATGACCAAACATTTGGCTAGAATTTGGGCTAAGTTAACATAGAGGTCTTTGATTAATCCTAAACATTTTACTCTGCTCGAGTCAAAGGAGTAAATTTCTATATAAGGTCTGGTGATTTCTAGACCTAGGCTCTCCATTACAGCTTTGGGCATTAAATTATGAGAGGCCCCTGAATCATGCATAGTGTTGTGCAAAATCTTGTCATGAACGTTTAAACTTACATAAAAGGGAGGAACAAGTCCCTCTTGATACCTACCTTCAATCTTGGGACCAAAAATAAGCTCTGGCTGGTCATCATTAAGATTGACTGTGTCATTATTATTTTCTATGTTAAAAGCCTTTAAAATTTGAAATCTATATACATTCTGGGCAGCTAACTCAGTAAGGGGAACAACGATTTTAATTTTTGAAATTTCCTACTCCAAACTGAAAGGAATTTGATTCTTTGAAGTGCTTGTCTCAGCCTTATTAACTGCCACTCTGTCAGCAAAATCTGTTTGCTGATTTGCTCTATTTACATTTGACAAAATTGTTTTAACAAGAGTATTAGCTGAGGTGCTAACACTACTAAGGTCTGCACTCTATTTTGCATTTTTTTGAGTGCCTTTCTCTTTACCTTTATCAGAATTTCCAGCCACTGATTTGTCCCTTTGTTTTACAATTTTGGGTTTGTTTACAGTGCTGTTTTGTGAAGATTTGTCAGAGGTTTTAGTTTTGGGAGCTTCTTGATTGGTTTTACTTCGAAGGTCATACTCTTTTTGAGACTCTATGATGAGATTCTCCATGTCTTGATAATAACTTTCATCCTCATCTCTTTTGTCATCATAGGGTGTGTAAATACCTTGTTTTCTATCATAATGAACCTCAAAGTCATCATTATCTACTCCCAAGATGTTGATATAATCTTCCTCTGTTTGCTCATCTGTTTCTTCGACCTCACTCACATAGTTTTGATGAAAGGGAGGAGTGATCTGTTGATCATCTTCCCTTGGCCTATTTTTAGGTTGATTTCTTCTAAAATTCTTATTCTGGTTCTAGCTTTTGTTTTGAGGAGCAGTTTGGTTTTGACTTGCTTGTTCTCTCTCAAGGATGCTCATTTTATTCATCATCTCCTCCATCATTCTTTCCATATTTCAGCTGGAAGTAGAAGGTGTGGATTCCTCTCTGAAGGATACTCTCTTCTCATTCTTCATTCTCGCTCTTTTCTCCATTAAGTTAACTTCCACAGCAAGAGCTCCTTTTTTCATATCTTCAAGGGTTAGAGGATCCCTTTCTCTCAGCTGATAAGCCATCTCAGGGTCAAACCCTTCAGGAAACTTGTTTAGAGATGAGCCTTGTGGAGGTTTTAGATCTGGGGGAAGTGCATTATAAACACTATTAAATCTAGTGCAGCAATCTTGTACACTTTCCCCAATGTTTCTGTGGAGGTTCTTGTAATCAGAAAGTATTTGGAGAGGATTCTTCTTCACTTTCCATTTGTTTAAGAATTGTTGATGGAAGGCTTGGAGATCATTTATACTGTGGGGGGCTAGGCCTTTAAACTATTTTCTTACTTCTGCCCCTAAACTCTGAGCAAATAGTCTAAGTTTGACAGAATCATCTTCAATTTCATTTCTATCAAAGTAGTCATTCATTTTATCCACATGTTGTGATGCAGTTGTAGCATTACTGGCATCATACAATGGAATTTTGGACTGATAGTCCTGTGGAAGATTGACCAAGGGTACAGGAAGGACTAAGGGAGCATACCATGCTGCCATGATATGTGGTGGGGGAGGATTTACAAGTGGTGGATTAACAAGAGGGAAAGTGGGCTGAAGTGGAGTGGTTTGGACAATGGATGTTTGGTGAACAGATGTGGAAGGACCAGGAATAGATTGCTGAGCGGATCTTGGATGAGAGACACCTAAATTGTAAAGGAAATTTAAATCAGGTGGTGTTGTTTCTCTACTACCAGGATGTTCACTTGTTTCTGGTGATGAAAATGAAGACTCATAGTCTATCTGAATTATATCATCAAGCGACCTAGTTCTAAATGGATTTACTAAGTCAACTTGTGATTGTTGTAGAGCTGAAAGATTTTCAAGAACTGAATTAGCTCTCAAGGGTGATATGAAAACAATTGAAAATTTAATCTTAGGAGACTTCCTAAGTATACTTTCAGGGTTATCAAATATCTCAGGTGGGTTAGGGTCAGGGTAAGCTCTAGAATGAATCTTTCTAGGAGCCACTATGCTGCGTTTTTCAGACCCAAGTTACCAAGAAAAGTTAAACCAGATATGACAATCTTTAAGTGGTTAACTGATCCTTAAAATAAGAAAACTTTAATCCTAAAATCCTCTAACTGAGTTTAAATGATGTTGCAATGATTATGGGTCTTCCCAGTGGAGTCTTAAGGTCTATTTAGGATTGTGGAGTCGCCAAGTGGAAGTTTTTAGCTCCTTTGGAGGTAAAAGGTTTTATGGTCCACCACCATGTTTATTAAATACCAATATGAAATATTTTTTGGTTTTTCTGAGTTATTTTTCAGTCCTATTGGTCTTTAAGAATGTCCTAAATCTGTTTCAAAACTTAGCTATGGTTATGAGAAATAGATAGTCTATTCTTATGGCTAAGCCGGCTGATCCTTCAAGGTTAGATAAAATCTTATGAGAATATTAGGGTTTGCCTAGTTTGTCACTGATTCAAACAAGTTTTATCATGATTACCATTTGCTTGGTAGTGCTTGAAAGGGCTGCTTTTACTCACTGCACCATGTTCTTGAATCAAGGATTTCTGAGGTCTCAAAGGTACCTAGGCTAGGAAACACTCACAATCCCTAGTGGAGTCGCCATAAAATGTTAGCTCCATGTAATTAGCAAGATTGGAAAAGTCCAACTACAGGAAGAACACTATTTCAACCACTTTGGGATTCTAGGATCTAGCCCTCCTGAATCCGGAGAGGGATCTCTCCAATAAGTGCAAAGATGGATTTATCTTTAAAAGCTTTTGGGTAATGATATTAGGCTAGTTATGAAGTCCGAAGGTTTTTGTTTTGTTTTGGATGGTTGACAATGATTATTGTTTGAGTGGAAAGTCCTAAATGGAAAGAGTTTCAAAGGTGTGAAGTTGCAAGCAATCAGAACAAGTTTTGGCTAAAAGGATAGATATAACGCTGGTTTTTAGTCCATTGGGCTATGGAGTCATAATAGGGTTTAATTGAAACAAAAAGGTCCAAGAGTGGTCCATGGGGCAAGTCATCTATGTCTAAGGATCTCTTTAAAGTTGATTTTATGGAATGAAATGATACAACAAGAAGGGGAATTTAAACAAATGAAGAACAAAGAGCAACCTAAGATCAGGTAAGTAATTTGAAACTATCTTGCTTTCGGCATACACTTAAGAAAGACATAAAAGTAATCTAGGATCTGGTAAGTACTTCGAAACTAGCCAGCTTTTGATGCACTTTCAATAGAAAAACATTTTAAACACAAAGGGAAACTTTAAAAGCCACTATTGGAGAAGAAACTAGAGGAGAGGGCTCACCATAAACTTCCCTAGCTCTGATTTACTTGGTAAAATTTCAAGACAATCACATAAGATAACAAATAATAGTCTAAGATCAGTTAAGATAATTTTAAATCTAGACTGCTTTCAACACATTCTTAGGGAAACTTTCAGATAGTTTTTTGGGATAAAACTAAAGGACAGGGCTCACCATCACTTCCTTAGTTCATCTCTACTTAACATAAACTGAAAATAACTTTCAGGAACAACGTTTAGCTTAGACAGTAGGACGAGGGAATGCCAGCATTCCTAACTGCTTAAACTGAATTAAATCATTCCTAAACAACACAATTTGGGAGAAATCATATAGATAAATCTTATCAGTCAGAGAAGGGTACTGATATACAGTAAATCCTAACTCTATGCTTGTTTTTCTTTATTAGAGAAGATGGAAAAAGTGAAAACATAAATAAAATAATGATTTAAAATAGGAAAAACATCACCGTTGACATAGACCAGGATCCCATAAATCAGCTTGTATTGATGCTTCAAACCAGTTACAGCTTTAAGTCCAATGTTTCAGTTCAACAATCATCTTCACTTCTCAGCCTAACTATTCTATCACAAACAGAGCTTCAAGAGCCTTTGAACACTATTTACAAGTAGAAGTTTCGATCACAAGTATATTTCAAAGTTTTGCAACCAACATTTTCTCATCTTCTAAAAAAGTATTTATAGAAGGAATGAGGAGGTGGGAGGGGATAAAAGATCTCCCAGGTTCAATTAATACAGATAAATGCTTCTCGGCCTTCGAGGGGCTCGATGAAGAAGTTTACAGATGTTTTGTCTATATTAATTGTTTTACATTTAAGATTTAAGCTCGGTGGGAGATTTTGTTGACTTTTAAGGTTATGTGTCATCTCTGTAGTAACTCAACAGATATTTTGCAATAAGTTCGTCAGCTAAATTAATTGTTCGGTTGTTGTGAGGCAAATATCCTCTGTTGGTCATTACTCAGCCTCTGTTTGAATTCTTTGAGGCTACAGGTGGCAATGGGTAGTTGAGAGGAATCAATTAGCCTCTGATGTGGCGGTGGAGGCTCTTTCTGACTCATAAAACTTTGATTTGTCTTTAATTGTGTTTTAATTCGGAGGATTAGGCTTTTGATTTTCGATCTTAGCCGTAATCCTCCAAAACTGTGAAAACAGTCTTCAATCCTTCATTTCTTTTGATTTAATATTCAACACTGATACTCTTTTAGCTTTGATTTAATTGACTATGTCTTGTTGATGTGCAGGTGCCGAAAAGGGTCCATATGGCATCAATGCCCATGAAGCATCGACAAAACATGGAGTTGAACCCTGCTCAATGATTTCTTTTTGATAAGTGAAAACCTGAAGGATCGTCATCCTTGGCTTTCATTTTCTTTAATATAATGAAAAACCATTAAAACCTACAAAATACAAAAAAAAATTAAGAAATCCCGCATTATTGGGAAAAAATTCTTAGGAGGCTTCGGGTAGGAGCATGGCCGTTGGATGAGGGCATCCAATGGTGGATATCTGTTCGCGGGCATCAAAAGGAGAGCAGTGGGTGAAAACAGTGCAGAGGATTAAGTCTGGGCCGTTTGATCTTTGCAGAGATCAACGGTGGAAATAAGTCAGGAGAAAATAAAGCAAAGGGGTCGCTTTATAGGGAAATGGAGGAAATTGCAAAGAAAAAAGGTTTAAAAACCTTTTGTGGAGAGAAATGCATTGAAAAGGCACTCGGGGTTTCCAAACGATCTTGGGCCGTCGGATGAGAAAATGCCTCAGAGATCAATGGCTGCAGTTGATCTGTGAAATCCTTTGGAAGAAGGTGGAGGGTGATGTGTAACAGGTGATTAGATCCAAGCCATTGATCTGCAGAGATCAACGGCGGGGAGCGCGTGCGATAACACACAGTGTAAATGGAAAAAGTGGTTTCGGAGGAGAAAACCACGAGTTTCGTGCGGTGAAATGGCGGGGAGGTGGTTTTTCCTTTTTGAACACGATATACGTTCCCGCCTGACACGTGGCATTTCAAAACAGCTTATATCGCGTAGCCCTCAGGAAATTAACCTTCGCGCTTTAAGTTACGCGAAAATGCGTGCTGGACGTTAGATCTGGGGTCTCAGATCTGACGGTGGAGAAAGAGCGCGATATTGGATAGATGTGCGGGCGGAAGGAGGTGGGGTGGTTTTATTATGGACTGTCTAATCAAGAGATCGACGGGGGAAATCAGATCTGGAGGGAGGCAGGACCCACAGGGGTTGGGCTCGTCGGGGTTAATATGAGCCGTTGGATGCATAGGATCAATGGCTAGGATTGAAACTAGGGTTTAAACGAAATAATAAACAAGGCGAAGAAAGGGTTAATAAGGGTCGTTTATCTGCAGAGATCAACGACTGTGATTGACCGGAAAATATTATGAAGTGGGGTGTATAAAATTTTAACCAAAGTCGGGAGGATAGATCTGGACCGTCCGATCTTGACACATGGACGGCCTAGATGCAATCGGGGCTTTGGAAATCGGTGGGGTAATGGACATGGGGGGCGCCGAAGCGATTAACTATGGGCCGTTGATCTGCAGATCAGATCGACGGTGGAGGATGGATCAGGGAATGACCAATCGGGGGTGGCACAAAATATTAACACGCCCAATGAGTTTTTCCAATGCGAGATTGCGCAGGCCATCGGATTGGTACAAGATCAATGGCGGAGGAGGGCTCTGACCAATGAACGAGTGGGACCATGTTATAATATATAAAACCAAAAATTAACCAAATATAAAGGTTTTATGGTGTCGTGCGGGTTATTTAAAAGGCTTGGTGCCCGTCTGCGGGGGCCTATGGATATATGGGAAAACAAAGGCCCATGGCTTATATGTATAAGGGCCAATCGCATTGGAAGGAAAGGTCGGACTTTTCAATCTACCCATTTGAATTTTTCCGATGTGATTAGCGCTTTGGGACTTTAACTCTTGGTCCCGGGCGTAGGTTTATATGGAGAGAAGCGGAAGGCAGGGGTTTATACAATGGGGCTCAATCGCATCGGAACAATGATGCGGGACTTTTCAATCTACCCATTTTCATTAAAAAACATTGTTCTGGCGGGTTTAGACCAAAATTTAGGAAAAGTGGGTTTATGAATTTACAAAGGGAAATATGCATAGGAGATGGGTTTATACAATTTTTAGCGCCCAATTGCGGACCCAGGGTTCAGCGAATGAGACAAGGGGATCGGGAGCTTACAACCAGAGGCTAATCGCATCAGAAGTCTTATAAAGGCCCAAAGACTTTCTTACATCATTTGTTTCCGATGTGGTAAGCGCCAGGGAAAATGTGGGGAAGTGGTTAGGACTTAGCCCAAAGGGGCTTAAGCCTATAGTCAAAACACTTATTTTTTATGAAATTTTTCAAAAATTTTGATGGATTTGGGGGTTTCGGCAAAGTTTAAAAATGAGTTTTAAACTTTGTAAAAGGATTTTCATGAAGGGGAAAGGGGAATAAACGGAAAATAGAGTAATTCCATGGGGAATAAAGGGGTAAAAATGAAGGTTAGTTTTGAGTGAAGGAGGGGAAAAATGGGATTTTGCAGCAGTCTTTTCTTCATGGAAAACAACAGAATTTCTGAGTTGGAAAGGGAAACAACAGTGAAGGTTAAACAGAGGTCATGATGTCTTCATGAGTCTTCAAGAGATAACATTTTTAGAAATAAAACTTGTTTCTTGAAGACTCAAAAAATGATTTAGCCACCTTTTTATATAGAATTTTTTATAGGTGGCTAACACCTGGAATGATGCCTCGAAGGTTGAAAAAGAAAAATAAAAAGCATAATTGGCCACAGTTAACAGGAAATTGTACCACAAAATGCAAAATATATTTGAGACAAAAAAATTAGCACGACTAAAAAATACGATACATGAGCTCTACCCCAATCCATGGCCATCACCTTGGTTCCATAGGCCCAAGATGAGCCTCCTTTATCATTCAGGAACCTATGATTGTCCTAACCCATGGAGAAAAATGAACCGCCCTATCTAAAAGGGGGTAATCATTACTACATCTTACACATCATTCTATTATACCTTTGAGCCTCGAGTAGTTAGTTAAATAAAATTCATAAAAGGAAAAAGGCATATAAGGAAGGGTGAAAAAATCAAGGTCGAACACCTCATGTACCATGATTTCTCCCTCCTACACATTATATACCTAGGTGTGGGCTTCCCTTCATCTGGCTATCCCTATGCCCCAATATGTGACTCAGGATTTCCCCTCTCACTCCCTATTCCATTCCACTTATTTATCACTTTCTACCCGCATTAGAGGGATTCACCTTGAACATACTGTCCTATTTAAAGGTTGAAACCACCTAATCGGGTGCTTGGTTAACCCCCTTTGGAGCCTAGAGACACTAGCACACACCAAAGCCCACTATGGAAGGGCATGCCATTATGAAGTGCCCATTTTGTCATACATGTTTTGTAAACTCTATTACACTATTATTCTAATGAATAGTTTTACTGGAAGGAAAATAGGGGGCACATTGGATCTTATGAAGGATTACAGGTGGTTTCCATTTGGATTTGGTCTCCCTATATGGGATCCTGACCCCTGAGGGCTAGATTGGCACACATAGGGTGTGTATCAAGAGGTATGGGCCTCCACAACAACAGACATCGCTTCACGGACCCCTTCAAATGTTCAGGTATTACTAGAGATCCACTCTTGGAAGATGAAGATAGATCATGCCCAAACAACCCCACAAGTGTAGCACACACTTGGAGAGATCCATCCCATTGAGGGGGAATAGTAACATCTTTATATGTTCCCTTCTCAGGTGTCATAAATACAAAATTATTTAAAAATATTCTTGTCTTGTCTATTGGATGCATGGAGCAACTCTTGCTTTTATTTTCTATTTAATGTCTTTTACTGTATAGATCTGGATTTTGTACCTTTTATTATGATCAACTAACTGCAAATCTAAAGAAATTGGAAACCATATTTGATGTTAGGGTTGTTTTTTATGCACAACTAAAGTGAGCTTTTTTCGTATGCTTGCGATTAGAATTCACATTAACATGAGATATAATTCGAACAAAAAAAAATAGAAGTAGAAGTCAGGACTAAAAAAATATTAACGAGGAAACCAAAGAGAAAAATGAAGAATATTGAAAGGTCAACAAGAAGATAGAGGAGTTGTGATATGAGTTATTAATTGACAAGGAGTTAGGAGGAAACCACTTTCAAGTGAAGTATCAATTGCCTCTCAATTCCCCGATAGCCAATGAAAGGAGATGGGTTTCCTATGCGTTCCTTAGGGCTAGGGTGGAGGAGTTATCCTTTGAATTTCTTGGAGGGTTTCTGGAGACTTCCCTATTATAGTTTGGTTTTATTATGGGTTCCATAGTCCCTAAGTTGGGTGGAACCATAAATATTGAATTTATAAAGGGTGGATACAATAGGTCTCTAGAATCCCTGTGCATTGTTGACTTCATATTAGTTGTTGGGTTGAGGTCGGAGAACCTCTAGAGTCCCTAGTTCAACTTGTAGTCTTTGCCTCCAACGACTACACATTGTTCAATCACAGTGCTCAAAAGATGCCTCCTGATTTGCAACACTGCGCAATCCTACCTCCCAACCACTCTCCTTCTGCCCATTACACAGTTTTAATCAGTGTTACCCACCACTTTGTGGGTGATATCCCAGGAGAAATTTTTATCCATGATGGACCTCAACCAGTAGCCAACAACCTCCTACTAGCTCATTGTGCCATTTCTCTGCCACCTGAGCCAACCATGTGGTCCCTCACCAACCTGTATTGATCATATGTTTGAAGGTGGTCCTCCTGAATCTAAAGGCGTGTCTTTTCATTTGGTAATTGAGTATTGGGTTTACTTATGATGGATACTTATGGGTATGGATTGATGGGGGGATTTGGTGGAAAGAGTGGGGTTAGCTTGTAATCTTGTCCCCTTGATCTCTTTTGGGTGTTACCTTTTTATCTTAGTTCCATGGGATCTCCTTTATTGACCATTTGGTTTTAGGGTGGTACTACTTAGGAAACCCCAAATTTGGGTGCATGGTCCCACTCCCCTATCCGCATATATTACTCCCTTTCCACTCACTATATCTCCATTCATCATTTATCCCACTTAGGTCGACATTGCCACTTTGGGTCCACATAGGGCCATCCTCCCTATCCCCTTGCCCCCACCTTGGGTCAGGCCTGGAATGATGCCTCGAAGGTTGCAAAAGAAAAAGAAAAAGCATAATTGGCCACATTTAACAGGAAATTGTACCACAAAATTCAAAAGATATTTGAGACAAAAATAATTAGCACGACTAAAAAATATGATACATGAGCTCTACCCCAATCCATGGCCATCACCTTGGTTCCATAGGCCCAAGATGAGCCTCCTTTATCATTCAGGAACCTATGATTGTCCTCACCCATGGAGGGAAATGAACCGCCCTATCTAAAAGGGGGTAATCACTGCTACATCTTACACATCATTCTCTTATACCTTTGAGCCTCGAGTAGTTAGTTAAATAAAATTCATAAAAGGCAAAATGCATATAAGGAAGCGTGAAAAAATCAAGGTCGGGCACCTCATGTACCACGATTTATCCCTCCTACACATTATAAACCTAGGTGTGGGCTTCCCTTCATCTGGCTATACGTATGCCCCAATACGTGACTCAGGATTTCCCCTCTCACTCCCTATTCCATTCCACTTATTTATCACTTTCCACCCCCATTGGAGGGATGAACCTTGAACATATTGTCCCATTTAAAGGTTGAAACCACCTAATCGGGTACTTGGTTAACCCCCTTTGGAGCCTGGAGACACTAGAACACACCAAAGCGCACTATGGAAGGGAATGCCATTATGAAGTGCCCATTTTTTCATACATGTTTTGTAAACTCTATTACATTATTATTCTAATGAATAAATGTACTGGAAGGCAAATAGGGGCCACATTGGATCTTATGAAGGATTACATGTGGTTTCCATTTGGGTTTGGTCTCCCTATATGGGATCCTGACCCCTGAGGGCTAGATTGGCACACATATGGTGTGTATCAAGAGGTATGGGCCTCCACAACAATAGGCATCGCTTCATGGACCCCTTCAGATGTTCAGGTATTACTAGAGATCCACTCTTGGAAGATGAAGATGGATCGTGCCCAACCAACCCCACAAGTGTACCACACACTTGGAGAGATCCCCATGGCTTGTACAGGGACCCAATGATATTTATTAAAACATATGAGCCTTCTCAGAGCATCTACATGCTTCTACAATCAATTTGGAAACCCATGGGATCATTTATGTGCCCCCATACCCATTGGGACCACCACATGTCTACTACTTGGAGAACAAGGGGACACCCCCTTGTCCATCATATTCCAGGGGATTTGTTCCTCATTTTAGAACTTCAGATGTTACTATGACTCTTGGAGGGCCCTACGACATGTACACATCATTATTTGGCCCTTGTGTGGCTTATTTTTACACCTATGAGCTAAATTGGTGGGCTTATCACCAATAGGGGTGTTATTTTCACATTATTTTATTATTAGAGCTATTAGGGGATTTCGGCTAATTCGAGCTCCTTAGGAGCCTATATATTGATCTTCGCTCCATTCATTTTCATCATCACATTTTTGGATTGGATATCTCTCTCACAGATAATTTTGTCCTTTTTCATTGGAGGAGTTTTTTTGGAGACGAATTAATTTTGATGTATTGATTTGGTCTATTTCTCTTGGAGATTTGTTATTGCCAATGAGTTGCTGGTTGGATATAATATATGGAATTGTAAGTGATTTTTGATGTTACTATTCTTATTGCTACATACTAATGATTTACGTTATAACTAGGGCTAGTTGCTGCATGAATGTTATGTGGAATTGAGCATGTTTTAGCAAATTTTAATGTATGGGCCAATGTCATATGAATGAAATGTCCTAGAGATATATTTTCTCAATAAGCTTGCAATCTTTGCTTGAAGAGTAAATGCTTGAAATTCTCTTATTCTTTTCTCTACACCAATATTGGACAAAGTTGATTTTTCAAGCCTCCTTAACCGAGAAACCAAGTTCTTACTCATTAATCATCCTTGACTCCATCTCCCCAAGTGAACTAAGGCACTGATCCATAGAAGGGAAATTATTTTATCCATTTGCCCCTTTTTTTTACTTTTTCCAAGGTTTAGCCCTCAAGGGTAACCTAGGGCATCAATTTCTTAGGAATAGAGCCAAGGAAAATTTTTGATATCCTAGGAGGCACATCACTGGTGGGTCCCCTCCCGCTCCACAAAATTTCAAGCAATTGCAATGATGGAATCTTCGGGAATCCTAATCCCTGGCTCTAGGATCGAAAACTGCATAGGCATCCCCAAGGGCATACCTCAATAGGATCAATTTAACCTTTTGATGTGAATATTATTTTCGGGTCCTTTCCCCTCACCTTGTCTAGAATAGAAACATTTTTGGTTGCTATAGTTCGTCCTCGAAACTAGACTAGGTCCACTTGGCCCTATGTGGTCTTACTTATCATTGAAGACTTTTTTTAAGGACCATTTGGCAATCCAATTTTCTCAAGGATTATATCAAGCTTCAGTATTCAATCCATTTTATGAGGGAAGAAGCTCTCTCAAAGGTTTCTACACTTCAAAAAGAGCATTATAATTTATTTCTTGCCTATACCTACCACTACTAACCCTCACGTCACTCCCTTCACAAAGATTCACTCCCTAAACCCTATGTTACGCTACTAGCAGCTAAATCATTTATACCTCGGCATGAACCTCTTCCCTTACTTCTCCATCACTCCACTCATTCCATCACTCCGTCCCTGACCTCCATAAACCATTTCACTTCATCCATAAGCAATTTGGAGCCCTAAGAAGCGAAGATAAGGTTTCTACAGGATGTTGGAAATTTTCTTGTAGCAATTCTCTATATGGCACAACAAGGAAAAAAGTCGAAGATAAGTTGAAGAAGATGGCTTTAGAGGACCACCAGCATACTCTAGGAGAGCGAACACACCAACAAATCACCTGATGACCTCCATGCAACACCTGCAAGAAGAAAAGACAAAAATAATTTTAAGCATCTCACACAAAAAACAAGCTGCTCGCTCAGCAAAAAAATAAAAATAAAATTAAAATTAAAAAAAAATAAAAATTATAAAATTAAAAATACAACAAGAGGAAAATCATGATTGTAACCCCAAACTCCAACTCCTTGCACCATATCATTTTTCAACACACTAACACCAGGTAGGCTCAGGTATGGCCCTTCACCTCTTGCTATGCACTCATAATGATCAAAATAGTTTAATGTCGAGGTTTAGAGACTTAAAAGGCAAAAAAAGGTGGCCAATTAACTTGGCCACCTTCGTAAAGTTAAATTGAATGTAAAGTAAAGTGTACATGCCACTTGGGAAAGTCAAATCAGTCAAGGGGGAGTGAACAAGGATGAGGAGGTCATTACGAGGCTCGGGCAATGATTAACTAGAGTGGGACCAATGGTCCCAAAGAGGAAAACTCTTTCTAAGTAAAATTCAACACCCCGCTCCAATTTTGGTTAGAAAGACCATAAAGGTGAGTTTTACCTCATTATATCCACTTCGTTGAGCATTTCGAGAGCAGTGGGAGAAAAAGAAGCCAGAGGAGCCATCAGAGAGAGGAGCATCGAGTCTGAGCTTGCATACACCATCGTGCTACAGGAAATAGTGCAGTGCTATAGGAAACTACACAGGAAGGTCAACAAGGATACACAGGGAAAAACAGAGTCACCTTTGGGTGAAATTACTTCCTAAGGCCACCATCTCCCAAGAAAAAACACCATAGGATAGAGGTAAGTGGTTTCCACCCTCTAGAATTGCAATTTATCCATGAAATTTACACACAGTCAATTATAATTTGGGAATTAATGGTGAAAATTTGAATTTTTTGAGACCATAATCTCCAAGACCTCTTCACAATTTACTCTCAAACACAAAACCATCTTACCAACTTCCTATCACAGCCATAAAAATGGGAGGGGGATTTAACAAAATGGAGCCCAATGATATTAAAAGAATAAGAAAACATACTCAAGTAATGGAATTTTTCACAAACCACTAGTGGCTAGGCTTCTTCAAGCTTCTGAAGGGTTTTGATCAGGAGATAGCTCGAGAGTTTACAGTGGCTCTACAATCACCCTCAGAGGAGAGAACCACCACTATGGTTAGGGGCATAGCCATCACACTTTCACCTCAACTAACAACATAATCACCACTTTTCCCTTAGGAGTTAAGTGGATAAAAGAAAGGATGCCAAGCACTGCGGGCAAGAAAATCTTCTTTCTGCCAGGAGAAGAATACATTGAGGACAAGAATGGAGTGAGGAGAGAAATCCTTCCATACCCCTTGGATGAATTAGCCTTCCATAACATGAAATTCATTTCCTGTGAATGAAGACTTAGTGTAGTCTATGGATACCAATTCAGGTTTCTAAATGAGCTTATATTTCAAGTAGGACTCCCTCTAGAACAAAGATTCGGCATCCCTCATTTCCTCTTGAACTCAATAAAAGATATGAGAAAAAAGGTGAGGGAAAGGAAATACTAGCATTTGGCTCATCATGGTCTTATAAAATTGATATTGAGTGATGATATGATAAGATTAAACCTCCCTGTATCTTGGTCCTCAATCATATACATGGATTGGTAAGCCTTCATAGCCACCCAAATAGGACAAACCTCTGCCCCCAATCTTAGAGAGAGGGAGGTAGAAGAAGAAGAGGAGGAGTTTGAATATGAGGAATAAAAAGAAGATATGGAGGTTGAAACATAAAACACATAGATATTAGAAACATATAAGGAATAGACTGAGGGGAATAAGGAAGAAAAGACAGAGGAGAAGGAAATATTGGACCCTATGCAAGGTATTGATACCTCCCCTAAGGACACCAGCATATCACCAGACATAATAGATCAGGAAGTGGCTGCTACCCTAGCCACTTTGAGCACACCAGTGAAATCAAAGAGGAAGAGACAAACACCCATGTATTTCAAGGCCAGGAAGAGCCAAAGGGTGAGGCAAGTGAAGCCATAAACTCCAACTAAAAACCCTATTTCCATTGAGGAGTCACCCAAGAAGGATGATGAACTAAGGATAGAAGAAGGAAAGGTTCAAGAGGTCACCTCACCCGTGAGGACCCCTGTGACCTACATAAGAAGACATTCAACAAGGTTGACATACCATACACATCTAACAACCCCCACAGACCCTCAAAAGACAAGAAAAAAGGGAAAAACAAACAAGAGAGAGTTTTTCGCAGAAAAAACAGAGTTTACTACAGGAAACTATGTATTTTCTACAGGAAACACCAGCATGCCTAGGATCAGAGAAAGAAACCTTGTATGTGGGAGAAAAGACAGTCATGGATGGGCAAGAGGGACAAGAAGTTGAGGGAAAGGCACACGATGAAGGACAAGATGAAAAAGGTGGGGGGGGAGTAAAATATGAAAAGGAGGAGCCTACCTCAACAAAACCTGTCCTCAAATATGTATAAGTAGTGACACACCCTAGCCCTCAGCCAAATCTCAGCTCCTACTATACATTTATTGAAGGGGGCAGTTTTATTCCTCAAACATTTATAGGACCTTTATTCTATCAGTGGGAAGAGGAGAGGGCACACACTCATCATTGGATGAATATTGCTACAACCAAAGGTGTGCCTGACATAAGGGTCATGGAGGAAAAAGTGACTGAGTTGGGAAGGGATTTGTCTGTTGCTAGGCTCAAAGAATCCATGTTGAAAGAGTAGCTTGAGAAGGCCCAAACATAGAATGCAAGATTGCACGATCAACTTCAGAAAAAAGACAAACAAATGGCCACCATGGCATATTTTTTCATGGAGGCCATCCAACATAGATACCCATCAGATTCCTATGTAATCTACCTCAAGGAGAAGTGGCTCCTATTTCAAATGAAAACACTAGCCTCTCATGGATCCTTACCCTTTTATAACTACAGATAATATATTGACTTTGCAACCAGTCAAGTATGGCAGATAAGGAAAAAATGGCAGAATTCTACATGCACAATCTTTTGTTGACAAACTTGAATATTTGGGACCCTAATCCTAGAATGGAAGACATCCAGTTAATGGCATTAGTATCTTGGATGGTTAATAAGGAATCCATAGCACAAGAAGTAGGGATGGTCATGAGGAGGGAAATGGGGAGTCTCTACACATTAGGGCAGAACTATTCAACCCTAGGGGAGTCATCAACAACCATCTCAAGATATAAAAGGATGATGCACTTGCAGAGAAGTACCTCAACACACAAGCACAAGACATGGCTAATTTTGATGTTGTTTCCAGGTTGTTGGGAGATGAATGAATAATGGATAGTCAAAGGATATGGAATAGCCTCCCTCACATTATTATAAACATGGATTACCACACACCAGAGAGATTGAGAGGTTCTCTAGAAAGAGCACCACTATACAACAGGGCCATGCAGGCCAGGAAGATTCAATGGCTTGGTTTGAAACTCAGTCCACCCTTGTTGTTGGGACTGAGTGATGGAAAAAACCAAGATGAGAAAAACAGAGAATGGGAGGAAGAAGAAAATAATGATGGCTTTTACCCTCCTGAAAGGACTCCCACACTTCTTCCTTGGGAAGTCAGAAGGTCCATTAAATCTTTGAAAGAAATTCAGAAGGAGGACTTAGTTTCTCAGAGGATCAACAACCATTTGGTAGGGGTGATGATGAGCTACATCATTAGGTATAATTGGAGGGGTTAATTTTCACATTTTTAACCTTATTAATTCTCTCTTTATCACATTTAACTTATATTATGGTCTTATGTTGCTAGTGTATATGGTGATTAAGGCTTGTCATACTTCGAATGCCTAACATGAGTTAAATGCAGGATAATCATGAAAATATTTCACTTTTGATGAACATTTTTCAATTAAAGTTCGGAGTAGACAAAAAGGAGAAATTATAGGGGGGTTTCCCACCTCTTTAACGCCAAAAGGCAGCTAATGGATCCTCGAGATTCCCTCCAACAACTCGAAACCAAAGGCAACCAAGCAAGTGGGAGATCAAGTGCACCAAAAATCAACTTCTCTTGCAGTCAAAGAGGACACATCACCTAATTTTTAGGGATTTTTTGGTAGCTACCCTCTTGGTTAAATAGGGTTGAGCAAGAGCTCATTAGGTTTCGAACTTTGAAGGAAGCTAATAGACTCTTAGCTCTTATCATAGGTTTTTGAGACTTTTATGATTATGTAATGAGACTATTTTTTGCAATAAGGTGAGGATTCAAATTGTCCTTCACTGATTTAGTTTCATAGGGCTAGGCTTGTGGGTTAGGGCCCAATCCATTGGCCTTAGTCTCTCGTTTGTATTCATGCTCATTTTTATGTCATTGTAGCTAGTTTACTTTATGAGTTTTTAGCTAGTTTTCTTACATTCCAATTCATTATTTTTAGTTTTCTTCCATTTGTCTTTGCAGTATTTAAGATTGCATAAATCTTGGTAGAATAGTTTATAAACTCATAAAACAGTGTGTCAAGCCTCCCTTTGTCATCTCTTTCAATGGAGCTTTAGGAGGGCATACCTTCTCAATAAGCCAAATTTTCTCTTTAGTTTATGAATTATTGGAAATAATAGTTAGGTTGTTGCAGTGTCATGAACATTTCTAGAATACTGAGTTAGATTTATGTTTGAATGTTGAAGTAGGCTTTCTTTCCAAATTCAACTCATCTTTTCCATTTACTTCATCATGGATTTTCCAATTTTTGTTGCATGAACAGGTAGTTTGCTTGCAGGTTCAAGTAGCACAGCAAAGGAGGACTTCACCAAAACCCTTAGCTTCATTTATCACCCATCATCAGCCTTCATTCCATCAAATCTCCATCAGCCCTGTTTTTAAGATTTTTCACCTTCACACCGTGAGAAAACCTAGAAGTGAAAGACGAGATTCTCAATAGGTTATGAGCTTGGCTAAGGGGTTGGCCACCTTCCATTCATCTAAAAACACCTTCATTCCACCTCCCCTATTATTTTCTCCACCATTTTTAGCCTTGTATTTCCATCGGATTTTTTCCTATATAAATTCAGGACTTGCCTGTAGCACTACAAGAAACCTGTAGCAGCACCAGTAGGCCTCCCATTAAGCCCATAAACCATCATCCATCTCATCCAGACCTGCAAAGACAATCTAGAGACATTCAAACTTGCACCCATGATTCCAAGACCTTCCTAAACCACCATAGCGTTTTCTCCTCCTTGCTGCAAAACAATGCATTTACAAGCATAATTAGGCCATGATTAGATGCATGAGTAAAAGAATGATAATTAAAACATGAAGTAGACAGAGTGTGTTTAGCAATTTGGCCCAACAATGTGTGATTAGGTTATTATTCTTTCTGCAATTTCAATTTAGCTATTTACTTCATGAAATATGCCTAGTTTGCTTCCATTTCTTGCCATAGCTTAATTTGTAGATTTCTTACATTGTAGAGTAGCTAGATGTACTTTATTGTTGTAGAATAGTTCATTGATTGTTGATAGAGTAATGGATTTGAAACATTTTTAGCCCTAGGTATAAATTCAGAAGTGTGACAAACTTCATTCAGAAACCCTAGAAATAGCACCCTTTCGTAGGACTCAGAAGAGGATGACATGAATAGAATGCATTTGTTGTGTATATAGCACTGTCACCTCCAAGTTTGTACGAACCTCAGGTTGATAAAGTAAAGTAGAGTAGCCTTTGGGAGTTGCAACATTCTTGGTTCAATACCAGGGCTCACCAACAAGCAGCAATCTATATCCCCTCTTTCTTGAACTATGCAATCCTATATCCTTCTTTGTCTCTTGAACTATGCATTGCGCATTTATAGTGGGAAAGGTTGCATCATTGTGACCCTAAATTTCATAAATTTGTCTCTCGGGCCTCTATTACTACGCATTTCAAAGTCACAAGCATCATTCCCTCACTCTTAACATTTGGAAATTTGCACTGCGTAATCATTGAGCCTTCCTCCTTGTTTAGTAGAGCCTTCCTCTTTGTTTAGTACTCAATTTCAAGTCACTCAGTGATTTTCATGAAGAAGGTTAGAGTAGGATATTTTTGGGACGATGTCATCTTGTCATGAGTGAAATTCATTTGCAAGTATTATACTTTGACATGAAAATATGATTCTTAGAAAGTAGGAGAAGGAGGTTATGTTAGAAGACACTTGTGAAGCAGGAACCATGAATAATTCATTAAGCAACAAGATGAAGGGACACTAGATTGCAGCAAAAGTTGGAAGATCAAGATCATACTGAAGACTACCTATTTTTAGCCATGAGCTAACTGAGCTAACTATCTCACACTGACATACAAAAATTGGCAAGTTCCTTAGCCAATTTACTGTCTCCAAAAAACCTGCCTCCATTGCACAATCCCAACTGATAGAAATCCCTGAATGAACGGAATCATGCTTGCCTTGACTGCGAAATCCTCATGGGCACATCCAATGTGTGTGTGGTTGCATGTGTGCAACCAAATAATGTCACAACTGATAGTGATCTTCCCTTTCACCTAAAACTCAACCGGGTCTCCACTGGATCTGACATGCATTCAATTAATAGTAGTAAATATTCAGTTGCATGTGAGGCCACTGGTTGTGAATTAATTAATAATTAATTCACTTGATCTTTCACTAGTGTATCTTCAGTTACAACTAGCATAATTGAGTTTAACTCACTTAACTGAGTTAAACTACTTTACAACGTTCATAATTGCACTTCCAACTCTGTTACAAGTTTGAATCACTCAGTTACAACTAAGTCCACTTGCATGTCCCACCAACCAACCACTCAACTCGAAATTCCTTTCGCTAACTGATTTTCCAGTTCAGTTAACTATTTCCAAGTGCTCATTGAGAATATATTATTGTTTATTGTCCAACTAATATTAAGGGATAATAATAGCCGACATGCATCTATAAATAGACATGCAATCTATAAATAGAACTTGCACATACATCTATAAATAGACCTTATCTATAAATAGAATTTTTTCATGCATATATAAATAGACATCCACCTAAAAATAGCCTGAGGCTCCATCCTAGTGTAGGTGCATAATTTTCACTAGGATCTTCTTGTTGAATCTCAACACTCCCTCTCAACAAGAAAGGGATTATCCTTCACCTCGATCCTGTCTCTATGGTATTATAATTTTCTCCTGGTGAGCGCCTTCGTCAGAATATCTGCATCCTGATCTTCCGTAAGAATGTACTGAAGCAACATGATCCTCCTCTGCACGCAATCTATGAGATGATGGTACCAGATATGTATATTCTTAGATTGATCATGAAACACAGGATTAATTGAGAGTTTAATGCAACTCTGATTATCACAATGAATCATTTTCAGATCTAAATGAGAACCAAACAGACCAACCAAGATCTTTCTCATCCAGATAGCCTCACATGCAGCTTGACTCGCTGCCATGTATTTTGCTTCCTCTGAACTGAGACCCATGGATCTATACTTCCTGCTATACCAAGAAACAATTGTAGATCCAATGCTAAAGATCCCCCCTGATGTGCTCTTTCTGTCTAGTGGGATTCCTGCCCAATCTGCATTGGTGAAGCCATGCAACTTCACCTCATCCATCTGTCTGTACCATAAACCATACTCTGATGTTCCCCTCAGGTATCTCAGGAAATGATTTCTTTCCTTCCAAAAGAGCTTGGTAGGCTTAACCATAGCTTGACTCAGCTGGTTAACCGCATAGCAAATGTCTAGTATCGTGTTCACTAGATACATTTGCGAACCCACTAACTGTCGATAGATAGTAGCATCCACTACCTCTCCAGAATTATCATCCTCTTTCCTCCAGTTTCCTAGAAGAGGAGTATCCATGGGTTTGCAACCCTCCATGTGAAACTTACCCATTATCTCCCTTGCATACTTTCCTTGAGACGCAAAAATTTCACCATCTCGATGCCATATTTCCAATCCAAGGAAATCATGAAGGATACCCATATCCTTCATCTCGAACTGCTTTGCAATATCCTCCTTGCATGAGTGTATCAGTTGCTCATCACTAGTCAATATTAAATCATCAACATAAAGAGTAATTATTAAAATCTTACCCTCCACCATAATTTGGTATCGGTTTTCATCTGCTTCGCTTTTGGTGAAGCCCAGCCTGGTGAAATAACTGTCTATCCGAGTGTACCAACCACGGGGTGCTTGCTTCATCCCATACAATGATCTTTTGAGTCGGCACACATGTGACTTGTTTTTGAAGATCTCAAATCATTTTGGCTACTCTATGCACACCTCTTCCTCAATGACCCCATAGAGAAATTCAGTCTTCACATCCATCTGATGAATGCGCCATCCCATCTGCGCTGAGAGATCAAGGATTTTCCTTATGGAAGAATACCTTGTGACAGGTGCAAAGGTCTCTTCATAATATATCCCCTCGATATGTGAGAAGCCCTCGGCCACAAATCTAGCCTTGTATTTCTCAACACTCCCATCAGCAACTTGCTTTACCTTGTAGATCCATCTCGAACCTACCACTGATTTAACAACCAACCTTGGAAGAATTTCCCAAGCACTATTTTTGACAATGGAGTCATATTCCTCCACCATTGCATCTACCCATGTGGGCTCCTGCACCGCTTCCTGAAAGGAATATGGCTCAGTCACAATACATTTCCTCATTAGATCCATGTATCCAGTCAATCGGTCAAGAGACTGTCTTTGTCTGCGCTGTGAAGCAGGGGCTCCTACATTCTATGCAACATTAAGTCTCAGCCTATCCGCTTCTGTGGCACGCCTTCTGCTAGTTTTGATGGTTGGCTCTGCGTGAGTGGAGTCCTCCACTCCAAGAACCTCCTCTCGTGGCTGATCCACATCTAGAGACTCATCTTTGGGAACCAAGAGTTCCTCCTCCGCATGCAAGTCCGGCTCCCTCTCGAGTGACGACCACATGGCTTTCCCCTCATCGAATTTTATATCTCGCCGCACCACTATCATTTGACTGTTTGGAAAATACACACGATAATTATGGGGTGTTTCTATGTACCCCACAAAAATCCAAACTTCAATAGTCGGTTCCAGCTTCTTCCTAGCATCCTTGGTCACATGCACATAAAAAGATGAGCCAAAAATCTTAAATGTGAAACATCCAGTTTCTTACCAATGAAAGCTTCTTCAGGTGTACTCATGCCAAGTACTCTATGAGGACAACATTTTTTCACATAAACTGCAGTGTTGCATGCTTCCGCCCACAAATGCATTGGTAGGCCCTGATCATGCAACATCGTTTGTGCTGCACCCACGATCGTTCTGTTCTTCCTCTCCACGGCCCCATTTTGCTGTGGGTTATGAGGCACTATGAGTTCTCTTCGAATTCCTTCTTTGTTGCAGAAGTTCTTGAATTCTTTAGAGATGTATTCTCCACCATTATCGCTCCTTAAAGCCTTCACTTGCTTCCCTGACTCTTTCTCCTACAATTCCTTAAACTCACTGAACTTTGAGAATGTTTGATCCTTCTTCTGCATGAAGAAGATCCAACATTATGAGAAACTTCATCAACAAAAATAACATAATACTTATGTTTTTTTGTTGAAGAAACTGAGAACATTCCACACACATCTGTGTGAACTCTCCCAAGGATCCCCAAAGCATAGTTTTCCTTCTCATGAAAGGTGGAATTTACATACTTCCCCATGGGGCAACCCTTGCACTAATCTAACTGAGCAAGTGTTCCCATTGGAATTACAGTAGATATTTTCTACATGACTTTCAAGGCTCCATGATGAAGATAGCACAATCACCTGTGCCATAATTCGCCCTCATCCCGGCTCATCACTTTTTATGCTTTGCCCATCATGGCAGCGCATCCATCCACCTCCAGATTGTAGAGATTATTAACTCGAATCCCTATCCTGTAGGCTTGAATCGTCGTTTTATGTTCCAGGAAAGCTTTTCCATCGCTGAAAACAACGTCATAGCCTGTGTCCTCCAACATTACGACTGAGACCAAATTTTTCTTCAGACCTGGAACATGCGTAACATATTTCAATTGAAATGGTTTACCTGACTCCCTCTGAAAGGTAATGGTACCAATTCCAGTCGCACTGAACCGCCCTTCGTCGCCCATCTCTATATGCATCTGGTGATCTTTCTCCTCCAAGTCATTGAAAATTTCCTTATCTCCCGTCATGTGAAAGGAAGCGTCACTATCCAAATACCACACCGATCCCAATGCACTTGACACCATGCATGCGATCAAAGAGAATTCAAGCTCAAATTTCGAGGCAAGGGCCTCACCAGCTACAACTCCATCAATCTTCTTCTTCTTCTTCTTTTGCAGACAGTTAGTAGCAAGATGCCCATGTTCGTGGCAGTGAAAACACTTCACCTTGGACATATCCAGCTTCTTGCCTTTAGAGTCAGATTTAGAATGGAATTTCTTCCCCTTCCCCTTCTTCACCTTGGAAGCCAAAGAAAAATCCTCTTCATCATCATGCTTTGATGAAGAGCCATCCCTAGTGTTCCGCCTCAACTCCTTCTGCACCAGATCCGGCCACAGTCGTTCCCAATCCGGAAATTTTTCTCGTCCGTTGATAGTGTTTTCATAACTGTGGAAACTCTTAGGAAGTCCCAAGAGAGCCAAGCTCACAAAATCATCATCAACAACAATTATTCCCACACTCCCCAGCTCATCCCGAAATTGGAAAAACTTCGTGAGATACTTTGGAATGTTGTCGCCCTTTTCCATCTTGATCTTCCCGAGTTTATCTTTGAGCGCCAATTTCCTATGGTCGCTGCTTCTTTGCAAAAGATCCATCAAAGCCTTCCACATAGCATATGGTGTGGCTTTCCCATGGAGGCTTGAGACAATGCAATCTCATACTCCCTCCAACAGAATCTTCCTTGCCTTTGCCACTTTATTTTGCCCTACATCACGATTGGCAGCATATGACGAAGCGGGCTTAGGAACATCATTGTCAATGAATTCCTTCAAGCCATTATCTTCAAGCACCGCCTCCATCCTGTCTGATATGGATTTATATAGGAACACAATAAAATACAAAAATATAAATAAACACAGAGATGCAGCAGAAATAATACTTCATTTCATTAATATCAAATAACTTAAATACGTTTACAGATATAATGGAAATAAACTAGCTAGGGCGATGGTAGCTTATCTCTGAGAATAGATGTGGTGGCTAGATGCCTCTGAACTGTGTTACAAGGAGGCTCGAAGGCATATTTATTATTGAGAAACAATTTAAAACCCTAAACATCAAAAAACATACCCGTAGGAGATGAAGCGCCAAAACTATGGGCCCCGTTTGGGTAAATTGGTGTTTCAACTTCCCGGGGACATAAATTTGGCATACGATCTCTGTTTGACGTGCATCATACCTCGTTAGAAATATCTATTCGAGGAGTATAAATTTTTGTGTCAGAAACATGGTCCATGGACCCATGTTACTCCCGGTTTTCCCAAAAAATGTCGTTTAGGGCCTCAAAATGGCTCTGGAAGTTCAGGACCCGAAAAACTACTAAAAATAGTAAGTTGTGACAAAAATGAAAATCTGGAAGAACTGATGGTGGGGGTTCAAATGGAATAGGTGGGTGGCCACCAATATCCACGTGGCTCATTAGGGCCTCCAAATGGCTCCGAAATTTCAGGAACCGACAACCTGCTAAAAATAGTAAGTTGTGCTGAAAGTGAAAAACTGAAAGAACTGATGGTGCGGGTCCAAATGGAATAGGTGGGTGGCCACCAATGTCCACCTGGATCATTCCTTCCTCCTTAGGAAGTAATGGTCCCCATTGCATTAATTTCCCCCATGAGAGGAAAATTCTGCTGAACTTGGTATTATGTTTGTCCAGGATGTCGTGGACCTGTTGGCGGACGTGTTGGATGCGTTCAATAAATTTGGTTTCCTCATAAATTACATGTGTGTATTATTTCTATGTAATCGAATGAGTGATGGAAATATCAGGTGGTGGTGCGCCGGGGGTCAGATCGATGGAGTGCTTGTCTGGACAGTGTAGAGGAACCTCTGTGGGTGAGAAGAAAATGTCTTCGTATTCCTCCACACCTTTGTCCATCTGTCGTTGCTATGCAAGGGAGCCCTATTTTGAGGTTGTGGCCACAATATTATTCTTTCCTTGTAGGCAAATGGTAATGCAAATAAATTTCCTTGTTTGGGAAACAATATTACTGCGTTGTTTTGCAGTAGTCAAAGAGATGGCAGGAGGCAGTACTACCTCCGGTATCCTGTACAAGTTATTTCCCAAAGTTATAATGACAGCACGAGGCCTAGATTCATACAAAGAATGTCACCTCCACAAGTATGGTTGGCCCAATAATACATCAGCTACATCAAGAGGAGCAACATTACACAATACCTCGTCCATGAATGGATTGATGCTGTACGGAAGGTGGCACTGCTGGCGGACGTGGAGATCTCTCCCTGGGTGAAGCCACCCGATGGTATACGGCTGTGGGTGTGCTATGGTCGGTAGGCCGAGTCACTTCACGACCTCTGCTGAAATGAGGTTCTTTTGGCTTTCGCTATTGACAAGAAATTGCAGTGGAGAACCCTTCACCCACATCTGCTAATGGAAGAGGCGCTTCCCCTCCTCTGGATCCTCGAGATCCTCCCTCTGGAGCTTGGCGGTGAAAAAAATGGCACTAGGGTCCGCATCGATGATCAAACTCCCTTATCTGGTTTTGGCTCAGGATCAGAACATGCATTTGATTCGAGTGCCTTCAGTTCAACCACCAGTGACTGTTTTGCCCGACACTTGTTTGTGTTGTGAGTGGGGTTGTTATGAAATTCACACCACTTCCCCATGTCCTTCTTTGGATTTGTGGCAGTGTTCTGAGTCACCCTGCTTTGGCTTTGCCCCTTGTTCTGTGGTTCGGGGCGCCTTTTCTTGGCTTCGGATTCACAGATCCAAAGTCTCGCTTCTTCTGCTTAAATTTTTGCTCAATCTTAGCGGCATAGCGATAAGCCATGACAAGCGAGGTAATGTCGAGGAACTCCATTTCCTCCTAAATGTGCTTATGTAGACAGCTACGGTACTTGAGCACTAAACTTCTCTCTGAATATTTAATACCCAACTTTGTGCACAGGGTATGGAACAAATTCGTCAGTTCGTGCACACCTTGATCCCTTTGTTGTCGCCGAGTGGTCCATTGGATGTACTTGTCCTCATAGCTCTCCATGGGGTAATATTTTTCCTTTATGCCATCTCATCCAAGTGGGTGCGACCGAGAATAGAGAGGGTTCCCCCTCGTCCTTTTGATTACAGTAGGTTTCCCACCAATCTTTGACATGGGGGGCAGCCTTGAGGAGTGCAAAAATAATCTTTTCTCGGTCGGAGAAATCGTGGACCGAGAAATACCCTTATAGAAAATTCAACCATCTATCTACAACGTCTGCATCTATATGGCCTTCAAATACAAGAATTTCAAAGTTTACCTGTACCTTGAAGGGTGTGGTGCTTCCAGAGTGGCTGTTGGATGCAGATGCACCGTAGGTGGGAAGCCGTTGAAGGATCTTAGCAAAGTTATCCATCATCGTGTTCCTTTGTTTCTCGAGGGCCTCCTCAAGCAATATTTTTATAGGATCTCCTGCTCCCTCGTCTTTCTTTTATTCCATCATGGGAGGTCATCGGGGTTTGCAAGGCTGATCTTGCAAGGGTTCAACTAGATTGAGCCCTAACTCCTTATACCCTGACCTTGTTGGGGACATGCAAAGAAAAACAGAGAAAGAGAAGACCACTCTGATACCACTAATTCGGATTTATCCAGGAACACAATAAAATACATAAATAGAAATAAACACAGAGATGCAGCGGAAATAATACTTCATTTCGTTAATATCAAATAACTGAAATATGTTTACAGACAGAATGGAAATAATCTAGCTAGGGCGATGGTAGCTTATCTATGAGAAGAGATGTGGTGGATACATGCCTCTGAACTATGTTACAAGGAGGCTTGAAGGCCTATTTATTGTTGAAAAACAATGAAAAACCCTAAACACCCAAAAACCTAACCGTAGGAGATGAAGCGCCAAAACTATGGGCCCCGTTTGGGTAAATTGGTGTTTCAACTTCTCGGGGATGTAACTTTGGCATACGATCTTCGTTTTACACGCATCATACCTCGTTAGAAATATCTATCCGAGGAGTACAAATTTTAGTGTGAGCAACATTGGTCCTAGTGTAGGTACATAATTTTCACTAGGATCTTCTTGTTGAATCTCAACACTCCCTCTCAACAAGAAAGGGATTATCCTTCAGCCCGATCCTGTCTCTATGGTATTTGAATTTGCTCCTGGTGAGCACCTTCATCAGAATATCTGCATCCTGATCTTCTGTATGAATGTAATGAAGCAACATGATCAGGATTAATCGAGAGTTTAATGCAACTCTGATTATCATAATGAATCACTGTCGGAACTAAATGAGAACCAAACAAACTATTGGGGTTCCTGTGTTTTGGCAGGTTTGGCTCTACCAAAAGACAAGACAACATCAAAACCACTTTGGGACCTCAAGATCTAGCCCTCCTGGGTCCAGAGAGGGATCTCTCTATAAAAGGAAAATATATATATGTCTTTGAAGTTCAGTTTCAAGGTATTAGGCTATATATAAGGCACAAGTGTTGTTGTTTTGTTTTGTTTGTTTGGTTGTTGGGAAACATGAAAGAACGGTTCAATATAAGACAAAGAGGTGAGTAAAGAAGGTTTTTTTCAATGAGGAGATGAATCAAAGAAAACTCGAGACCATTGGGCAATGGAGTCATAAAAGGGCTTACTTGCTATTCAGTATCCAAGGCTTTCAAATGGGCTAGTCATCTAAAACAGAGGATCTTTTAAAGATGATAGTGTGGGATGAAATGATGAGAAATGAAGGTGAATGACAAGGAAACCTCCAAGGTGACCACTTAGGAAGAAAATCTAGGGACAAGGCATGCCTTAAACACCTATGATCAAACTCCTAATGAGGCTATCTCTTTAGACAATAAGAAACACTTAAGGTTTAACACAAAGGTGAAGCCTGAGATCAGAGAAATACTTTGAACTTTCAATGCTTTGACATTCAACTTAAGGGAACTTAGAAAGGTTTAACTGTTAGAAAAGGACCCTAGTGAGACAGAATCAACTGTAATCTCCCAGTATCCCAATTCTTTCAATTAAAACCAAATAAGAACATCTAAGAACAGATTCTAAATTCATGCATCAGTAAGCAGGGAAAACCAACTACCATACTGGCTAAATTATCTTGAGTAATTTCTCAGATTGAAAAATTAGTAGAAAACATTAAGGATAAGAAGAGTAGGAAGAATTAGGGTACCATGCAAGGGTATATCCTAAGCCAAATTATTGATTTCTTACTAGAGAAATGAAATGTGATGAATTATAGAAGGAAAACAGAGACAAAGATAGAACACATCACCGCTGCTTTAAATCGGGATCCAAAGAAATTTCTTGTCATATTAAAGAGCAACACCAATCATATACAACATTATCCAACAACTTTATATTTAGTCTGAAATCATCTCCTCGACCTATTTTACAACTAATACACAGAACTCTATCTCAAAGGAACAACTTACAATCCACAGTTATCCGATCAACAACCTTTACAATGTATTTTTCAAGAGTTTTATAGCTAAAGAGAGGCAAATGAGGTAGATGGAACTTTAAATGAAAAATTAAAATAGAAGTAGAAGAGTGCTTGAGGCCCATTTTGTTTTAATATCCCTTCATTGACTTCAGTACTCTTTGGATGAAAGAGTGGTCTTCGACAGGTTGATCATAACTTCATAGGTATGTTCTTTGATGTACTTTTCGGCTGTAGTACTCTGGGGCAAGTAAGGCAGTTAAATGAATTTTAGGCCTGCCATACTGTATAACAAATTCTCTGGCAATATTAGGACTTTCTGTCAAGGTGGTGATCTTCTCGGGAACGTTGATGAAGAGTAAAAAAAACATTATGGGAACTTTGTCCTTTCTCGGGAAAGAACCTTCTGCTGATGTGAAACACAAATGTGGTCTGTTTTTGTGCTTTAGGCCTCATTAGGCCTTCTGTGTCAATCATAAGGTCTTCAAGTTGTATATTTCGCCTTCTAACACTGGGTTAAAGCTTAAAATCTTCAATGATGGGCATTAAACCTCTTTAATCCTTTACTAATACTCTTTGCCCCTTCTTTGACTGTCTCTGTCTGTGGATGTGCAGGTTTGATGGTGCTGGAGGTTTTTCAATAGAGTTAATAACTCTGATTGGAATGAAACATGTGTTTAAAACCCCCTCAGGATTCTTTCCGTGCGATCTTTGGCCCTGAAAAATCTTCCTATGCGCTCTGTGTCACTTTGACTGTGACTGTGAGCAATAACGGTTTTCACCGTCTGTAACCCTAAAAAAAGATGATAAAGAGGTTAAGAAAAATCCATGGGAGTGGAGGTGGATGCTGTGGAGGCTTGTGGAGATGGCAGCGCAGCAGTGAAAACAGTGGATGTAGCGAAGAAAACGGTGAAAATCGCGAAAGAATAGTGAAACAATGATCTGATGGAGGTCTGGTGAAAAGATGATTTTGGACCATTGGATTAGATCTGACAGTGGTTACCAACGGCCAGGATTTACTGGTGGAGATGCTTTAGAGGAGTTAGGTGAAAGAGATAAACTTTAATGTAAAACATAAAAGTTTAGACTTTGGGCAAATTACAAAGAAAAATGCGTGAAATCAAATGAAATCGGGCTTTGAATGGTGGGACCGGAGGGCGGGGGGCGATTTGAGTGTGGACCTTTAGATCTCAGGAGGAGATCAATGGTTGGGATGCTCCGATGAAGTCCTTTGGAGGTCCGATTAACATAATATGAATGAATACACGATGGAATAAGGGTTGTAGATCTATACAGATCAACGGTCGGGATCTTCGGGAAGCGCTGTCGGAGGCAGAAGAGGGGAAGTGGTTTTTAGGAGAAAACAACTTTTTTTCGCGCTGCAATAGAGTGGTTTTGAAATTTGCCCAAAAAAACGCGATATCGCTTGCTTCTCGACACGTGGCAAAACAAAACCGCCCATATCGCGCGATTTCAAAATGTTAAAGTTCAGACACCAAAGTTACGCGATATGGTTCTCGGTTGTTGGATTGCGGGCAGGGAGATCCGACAGTGGAGGAGCAAGCATGATGAGGGCCAGATGCACGGTCGGTAAGGTGGGGACAAGTCAGTGGTGGTTTTAATGTGGGCCATCGGATCAGCATGATGGACGACTGAGATCGAAAGGCGAGAGCGCCGATGTTCAAAGGGAAAATAGGTTATAATGGTGAGTGAAACAAATCTTGACCGTTAGATCCGAGGGATGGACAGCGGAGATAAAAAGAGGAAGCGAAGGCAAAAGGGTCAGATGAATGGGCGGGAGAAAGGAGGATCGTTGGATCAATCGGGATGGATGGTTGTGATCCAATCACAATCGAAGAAGGCAGGGGCCAAACATCCGATGGTTTTAAACTTGCGATTACACACGGACCGTTGGATCAGCGGAAGATCAACGGTGGAGATTGTTCAGAGGGAGAGTGATGGAGGGCAAAGGAGCGGAGAGAGATCAAATCCTAGTCATTGGTTCTTGTGGATTCAATGGCCAGGATCCAATCGGGAGTCGGCCAATCAGGGAGAGGAAGGGTGGCACATTAAGATTTTGCGATTGGTGATTGGTGCGGTGGTGCGATGACTGTTAGATCTGTATAGATCAACAGCTGACATTGTAGTGGAGAGGTAACATAAAAGGTTGATGGGCATGATGTGATTGGTGCTTGATCGTCGGATATGTATAGATCAACGGTTTATATTGCATCCTAGGCCAATAGATCAAATGTTTTCTCGCATCGAAACTTTTTTATTAACAAAGAAATGCGCTCGCAACCAAAATTCTGATTGCGATTAGTGCCATGTGGCTTAGCGCTTGGTCTTGGCGCCGGTTGTATGTGTAACAAGGGGCTGAGGGCTGGGCCGAAAGGGGCTTAGCCTGATATATGATAGAAAGTGGGTTTTAGGCCTAAAAACAACATTTTTTAAGGCTAAACAATGGTTCCGGCAAGGGGAAAGAGGGGTTTTAAAATCAAATGAAGGCATTCACATGGTTTTTTAAAGGGGAATTGGGTGATTTAGATGACTTAGGAAGGGATTTTGAGGGATTTTAGGGAAATTTGAGAAGGGAAGAAAGGGGTTAAAATGGGGAATTTGCAGGGATACAAGAGAGCAAATGGAGGCTTTCTTGAGAATAATTTCTTCACAAACAGGGGGATTTTTTTATGGAAACAGCAGTGAAGATATTTTCAAAGGAAAAGGACACATAGAAGTTTCAAGAATGAGATATTTTCAGAGGAAATGTATCTCTTGAAGGCTCAGAAAAATATTTAGCCACCTGTTTGCTTGACAAAAATTTATAGGTGGCTAACAATGGCTCCACATGGGGATGGAATCTTCTTGAAGATGTCAAGTACTTCAAAAATATTCTTTGGGAAGGAGGCCAGATGCCAGATCTTTGAACCATCTTCTCTTCTTTGATTCAGCTGCTACAAACATGATGGATATTAAGTCAGCAGAAAACATTCCCCAAACAATCTACCTACCCGTCCTACAGTCCTAACATTTTTTTTCTTCAAGGTGCATTTGAATTTGCAGACCTTCTTCATCATTTTTTTATTGAAAGCAGAAAACAAACTAGTCTAATTCTACGGTTATTCCTCCATGAGACCAGATTAAACATTTGGCTTCATAGCTTCTCTACCTAAACTAATATCTGCTAGGATTAAACTGTCTAGCAGATTTCATTCTCTACATTCTACAACAGAAATTTAAAAACAGTCAAACCAGGATTAGACTGTCTGGTTTGCTGTGGGTCCATGGCATAAAGACAGCTGCACATGAACTAAACTTTTCAGAAAATTGGAACCAAAATTGTGAAACTTTGAAGCATCCTTCTTTTCCTTTGTGACTCAAGTTTTGAGCTTGTTAGAGTCACTTTCTTTCTTCATTTCAGCTCTGGTTTTGGGCTTGTTAGAGCTGATTCTTCTTTCTTCTTTGCTGGTTCAAGTTTTGGGCATATTATAACCAACCTCTCACTTCTTTCTTGGCTCAGGTTTTAAGCTTGTTTGATCCATTCCTTTTGGTACTTCAGAGGTTCAAGTTTTGAGCAGGTATGAACCTCTCTTTCTCTCTTTTTTGAAACATTTTTCTCTTTTTTCTTTGAAAACAAAACACTGCAATGGTATTTACAATGGAAATGAAAACTTCAAACTGGAAATCAGCAGTAATAATGCTTGAGCATCCTGCCATTGATAGGACCCCCAAACATATCTATACCATCTAGCTCTTGCAGAAAAAAGGCATTTGGACCAATGGTGGATTGGATGATGTAAGGACCTTGCCACAAGCTGTCAAATTTTCCATGCTTTCCTTTGTCCTCTCTCCTAGAGTCCCACTTAAGAACCTTGTCTCCAATTTTGAAGTCACAAGCCTTTGTTCTCTTATCAAACAACCTTTTTATGTTCTCTTGCACTTTCAGAGCTCTGTTGTAGACTTCTTCTCTTGTCTACTGGAGATGTATTGTCTGATTTATCCTCCTTACCATGCTGTCTTCTTCTGACTGAATTTCTTGGACTAGTTTAATCACTGGTACCCCTCGGCTGGTAGGAAACACTGCCTCTATTCCATAAACAAGCTGATATGGTGACATCCCAATGGATTTATTTTTTGTTAACCTGTCAGCCCATAAAGCATGCACTAACTTGTTATGCCATGACTTCTTATTCTCTTCAAGCAGCTTTTTGATGATGGTCACCAAGATTTTCTTTGATGATTCAGCTAACCCATTACCTTGTGGGTAATAAGCAGTCGAATGACCAAGTGCAATTTGATACCTGAGACAAAAATCAATCATCTTCTTGGATCCAAAAGTAGCAGCATTATCAGTGATTATTTTCCTAGGGCAGTCAAATCTAGAGAGGATGTGGTCTTCAAGGAATTTAATGATAACAAAATATGTGGCATTCCTAGAAGGGATGGCCTCTATCCATTTTTTGAAATAGTCTGTGGCTATGAGAATCCACTTGTGTTGGGCTGAGGAAGCAGGATGGATCTCCCCCATGAAATCTAGGCCCCACTGTTGAAAGGGAGCCTCAACAGTGATAGGTTGTAATGGTAAAGGGAGGAGATTTCTTTTGCCCTAAAAGATCTGGCACTTATGGCAGACAATTATCATTTTGTGGATGTCATTGAAAAGGGTAGGCCAGTAATAGCCAGACCTAAGTATTTTGTTAGTAGTGGCTTTCCAGTTTAAATGGCCTCCACACTCTCCTGCATGGAACTCATGTTTTACCCTCTCTGCTTCAATTTCAGGCAGACATTTAAGTAGCAGACCATTTGCATTTTTCCAGTATAAACATTCATTCAAAATGCAATAGTTTCTAGCTTTTAATTTCAGAAACCTAGCCTTAGTCTTTGATAAATCAGGAGGAGCATTCAGATTTGTAAGCACATACAAGATGTCAGAATACCAAAGAGAGTTCTGAAATTTTTCTTCAACAGTATGGTTGGGCAATCCTTCATGTTCATCCAAGGCATCTAACATGTTTATGTAAAGGGCTTGCAAGTTAGATTCAACCATTAATTGAGCTAAGCCCTGACCTTTGATAAGTTTGGTGGGTTTTATTTCCAGGTCATAATCTAGTATTACAACAATCCATTTGCCCCTCTTTCCATCAGGATCTTGGGACAAAATGTCTTTAACCACTATGTTTGGCACGTAGGCAATGATGTGAGAATGCAGAATATACACCCTAAATTCTTTCAAGGCATAGGCATGTTTTTCCATTATGTTATATTTCAAGGGTGAATCCCTCAAAGCCTTGCTGAAAAAAGCAATAGGCTGTTCCTACCCCTTTGGATTTTTCTGCAGCAAGACTGCAACCACTGTATGCTCGGAGGCAAAGGAGAATATCAGGAAATCTTTTGAAAAGTCAGGGTTGATTAAGACTGGTGCCCGGGTAAGTGCAAGTTTAACTAACTCAAAATATGTCTTGGCCTCTAAAGTCCACTTAACCCCTACATCTTTTTTCAGCATGTTCGTCATATCTCTGAGGAGCTCGGCTAAGTTGGGAATAAACCTCCTTAAGAAGTTAATTTTCCCAACAAAGGACTGCAGTTCTTTTATGTTTCTTGGGTGGCTAATCTGTAGTATTCTCTCAACTCTTTTTGGGTCTATTTTAATTCCCTTCTCTGATATAATATGGCCAAGAAGCTTACCTTCTTGAAGGCCGAATACAGTCTTCTTGGGATTTAATGAAAGCCCGAACCTTCTACACTTCTCAAATACTCTTCTCAGATGTTTAAGGTGCTCCTCATCGGTCTTGGAATAGACTGTTATGTCATCAAGATAGATGACAATGAAGTGCCCTATTTCCTCTGAGAAGGCTATGTCCATAGCTCTTTGGAAGGTTGCACCAGCGTTCATTAGTCCAAAAGGAATTTTTACGTACATAAAGGTGCCCCATGGAGTAGTGAAATTTGTCTTAAGCTGATCTTATGGGAGTACTGAAACTTGGTTATACCCTGAAAAACCATCTAACAGGGAGATTATTTTTGAGCCAACTACCCTTTGTAGGATGTGTTCCATCTTGGGTAAGGGGTAATTATCCTTAAGTGAAGCTCTGTTAAGGTTCCTAAAATCAATGCATAGTCTAATCTCACCCGTCTTTTTCCTCATAGTTACAAGGTTGGAGACCCAGTCGGAAAACCTCACAGGCACTATGATTCATGCCTCGTACATTTTCTTGATTTCATTTTCAACTAGAGGTAGCTGTACGGGGTTAATTCTACGAAGTTTCTGCCTGAAGGGTTTTTGGCTTTCTTTTAGTGGGATCTTGTGCTGGATGATTTCTGTATCGTAGGCTTTTAAGTCCTCATAGCTCCAGGCAAACACATCGACAAACTCTTTAAATAACTAGATGTATTTCTTCTTCATGTCTGCGGGCAAGAACTTAGCTAGTTTAATCATCTTAGGCTTATCTTTAGTGCCTATGTTGCATTCCTTGACATCAGACTCTGTGTGTTCAATAGTGGGTTTCTTTGCTACATCATTAAAATAAAAAAGTTCCTCTAGGGGCACCAGTCCTCTGGGTATATTCTTATCTTTGGACTGTAGCACCTCTATTTCTTCTTTTTCTGCGTTCTTGTATTCTTCAGTTTGAGTTCCGAGTTCCTTAGTTAACATGTTTGTTTCTACGTTATGGGGTGATTTTTCTTCATCAGGGGGCTCTTCACTCAGGCAGCTTTCATCGGATTTAGAGTCTGAATCGGAGAATTCAAACTCATTCCTGCCATTCAGGAAATCCTCTATCTTCTTGTTGCCCTCAAAGACCTGCCAATATTTCTAATTATTTGGCACTGCAGGCCTGTATTTTGTTTTAATGATAATATGTTTGTCACTAGGTGATTTCTGATATGAACTAGCAATGCATGCTAATCCATTTGAAATAATGTTCTGACTCCTAGGAACAAACACAAGCTCGTATTCTACAAAGGTTTTCAATAAATCCATGGCATCATTTCTGTATGCCCTCAATCTAGGATGCTTTGCAGTGTACTCTCCGTTCACTTATTTGATGACTAACTCAGAGTCTCCGTGTACAGCTATCCTTCAGGCTCCTAGTTTTTTCAATAGATTCAAGCCTAGGATGAGAGCCTCATACTCTGCGATATTGTTTGTACATTTAAAGTCTAGTTTGAAGGCGTGACTCTCAGCATAGTCACTCTCAATATTATGTAACCACACTCCAACCCCTACATTCTTCCTAATGCAAGACCCATCGAAATTCATTCTCCATAAGGGATTATTTTCGGACTTATTATCATTTTCATCCCTAATGCGATGTTTGTCGTTATGTTGTATTGTGGGGTCTGCACCATGGTGTGGAATGTTCTGTTCTTTATGATGTGCAGGGAGTTCAGAATGAGGAGTAATTCGCAGTTTGCAGTCTTGGTTTAGTTCACTCTGAGTTTCTATTTCAGTGCACTGTTCTAACGTTTCTCTCTCGTTTCCTTCTATGTCTAGAGTGGCCATTATGTTAAAATCTGTGGACTCTACTCTATTGTTTGCATCTCTGTCTTCTAGCTCTGGCTCATCTATGGATTCATCATTGAAAAGGATAAAGGAGCCCAGATCTGTATGGACAACGTACAGAGGTGAATTCTTAGGTTTTTCAGGGCTGCTAACTATAAACTTCATTTGTGCCTCTCTATACAGTCTCCTAAGCTGGCTAAAGACAGAGATTGTGGCATATGACCCATCCATCTGCATTGTACCTTGCATCTTGGATCCCCATGACCTTGACAACAACATGCCATACTTAGGTGGCACATCTGCCACTACAACATCCATAACCATACACTTGGCTGGGATCTGGGTCAATTTCACACAAAGATATTTGATTAGGCCAAGGAATTTCACCCTACTAGAGTCAAATGAATATAAATACTTATAAGGTCGGGTTATCTCTAAGCCTAACTTCTCCATAATTACCTTAGGCATAAGGTTGTGTGAAGCCCCAGATTCATGCATTGTGTTGTGAAGGATTTTTTCATGGATATTGAGGCTGATATAAAAAGGAGGTACTACCCCTTCCTGAAACTTCCCTTCTATCTTTGGACCAAACAGAAGGGCTGGTTGATCATCACTTAAATTGACAGTGTCACTGTTTTCTCCTAGATTTAGAGCTTTCAAAATTTGGCCTTTGTAAGCATCTTGGGTGGCCAGGTCAGAGAGTGGGACAGAAATTTTAATTTTTAGCAATCTCACTCTCCAAATTGAAAGGAGATTGACTCTTTGCAAGGTTCAATTCTATCTTATTGGCCATTATTCTATTGGTAGAACCAGATTGCTGATTCTCACTATGTACAATGTTTGAAGTTGTTTTATCAGGAGCATTAGTTGCAGTGCTAGTGCTGCTAGTTTCTTGACTTCGTTTATCATTATTTTGGCTGTCCTTCTCTTTGTTCTTCCCAGAGCTTTCAGCTGCTGATTTGTTACTTTCAGCAGTCACTTTAGGAGTTTTATCAGGCCTTTTCTTAATGGTAATCTCATAACCTTTTGGTTTGGAAGTGTCTAAGCTCCTTTTGCTTCTGAGTTCATACTGTTCTCTGACCTGCATGATGGCATTTTCAAATCCCAACCTATAATCCTCATATTCTAATCATTCCTCGTCCCAGTGGGAGTATGAGGTCTGATTATCTTCTGTGGAACAGGTATGGGTTTGGTTGTCTACCTCCACCATGTTTATTGTGGTTCCCTCAAACTCTTCTATTATCCCCTCGTCTTCGCCAAGGAAATTATCCTGAAATGGGGGTATGACTTGTTGATCGGAGTCTCTCTGTCTGTTTGGTGGATTGTTTCTCCTAAAGTTCTGGTTGCTGACTGTGACAACCATTTTCTCCATCATTTTCTCTAGCCTTTCCATGTTTTTGGCTAGATGGTCATATTTGGGATCAGATGTGGAAGCTGATGTGTCATCCCTATATGTTACCTTTTTCTCAGCCCTCATTCTAGCTCTCTTTTCAATCAGGTTAGCTTCTACACTCACTGCTCCTTTTTGCATGTCTTCCAATGTGTTGTAATCTCTCTCCCTAAGCTGATAGGCCATGTCAGCATCAAAGCCTTCAGGGTATTTTACTAAGGCCATCCCTTGGGGAGGTTTCATATGTGGTGGAAGAGCGTTGTAAACACTGTTAAACCTTGTGGAATAGTCATAAACACTCTCTCCTACATTTATCTTAAGATTATTCTGCTAAGATTTGGAGAGGGTTGCTTTTGACTTCCCATTTGTTTATGAAAGTTTGATGCAAGGAGGGAAGATCATTGATACTATTAGGAGGTAGGCCTTTAAACCACTTCTTCACTTCTCCTCCTAGAATCTGAGCAAAGATCCTCATATTAATGATTTCATCTTCGATTTCCATATAGTCAAAGGCATCTTCCATCCTATCTACATGATGTTGAGCTGTGATAGACTCTTTCCCAGTGAAGTGAGGGATTTTAGACTGATAATCATTTGGTAGTGGAGCCAAAGGTTGTGGTAACATTAAAGGTGCATACTAGGATGCCATGATGATGTTTTGTGCAGGTAAAGGATTGGTTTGAGCAGTAGGTGTATGGATGACAGAAATGCTAGGACCAGAAAAAAACTGTTGAGCCGATTTAGGGTGATAGAGGCCCAAGTTTTGAATGAAATGAATATCAGGAGGTGTAGATGGAGGGGTCTCTCTATCCCTAATATGCTTACCACTGTGAGATGATGAACTTGGAGGCTCAAGGTCTGCCTGATCTAAAGCACTGAATGACTTAGTTCTTGGTAAACTTCTTGGTAAGTCTAAGTCTAAATGAGTTTCTGATAGAGCTGAAAAGTTTTCAGGTGTAGAGTTAGCTCTAAGATTGGGTCTGAAAATAGTTGGCTTTCTAGGGGTGGGAGATTTCCTAAGGATTCCCTATAGATTGTCAACTATTACAGGTGGGTTCGGATTAGGATAAGCTCTTGTATAGACTGTTCTTGAATCCAATATGTCTGTCTCTTAACAAAGAAGCTTTACCCTATGTGTTTCTTCTAATATGGCTGATGTTGTAATGCAATCTGGTCTCCCAGTGGAGTCTTGTGAAAACCAAGATAATCAGCAGGCCTACTAATCACCAGTGGAGTCTTTTAATCATTAAGGAACTATGGAGTCGCTAGGTGGAAGGTTTAGAATGTTTCAAGAAGGTTTACTGTCCACCACAGTGATTAACTACCAAACTCAGGCTACTATGGTATTCTTTGGGTTCTTAGAAGTGTTTAAGGTGTTTTTTACTCAAATTTCCCCAGTGGAGTCACCATGATGTTGGTGACGAAAATGGGACACAAGACCAGATATAGCAATTAAGGGCACTCAGATTTTCCTCCCCAGCGGTGTCGCCATTATGTTGGGGTTTCTGTGTTTTGGCAGGTTTGGCTCTACCAAAAGACAAGACAACATCAAAACCACTTTTGGACCTCAAGATCTAACCCTCCTAGGTCCAGAGAGGGATCTCTCTACAAAAAGGAAAAGATATATATGTCTTTGAAGTTCAGTTTTAAGGTATTACGGTAGTTATAAGGCACAAGGGTTGTTGTTTTGTTTTGTTTGTTTGCTTGTTGGGAAACATGATAGAAGGGTTCAATATAAGACAAAGAGGTGAGTAAAGAAGGATTTTGGCAATGGGGAGATGATTCAAAGAACACTCGAGACCATTGGGCAATGGAGTCATAAAAGGGTTTACTTTCTATTCAGTATCCAAGGCTTTCAAATGGGCTAGTCATCTAAAATAGAGGATCTTGTAAAGATGATAGTGTGGGATGAAATGATGAGAATTGAAGGTGAATGACAAGGAAACCCCCAAGGTGACCATTTAGGAAGAAAATCTAGGGACAAGGCGTGCCTTAAACACCTATGATCAAACTCCTAATGAGGCTAGCTCTTCAGACAATAAGAAACACTTAAGGTTTAACACAAAGGTGAAGCCTAAGATCAGAGAAAGACTTTGAACTTTCAATGCTTTTACATTCAACTTAAGGGAACTTAGAAAGTTTTAACTGTTAGAAAAGGACCCTAGTGAGACAGAATCAATTTTAATCTCCCAGTATCCCAATTATTTCAATTAAAACCAAATAAGAACATCCAAGAACAGATTCTAAATTCATGCATCAGTAAGCTGGGAAAACCAACTACCATACTGGCTAAATTATCTTGAATAAGTTCTCAGATTGCACAATTATTAGAAAACATTAAGGATAAGAAGAGCAGGAAGCATTAGGGTACCATGCAAGGGTATATCCTAAGCCAGATTACTGCTTTCTTACCAGATAAATGAAATGTGATGAATTACAGAAGGAAAACAAAGACAAAGATAGAACACATCACCGCTGCTTTAAATCAGGATCCAAAGAAATTGCTTGTCATATTAAAGAGCAACACCAGTCATATAAAACATTGTCCAACAACTTGATATTCAGTCTGAAATCATCTCCTCAACCTATTTTACAACTAATACACAGAACTCTATCTCAAAGGAACAGCTTACAATCCACAGTTATCCGATCAACAACCTTTACAATGTATTTTTCAAGAGTTTTATAGCTGAAGAGAGGCATAGGAGGTAGATAGAACTTTAAATGAAACATTAAAATAGAAGTAGAAGAGTGCTTGAGGCCCATTCTATTTTAATATCCCTTCATTGAATTTAGTACTCTTTGGATGAAAGAGTGGTCTTCGACAGGCAGATCATAACTTCATAGTTATGTTCTTTGATGTACTTTTCGGCTGTAGTACTCTATAGTACTCTGGGGCAAGTAAGGCAGTCAAATGAATTTTAGGCCTGCCATACTATATAGCAAATGCTCTGTCAATATTAGGACTTTCTGTCAAGATGGTGATCTTCTCAGGAACGTTGATGAAGAGTAAAAAAAACATTATGGGAACTTTGTCCTTTCTCGGGAAAGAACCTTCTGCTGATGTGAAACATAGATGTGGTCTGTTTTTGAGCTTTAGGCCTCATTAGGCCTTTTGTGTCAATCATAAGGTATTAAAGATGTATATTTCGCCTTCTAACACTGGGTTAAAGCTTAAAATCTTCAATGATGGGCATTAAACCTCTTTAATCCTTTACTGATACTCTTTTCCGCTTCTTTGACTGTCTCTGTCTGTGGATGTGCAGGTTTAATGGTGCTGGAGGTTTTTCAATAGAGTTAATAACTCTGATTGGAATGAAACATGTGTTTAAAACCCCCTCAGGAGTCTTTCCCTGCGATCTTTGGCCCTAAAAAATCTTCCTCTGCGCTCTGTGTCACTATGACTGTGACTGTGAGCAATAACGGTTTTCACCGTCTGTAACCCTGCAAAAAGACGATAAAGAGGTTAATAAAAATCCATGGGAGTGGAGGTGGATGCTGTGGAGGCTTGTGGAGATGGCAGCGCAACAATGAAAATAGTGGTTGTAGCGAAGAAAACAGTGAAAACCGCAAAAGAATGGTGAAACAATGATCTGATGGAGGTCTGGTGAAAAGATGATTTTGGACCATTGGATTAGATCTGACGGTGGTTACCAACGGCCAGGATTTACTGGTGGAGATGCTTTAGAGGAGTTAGGCGGAAGAGATAAACTTTAATGTAAAACATAAAAGTTTAGACTTTGGGCGAATTACAAAGGAAAATGCATGAAATCAAATGAAATCGGGCTTTGAATGGTGGGACCGGAGGGCGGGGGGCGATTTGAGTGTGAACCGTTAGATCTCAGGAGGAGATCAATGGTTGAGATGCTCTGATGAAGTTCTTTGGAGGTCCGATGAACATAATATGAATGAATACGCGATGGAATCAGGGCCGTAGATCCATATAGATCAATGGTCGAGATCTTTGGGAAGCGCTGTCGGAGGCAGAAGAGGGGAAGTGGTTTTTAGGAGAAAAACTGTTTTCACGCTGCAATAGAGTGGTTTTGAAATTTTCCCAAAAAAACGCGATATCGCTTGCCACCCGACACGTGGCAAAACAAAACCGCCCATATAGCGCGATTTCAAAATGTTAAAGCTCGGACACCAAAGTTACGCGATATGGTTCTCGGCTGTTGGATTGCGGGCGGGGAGATCCGACGGTGGAGGAGCGAGCGTGATTAGGGCCAGATGCACGATTGGTAAGGTGGGGACAAGTCAGTGGTGGTTTTAATGTGGGACATCGGATCAGCATGATGGACGGCTGAGATCAAAAGGCAGGAGCGTCGATGTTCAAAGGGAAAATAGGTTATAATGGTGAGCGAAACAAATCTTGACCGTTAGATCCGAGGGATGGAGGCAGAGATTAAAAGAGGAAGTGGAGGCAAAAGGGTCAGATGAATGAGAGGGAGAAAGGAGGACCGTCGGATCAATCGAGATGGACGACTGTGATCCAATTGCAATTAGAGAAGGCAGGGGCCAAACATCCGATGGTTTTAAACTTTCAATTACACGTGGACCGTTGGATCAGCAGAAGATCAATGGTGGAGATTGTTTAGAGGGAGAGCGATGGAGGGCAAAGGAGTGGAGAGAGATCAAATCCTGGCCGTTGGTTCTTGTGGATTCAACGACCAGGATCCAATCGGGATTCAGCCAATCGGGGAGACGAAGGGTGGCGCATTGAGATTTTGGGATTGGTGATTGGTGCAGTGGTCGTTAGATCTGTATAGATCAATGGCTGACATTGCAGTGGAGAGGTAATGTAAAAGGCTGATGGGCGCGATGCGATGGGCGCGATGTGATTGGTGCTTGACCGTCGGATCTGTATAGATCAACGGTTTATATTACATCCGAGGCCAATAGATCAAATGTTTTCTTGCATCAGAACTTTTTTATTAACAAAGAAATGCACTCGCAACCAAACTTCTGATTACGATTAGCGCTATGTGTCTTAGCGCCGGTTGTATGTGGAACAAGGGGCTGAGGGCTAGGCCGAAAGGGGATTAGCCTGATATATGATAGAAAGTGGGTTTTAGGCCTAAAAACAATGTTTTTTAAGGCTAAACAATGGTTCTGGTAGGGGGAAAGAGGGGTTTTAAAATCAAATGAAGGGATTCACATGGTTTTTTAAAGGGGAATGGGTGATTTAGATGACTTAGGAAGGGATTTTGAGGGTTTTTAGGGAAATTTGAGAAGGGAAGAAAGGGGTTAAAATGGGGAATTTGCAGGGATACAAGGGAGAAAATGGAGGCTTTATTGAGCATAATTTCTTCACAAACAATGGGAATTTTTTATGGAAACAGCAGCGAAGATATTTTCAAAGGCAAACGACACACAGAAGCTTCAAGAATGACATATTTTCAGAGGAAATGTATCTCTTGAAGGCTAAGAAAAATATTGAGCCACCTGTTTGCTTGACAAAAATTTATAGGTGGCTAACACAAACCAACCAAGATCTTTCTCATCCAGATAGCCTCACATGCAACTTGACTCGCTGCCATGTATTCTGCTTCTGCTGAACTGAGTGCAACGGATCTCTGATTCTTGCTGCACCAAGAAACAACTATAGATCCAATGCTAAAGATCCCCCCTGATGTGTTATTTCTGTCTGATCGGCTGCCTACCCAATATGCATCGGTGAAGCCATACAAATTCACCTCATCCGTTTGTCTGTACCATAAACCATACTCTAATGTGCCCCTCCGGTATCTTAGGACATGCTTCTCGCCTTCCAAAAGAGCTTGGTAGGCTTAACCATAGCTTGACTCAGTTGGTTAACCACATAGAAAATGTCTGGTTTTGTGTTCACTAGATACATTCGCGAACCCATTAACTGTCGATAGACAGTAGCATCCACTACCTCTCCAAAAGTAGCATCCTCTTTCCTCTAGTTTCCTGGAAGAGGAGCATCCATGAGTTTGCAGCCATCCATGTGAAACTTACCCAGTATCTCCGTTGCATACTTGCCTTGAGACGCAAAAAATTCACCATCTCGCTTCCATAATTTCAATCCAAGGAAATAATGAAGGACACCCATATCCTTCATCTCAAACTCCTTTGTAAGATCCTCCTTGCATGAGTGTATCAGCTTCTCATCACCAATCAATATTAAATCATCAACATAAAGAACAATGATTAAAAGCTTACCCTCTAGCACAATTTGGTATAGGTTTGCATCTGCTTCACTTTTGGTGCAGCCCAGTTTGGTAAAATAACTATCTATTCGAGTGTACCAAGCACGAGGTGCTTGCTTCATCCCATACAATGCTCTTTTGAGTCATGCGACTCGTTGTTGAAGATCTCAAATCCTTTGCTCTATGTACACCTCTTCCTCAATTATCCCATTGAGAAACACAGTCTTCACATCCATCTAATGAATGCGCTAGCCCATCTGCGCTAAGAGAGCAAGGATGGTCCTTATGGAAGAATACCTTGCGACAGGTGCAAAGGTATCTTCATAATCTATGCCCTGGATCTGTGAGAAGCCCCGGGCCACAAATCTGGCGTTGTATTTCTCAACACTCCCATCAACAACTTGCTTTACCTTGTAGATCCATCTCGAACCTACCACTGATTTATCAACTGGCCTTGGAACAATTTCCCAAGCACTATTTTTGATAATGGAGTCATACTCCTCCACCATTGCATCTACCCATGTAGGCTCCTACACTGCTTCCTGAAAGGAAGATGGCTCAGTCACAATACATTTGCTCCTACGAGCCATGTATCCAGTAAATTAGTCAAGAGACAATATTTGTCTACGTTGTGATGTAGGGGCTCCTACATTCTATGCAACATCAAGTCTCAGCCTATTAGCTTCTGTGGTATGCCTTCTTCCAGTTCTAATGGTTAGATATGCGTGAGTGGACTCCTCTACTCCATGAACCTCCTCCTATGGTTGATCCACATCTAGAGACTCATCTTTGGGAACCAATAGTTCCTCCTCCGCATGGCTTTCCCCTCATCGTATTTTATATCCCGTCGCACCACAGTCATTTGACTGTTTGGAAAATACACACGATAATTATGGGGTGTTTCTGTGTACCCCACAAAAATCCCAACTTTAGCAGTTGGTTCCAGCTTCTTCTTGGCGTCCTTGGTCACATGCACATAAACATATGAGCCAAAAATCTTAAAGTGTGAAGCATCTATTTTCTTACCAGTGAGAGCTTCTTCAGGTGTACTCATGCCAAGTACTCTATGAGGACAACGATTTTGCACATAAACCACAGTGTTGCATGCTTCCACCCACAAATGCATTGGTAGGCTCTGATCATGCAACATCGCTCGTGTTGCACCCACGATCGTTCTGTTCTTCCCTCTCCATGACCCCATTTTTCTGTGGGTTATGAGGCGCTATGAGTTCTCTTCGAATTCCTTCTTTGTTGTAGAATTTCTTGAATTAATTAGAGATGAATTCTCTGCAATTATCGCTCCTCAAAGCCTTCACTTTCTTCCCCGACTCTTTCTCCACCAATGCCTTAAAATCACAGAACTTTGAGAATGTTTGAAACTTCTTCTGCATGAAGAAGATCCAACATTTATGAGAAAAGTCATCAACAAAAATAACATAGTACTTATGTTTTGTTGTTTAAACAACCGAGAACGGCCCACACACGTCTATGTGAACTCTCTCAAGGATCCTCGAAGCATAGTTCTCCTCATGAAAGGTGGAATTTACATACTTCCCCATGGTGCAACCCTTGCACTGATCTAACTGAGCAAGTGTTCCCATTGGAAGTCCAGTAGATATTCCTACATGACTTTCAGGGCTCCATGATGAAGATGCCCCAATCGCCTGTGCCATAATTTGCCCTCATCCTGGCTCACCATTTTTTCTGCCTTGTCCATCATGGCAGCACAACCATCTACCTCCAGCTTGTAGAGATTCTTAACTCAAATCCCTATCCTCTTGGCTTGACTCGTTGTTTTATGTCGCAGGAAAGATTTTCCATCACTGAAAACAACGTCATAGCATCTGTCCTCCAACATTGCGACTGAGACCAAATTTTTCTTCAGACCTAGAATATGCGTAATATATTTTAATTGAAATGGTTTAATGACTCGCTCTGAAAGGTAATGGTACCAATGTTGGTCACACTGTACCGTCTGTCGTCGCCCATCTCTATATGCATCTAGAGATCTTTCTCCTCCAAGTCACTAAAAAGTTCCTTATCTCCTGTCATGTGAAAGGAAGCGCCACTATCCAAATACCACACCGATCCCAATGCACTTGACACCATGCATGCGATCAAAGAGAATTCAAGCTCAAATTTCGAGGCAAGGGCCTCACCAGCTGTAGCTCCAACAACCTTCTTGTTCTTCTTCTTTTGTGGACAGTTACTAGCAAGATGCCCATATCCGTGACAGTGAAAACACTTCACCCTGTAAATATCCAGCTTCTTGCCTTTAGACTAAGATGTAGAATGGAATTTCTTCCCCTTCCCCTTCTTCACCTTGGTAGCCAAAGCACAAACCTCTTCATCATCATGCTTTGATGAAGAGCCATCTCTGGTGTTCCTCCTGAACTCCTCCTACACCAGATCCAATCACGGTCATTCCCAATCGAGAAATTTTTCCCGTCCGTTGACAGAGTATTCATAACTGTGCCAACTCTTAGGAAGTCCTATGAGAGAGAAGCTCACCAAATCATCATCAGAAACAGTTATTCCCACACTCCCCAGTTCATCCCAAAATTGGACAAATTTCGTGAGATACTTTGGAATGTTGTCGCCCTTTTCCATCTTGATCTTCCTGAGTTTATCTTTGAACGCCAATTTCCTATGGTTGTTGCTGCTTTGGAAAAGATCCGTCAAATCCTTCCACATAGCATATGGTGTGGCTTTCCCATGGAGGCTTGAGAAAATGTGGTCTTGTACTCCCTCCAACAGAATCCTCCTCGCCTTTTCCACTTTCTTTTTCCATGCATCAAGATTGGCAGCATCTGACGAAGTAGGCTTAGGAACATCATTGCAAATGAATTCCTTCAAGCCATTATCTTCGAGCACCGCCTCTATCCTATCCTTCCAAGAAATTTAGTTCGAGCTGGTCTTGAGTGCATACTCTAACCTCAAGCCATTGAAAGCTATTTCGATCTTGAATCAGTTGTAGCACTAAGAAAGTCTTTCTGCAAATTTGAATTCTTTCCACCAACAAACTCAGCTCCTACTTCACTACTGCAATATCCTGTGCTCTGATACCATGTAGAAATTTAATACAAAATACATTTTTTGCATGGATTCTCCTGATCTAACAATAATATGCTACTATAAAATACATAATCGCTTCTACAAATATTTGAGGAATTTGAAACACAATTTCCAATCACAATATCATGAAGAAAGATCAATCACACATAACACAGATAATTTACCTAGGGAAAGCATATAGCTAAAAACCCTACTATCTTATATTATGTATTATATCATGGATCATGAAAAAATTACATACAAATATCTAATCCAAGAGCTCTCAGTACATGAGCTAATTGTCTCACACTGTCATACAAAAATTGGCAGGTTCCTTAGCCAATTTACTATCTCCAGATAGCCTGCCTCCATTGCGCAATCCCAACTGATAGTAATCCATAAATGAATGGAATCCTGCTTGCCTTGATTGTGAAATCCTCATGGGCACATCCAATGTGTGTGTCGTTGCATGTGTGCGACCGGATAATGTCACAACTGCTAGTTATTTTCTCTTTCACCTAGAACTCAACTGGGTCTCCACTGGATCTGACATGCATGCAGTTAATAGTAGTAAATATTCGGTTTCATGTGAGGCCACTGATTGTGAATTAATTAATAATTAATTCACTTGATCTCTCACTACTGCATCTTCCGTTACAACTAGCAGAACTGAGTTTAACTCACTTAACTGAGTTAAACCACTTTACAACTTTCATAACTGCACTTCCAACTCTGTTACAACTTTGAATCACTCAATTACAACTAAGTCCACTTGCATGTCCCACCAACCAACCAATCAACTCGAAATTCCTTTAGCTAACTGATTTTCCACTTCAGTGAACTATTTCCAAGTGCTCATTGAGAATATATTATTGTTTATTGTCCAACTAATATTAAGGGATAATAATAGTGGACATGCATCTATAAATAGACATGCAATATATAAATAGAACTTGCACATACATCTATAAATAGACCTCATATTTAAATATAATTTTCTCATGCATCTATAAATAGACATCCACCTAAAAATAGCCTGAGGCTCCATCCTAATGTAGGTGCATAATTTTCACTGGGATCTCCTTGTTGAATCTCAACACTAAATCATACATATCTAGAACTAGTAGTTGTTGCCCAACGATTTGTAGAAATTTGCTGAATAATGATTAATTATCCACCGAGACTATCCTGATCACATACAATTCGAATTTATATGCAACACATAATCTCTTCCACTCAGATCAACTTAGATCATCACACATGCGGAAATAAAATCAAGCGATAACACATCAAATCATCATACACATTAACACAGTATGTATGGGGAAAGCTTATAGCTGAAAACCCCGCAGCTATTGTGTATATTATAATGGAGAAATAAAGTAACAAACTCAGTACAATACTCCTCACAAGTACTCGGTACTTTCTCATACAGTTACTCACAATCTAGCTCAGTTTTGAACAGGTTACTGGTTCAAAACTCACCGCCAATTGCCTTGCCTCTATTGCGTGTTTCAATGCTATGGGATGGCCTCTTTATATAGATAAACCACCAGCCTGAACCGCGCAATCCTCATGGGCTTACTCCACCTATCTGTGTGTTGCAAATAGCAACAGTATAGTCACAACTGATAGCTAACTCCACCCTTTCATCTACCTCTTTCACTGGTCTCCACTGAACTGATCATGCACTGTAGTGAACCGATGTGTTCTTGAGTTGAATAATGAGTTACTAATTAATGAATTAAATAATATTTAATTCACTCCACTCATAACTAATTGATTAGCTAGTTAAACTAATCTCAACTAGTTCAACTAAAATAAAAAGAACACAACTCCACTATCTGTCTCATTAACTCCTCCAAACTTCTGTCACTGAAGTCCAACTGAAGTCAACCATGCATGATGCCATCAAACCCTTGGGAACCACGTGATTCCTCTGTCAGATGCATGAGCCACTTCTGTAGCTCGAACTGAAGTGCTCCAAGAGATTAAACTGCTGTTTAGAGTCCAAATATTATTAAGGGTAAATAATATTTGACTTCCCTATTTTTAGGAGAGGCAGTCTAAAAATAGACTTCGACCTCTTCGACCTAAAAAATAGAGTCTCATCTATTTTTACCAACATGACACATACTTCAATAATCTCAAACTGGAATCCCCGAACCATGCTCCATATGTCTAAAAATAGACATAGTCTAAAAATAGATTTTGCGCCAGAATTTGCCTGCGGGCCCACTTAGTGAAGGCGACTTCATTTCACTAAGCTCCATCATCTTGCTGCATTTTCAACATGATTTCTTTCAAAATTGATAGTGCAATGATAGTTGAGATACTCTCTAAATTGATAAAGAGTGTGTTAGTGTCTAAATGTTCAATGATGAAATACACTCTTTCAGGTTTACTTGGTAGTGGTCCTTGGTCAAAATTTTATGTTTTCAAATACATTCTCAAATAAATTTTGTTCACTGAATGATGTCTAGGTCTGAATGCTACTCCCTTCACCCATTCATAGTCATCATAAATTTCAAGGTCGTGTCATTCATCATCAATCTAGGGTCATAGATTAGTCAACATACCTCCATCTAGGTCATGGTCTAGGCTTCTTTTTATTCGCCATCATAATGTCCAAATCATGTCATGAAGAAGGAAAATAAATGGTCATTGTCATTAATTAAATCACCTTCAATGGGAGTTAGAAAAGATCGGAAAATAAAGTAAAGGAAATTGGTATTTTCTCAAGAAGTGTGCTACATGATCAAAGTTTTTCAAAAAGAAATTTTTCTCAAAGTGCTTTTGATTTCAATAAGAATAAAAGAAAATTTTGTGAGTTATAAAGGGAAATGAAGCTTTTGAGTTCATTTCATCCTTTGGTTTTCAAAAGAGATCCTCTCTCATCCTCACAACACTCCAAAACTCTCCAAAGATTTAAAACAACTAGTAATAAATTGATCCAAACTGTCCTATGCTACGCTTCTGGCAACTACGCTACGCTTCTGGCATCTGCTATGCTTCTGGTAGCTGCTCTGTTTTTGGATTCCAAGCTCCAAAAATATATCAAAGGTTAAATTCATCATTTATCAAAGGTTCAGGTGCTTCCAAAATAGTAAGTGAACATCCCTTACCTCTCCTTCAAGTGAATTTCTTCAGCAAAGGGTGGATTCCCTCTTTTAGGGTTTTCAACTATGTTTTTGGATTGCTGAGATGTTCAATTGCTTTTAGTTGGAAAACCCCTAGTTTCATCACATAAAAAACTTCAAACAACACTCATATATCTTACCAAATCACTACATATCATTCATATCCCTCCTTTCTACCATTTTCACTCAAACCCTAGTGTTCACTACGCTTTTGCAAAGAAACTAGGAAAACTTCGTGTTTTAACCTTTTTTACACCTTTGCCATACCAATTTCCAAAAGTTTCACTTGCATTTTGTATCTAAATCACCACCCTATCTCCCCAAATTTTTATGGATTTTTCCCTAACTCCTTTCCATCTCGTTGATGTCCCTAAAATCATTGTATCATCATCCCCTGTTTTCCTAATTTTCACTTTCCCTTTCCTCCACATTAAGCTAGGGTTTTCCTTACTGACAAACTTCATGGAAGGTGAAAAGAGAAAGAACCATAAGGGAGGTCATCACTCCAAGTGTGATCCATCCAATTTGCAGGAGATCAATGCTTCTCCTTATGTCAAGAAATCTTTTGAATACAATGGTTGTTTAAGATTTTGTGAAAGATTTCAAGAGGTAGGCTTTCATGCTAAATTGACAAGCCTTTTTTCTACCATCTTTAGGAGAGATAAGGCTAACATAGCAGGGATTGAGTTTAATTTCTCAGCAGATGTTATAGCCTCAACAACAGGTATCCCGAACCATGGAGTAATCTGGTTCAAAGGGATGGACTTGGACATTGAGAACTATAAAATGTTTTTAAAACCAAATTGCGAAGATGCTCCTAAACACATCTTTCCTTTCAGGAATTTACCTGACAGGTATGGCTCATCGATGAAGTTGATCATGAAGTATTTTACATGTCAAGGGAGATTCTCAATATTGTACCAGTACCACATAAGGATATTGATGCATCTCACTTCCACCAAGCCACTCAATTTGCCTCATTATCTATTCATGAGTCTGGTCAAAATGACTGAAAAAGTACAAAGTAAAGGCAAGGATCACCATACCATTTTTTTCCATCATGTTTTGGTAAAGGTTATATTTTTTCATAAACTCTCATAAATCAATATGTCTTGGGAAACTTTCATGAATTCAGTTGCTTCTATGCCCTCTACTAGTCCACCTATCATTCAGAGCATACCATCAACATCAGCAAAGCCAAAGGAGGTTGGATCTTCAAGCAAAAAAATAGAGGTTCCAAAGACGCCAAAGGCTAAGATCACTCAAACCTATGAGAAGGGTAAAAGGATGGTTCTTTCTCATATGATCACTAAATGTGTGCTTTCACCTGAAACTACAATTGAGCAAGAGAAACCATGGAGCAACCACCTATGCATGAGAGTGAGCCACGCTTGCAGCAACATGAGGAGCAAGCGCCTATGGAGGTTGAAATGGCAGAGCAGGTGGAAGACAAATCAGCTTAGGAGATAATTAGGAAAAGGAAGCAGAGATAGCAAAGCTCAAGGAAAGCCTCTCAATGGAAAATTTCATGGTAACCTTCCTACAACAAGAAAATATGAAGTTTAAAGTGAAACAACTACTCCAAAGTAAACCAAAGGAAGATATTGAGGCAGACAAAGGTAAGGGAAAAACAGTGGTGGATTTTGATCAGCTGGAATACATGGAGGCTGAAATAAAGCCAAGGAGGATTAACCAGGCAAAAATAACAAGAAAAAGACTCATCTCCCCCATTAGGTCAGAAAAGCTTTGATGATTTGATCGTTGTTGAGATTGAGCAAGACAAAGAGTTCTGGCTTGACAGAGTGAATGAGAATCTTGAGAAGATTTTGAAGAAGGAAAAAAGGAACAATAACCTCCAGAGGCACATGGCGAGACATTATTTCACTAGGAACCAAATCGCAAAAATCAGGGTTAATAATTTGAAGAAAAAGAGGGGTACCTCTACACTATCAAGTCAAGCACTCCATCGATCTAAACCCGAGCGCACCGCTACCCAATGGACTTACATATCGACGCTCTTTTTTTGAGAATGATGAAATCAAGAGGAAAATTCAAGATCTATTGCAGAAATGGCACATCATTCCAAGTTCATCACCCTTTGGGAGCTAGATCGTATTGGTATAGAAGAAGGGTGGGAGCTGGAGACTCTATATTGATTATCGGGCGTTGAACAAGATCACTGTCTGGAATATGTATTGAATCCCACGGGATTGATGGCCTTCTGGACCAACTCAAGGGGGCCAAATACTTGAGCAAGATTGATTTGAAGTTTAGTTATCACTAGATATAAATTGAACCTTCCAATGTATGGAAAATTGCCTTCAAATCCAAGGAGGACCTTTTTGAATGGTTGGTCATGCCTTTTAGGTCGAAGAATGCTCCTTCAACCTTCATGAAGCTAATAGACGACATATTGCGACCCTTCACCAACTCATTCATGGTTTTGTGTTTGGATGACATCCTAAACTTCATCCAGAGTTAGGAAGATCACCTCCAACATATTCGACAGGTCCTCCAAACACTCAGACAACGCAAGTTGTGTGCCAATTTGGAGAAATGCACTTTTGGTATGAACCAAGTTCAATATCTAGGGTACACCATTGATGAGCGGGGTGTGCATGTGGACCCGGCCAAGATACAAGTCATTCGGGATTGGCCAGCCCCAACCACTCTAACAGAGATCCGTAGCTTTCTCGGTCTTTCCAATTTCTATTGTAGGTTCGTGTTGGGGTTCTCTCATATCACTTGGCCTTTAATTCAAGTCACCATGGGTGGAGCGAAATCAAAGTTATTTTGGTCTGAATCCCAACAAAAGGTGTTTACTGAGTTCAAGCATCACCTCTATTATGCACCAATGCTCACATTACCAAACCTGCAACAACCATTTGAAATTGAGACAGATTCCTCTGACTATGATATTGGTGCAGTTCTTACTCAGCAAGGGCATCCAGTGGCATATCCCAGTGAGACACTTTCAGACATAGTATGAAAGTATCCCACCTATGATAAAGAGATGTATTCCATTGTTCAGGCCTACCGAAAATGGAATAATTACATTCCAGGGAAGGAAAAATTCATCCACACAGACCACTGACCCCTATAGTTTTTACAGACACAAGGGAAGTTGCAGAACGATCGCCATCAAAAATGGTCCACATACCTATAGCAGTTCCATTTGAACATTAAGTATAAGAAGGGAAACACTGATAATGTTGCAGACTGACTCAACCGACCACCATCCATGGCACTGACCATTGTGCTCGACTCTTGTGGACACGAGACTTCAAAGTGACTACATATTTACAAGAGCAATCCATAATTTGGCAACACATACGAGATGCTCTTGGAAGGAAAGTAAGTTCCAAAATTTAACCTCTAGGATGCACTGTTGTGCCACCTGGGACACCTTTGTATTCCTTCAAGAAAGTGTGCCAGGATGATTTGGTAGGTGCACTACAGTCAGGTCACTGGATATTTCGGAGTAGAGAAAATAGTGGCAATGTTGTAGAATTATTTTTATTGGCCAAACCTTTGAAAGGAGGTTGGGAATTAAATCATATTATGAATTTCCTGCGTCATTTCCAAACTGACCATCAAGAATCAATGCTATATACTCCTCTGCCTACTCCTAGTTGACCTTCGGATCCATCTCCATGGATTACATAACGAGCATGCAAGAAGAGTATCATAGCAAAAGCCACTGTTAATCTCTTATTTGAACGACTGTCGGTACACTTTGGGATCCCAAAATCCATAATCTCATATCAGGATAGTAGGTTACTAAGTACATTTTGGTCAAGTCTTTGGTTGATGTTGGATACTGAGCTCACTAAGTCCATGGCTTTCCACCCCCAAACTAATGGGAAAACAAAGGTCGTACACATTTTGCACATGTAAAACTCGAAGCATCCATGCACATGGGATTTAATCCTCCCCTATGTCCAACAAAAATATAACAGAGCTCTCCATAGCTCAACTGGACACATCCCCTTTTAGGTGGGGTTGGGATTCCGGCCACTATGTCCCATTGATGTGGTCTACCATTTGCAGCTACTCACGTAGATTCGGCTCATGTCCATTACGAAGCTTACAGGGATAACAACTTCAATGAGCACATTCAACACATCCTCCAGTGGGTCCATGACATAATTGATAGAGCCAATGCTAAGTACAAGCAACGACATGATCATCATCGGGTGCCACAAGAGTTCCAGGTGGGCGACAAAGTTTGGCTACATTTGCAGAAGGAGCGCCTTCCTGGGCCCCACTGCAAGCTTCACCCGCTCTAATATGGGTCGTACACCATCAAAAAGGCTATAGAGGACAATGACTTCGAGCTCAAAATTCCATTTTTCCTTGGCCTACAACTAGTGTTCGATGTGGACCGCCTTTGTCTACACTTTCCACCATTACTAGACATATCCGACATTGCAGAACAACTCACACCAACAAAGTTAAACCTAGATTGCATGGAAAAAGCCAATATTGATTGGATCATGGATAGACATATCAAGAACACTCACCAACAGAGGATCCATATATATCGGGTTGTCAAAGCAGACCAACTCCTTCACAAGGAAAAGTGGCTCACTAGGGACCAGGTTCAACAGAAATTTCCTCACCTCATGGACGCTTTGCACGCAATGGGGACCATTTATTACTAAGGAGGGAGGATTGATCCAGGTGGATATTGGTGGCCACCTACCTATTCCACCTAGACATCCAGTCAATTTTATCAATTTCCTTGTTTATAGCAGCTTTTACCATTTTTAGCACTTTTTCAAGTATTAAAATTCCGGAGCAGTTTTGACCCCCTAAACGACATTTTTTTGAGGTCCACAGCAAGCCCATTATGGGTTTGTCACAAATCCTACAGTAATCATAGATATATTTCCAACGATGTATCGTACACTCCAAACGAAGATAATTTGACCAAGTTACGACCCTGAGAAGTTGGCTTCCCAACTAACCCCAATGGGGCCCACAAACTCTTAGCGTTCCATCTCTCGAGGTTAGGGTTTTGGTTGATTAATATTTTCCCTTATTGATCAATAATAAAAATTCCCTCGAGCCTCATTATAACACAATTCAGAGGCATATAGCCGCCACATCTCTTCTCAGAGATAAGCTACCATTGTCCAAGCTAGTTTGTTTCCATTCTATATGTAAGCATAATTATGTTCTTTGATATTAATGAAATAAAGTGTTATTTCTGTTGCATCTCTGTATTTATGATTATACTTGTATTTTTTTGCATTCCTGTTTAAGTTCGGATCAAATTTGTTTATGGAAAATCTGTCATTTTAGTAAGATTCAAAATGTGTGTGTGTTGGAGCAGACAGACAACCTGAATTCGCAACTTAAGGGTATGCAACATCGGATGCAAAACTTTGTTGAGAATGAGCAAAAGTATTAGGAGCTAGAAATGACAGTAACCATACAAATTTCCAGTGGAAGTTAGCAAAAAACAAATTATAGAAAAGAAGTATACCAACATAAGATGGAGCTTGATATTATACTTGATGGAGCATGGAGATTAATGAAGGAGGAATCTAGATGGAGTTTCCATAGAATGAAAAGTGTAGTCAACAACAAGTTTCCATGGACTCAAAGGGATTGCATCCTCAGGATTATGAGTAAGCAGTAGAGAAAGAAATGGGATTTTGGAAAGGAGAATGTCCAGTAGATAGTGTTGTGAGATGGAAAAGAAAGAACATATTGTAGTAAGGTAGCAGAACAACAACAACATAAAGTTTTGGATCCAAGATGATTTTAATTAGTCTATGGAAGCACATGGCCAGGAGACCATGAATCTTTTTCACCTTGGGAGTATGATTCAGGAGCATCCAACCTCCAAGTCAAATACATTTGACTAGACCTAGGGGTCATTCATTTTTTAAGTGTGTCGATTCCCTAATTGCCAATTATTTGTAATTTTATATGTTTCTAGGAATTATATAAAGATTGTAATATTGATGTGTAATGAGATCTTGTTCTAAGAAGAAGTATTTGGAGGTTGGGTGAGTTAGAGAGATGTTGTGATAGGTTAGATTTCTTGAGAGGGTTCTGTGGATCTAAAGGATTCATAGGAGCTTATTAGTGGAGTGAATTGTGGATCTGAACTAATTTTAGTTGAGGATCCTTTTGTATAATTTGTAAGCCCAAAAGGAATTTGGGGCAAGAAATTGAAGAGAGGAGAGAGATTCAAGAGGATTAGAGGTCAATTATGGTCACGAGGCCAATAAGTGCCAATACATTGTAATTTGGCCAAACAAGGGCCTTCTATACATTGTGTGTGTGTGTGTGTGTGTATTCATTAATAGAGGAAGCACTATGCTTTGAGTGTTGAATGTGCGAAATTGAGCCTCTATACATTACTATGAATGTTTTCCTGTAATTGTTGTTAGTCATATGTGATGCAAATTGAATGCAATTAAGCTCAAGAGGGACTTGAGTGTGGAAGGAACACACAAGAGTATACAAAGATTGAAAATGTTGTGAAGAGTAGAATTATTCCTTGAATGAAGCCATAGTAGCGTGGAGGCTATAGAGGGCCGGAGGGAAGTCATAGAGAGGAGTGCATGGAAGTCTATAGAAATTCCTGTGTAGGAGCAATGCAGTAGTGGCCAAGTGCATAAAGAAGAAAGGAGCAAAATACTTAGTTATTTCAAGGTTGGCGAGAGTACTTCAATTTTTCAGCGTTGGGAAAACAAAACTCAAGGTTATGTCGAAAAATCCCATCAAGAGACGGCATCGGGGTGACGTGTCCCTGAGGGTCTTTCCAAAAATAATAAAGGAGAAGCATTCAAAGGAGTGTCAATATGATTAGGCATCGGGCGGACGTGGCAGTGATCTAATGTGGAAAGTGTTGGGATGACCTAGAACTAGTATAATTGGACGCGCGACCAATAAAGGGCCACCAAGGAGCATTGAACCCTCCCAGAAATTTAACACAGTAGAAGAGGTAAAAGGTTGGGGATCTTATTTAATAGAGGGTGGGATCGGTTGATGACAGAAAATTTTCCCATTTCCTAGGATTTGTCTCCCAGGGATGTTTAAAAGTGTGCACCAAAGGGAAGTGTTGGGGTGACACAACGTCGGGTTGATGTGTGAGATTGACAAACATGGATAGAGCTAGGGTGAAGTGGACTGATCACATTGGATGAAGGGACTAACAAGTGGGCCACGAGGATGCTGACTCCTCTCAGAGGTTTTTTATTTACATACCTTTAAAAGGGCCAGGGACAACAGTTAACAGAAGTTGGGGGAACAACAATTGATGTGATTAATTCCCGTTCCCCGAAGGATTCAATTGCATTCACTGTTGGTTGGGTCGGGATGATGGAAGGCCAAGAAATGTGTCCCAGACAGATTAAGACTTGCACACTAGAGTTGAAAAGTTAGGACCAAGTCAAGAGACTCAATCACATTGGGTGAAGCGAGAGGAAATCTTAAGCGCCAAGAGCTAATAAAGTGGGTTGTGCCTATATGTGATATACATGTGCATATTATATGGAAGCTTGGATCTGATGGTTTTTTAAAAATGGTATGGGCTATACCCTTATGGATCCTCCCACTCAATTTTGAACAAATATTATACAGGGAATTATTCACAGTTAATTGGGGTTGTTGGAAGTTCCTAGTTCCTTTTGGCCTAAGTTTAACATTGTGGGGATTTTAAAGTTGGCATATTGGCATAGTCAGTATTGGCATCAACCTGATTTGTATTTTAGACTCATACAAATTCTTAAGTGTAGTCCACGTCTCATTAGAGGTCTTGCAATCACGAATATGGGGAATGGTATTGTCTTTCACTAACATCCTTTGCAATCACGAATATGGGGAATGGTATTGTCTTTCACTAACATCATTAACAACACTTTCGCCTTATTTTCCTTCTTTTCCAAATCTTGAATGGACACGGTTGTTGCACCTGCAGAGACATTTGGCTTCCCTTCTTCTCCACTTGCTATTGACCACACATTATAGCCTTCCATTAAAGTTTGCAGTTTAAACTTTCAATTTACATAATTGGAGCCATCTAATTTATTTTCTTCATTTAAATAAGTTTCTGAAAAAGGATTAGCCATACTGGAAAAGAAGAGAAAAAGTTTCCCATACTTTACATAGCTCAATCCAAAAAAAATCTTACACAACCTGCCTAAAAACTTGAGGAAGGGAAAAAAATAACTTACATTCAACTATATATAAAGCACCTCATACATGGTCGACATCGATTTTCCTATGATGCTTGAGGATATTCCTTCTTGTATTTATTTCCTTCGATTTCTCTTTAGACATTCCACCCCTTGCCTGCAAGGATTGCTTTGCCTTTCCCCACAATACACAAGTGATATCAAATTGAAAAAAAAAACAAAAGAGCCCTGCGCCTCTTCAAATCAATTGTATTAAAATGCCTCTTTTTAGTGTATTATTTCAGAGAAATTGAGATTCAAACCTCGAGTAGGAATAATATTGATGCCCAATCACTATAATAATTAGAATAACTCCCGCCTCACCAGTCTGCGGCTCTCCATCAGTGATGGTGGCACGCAAATATTATGCAAACATAGACAAACAATGGATCTGCAATAATTCAAGCACCAAGATGACCAATGAGCAGTTCGTGAAGCAACAGTTAGTTCACAAACAAATCAAACAATATATGTTATATCAATGGCCTCAACAACATGCAAGAACAACGAGATGATGAATCAAGATGAAAATATATGCTATGGAAATACGAAACCTTCTCACGCCGGTCTTCCATGATCAACAAGGAAAGACGACCCGCTTCAACGAGCTCTCCAAAAGACATATCACACAATATTGTTTCATAATCTTTTCGAACCCACATGCACCTTCAACACTCCCAACATAGATATACTCTTCCAGAGTATTTCAAAAAATAAATGCATAAATAGGATGAACCAGTGTGCTTTTTCACGCATAGCAAGCTCAACAACCGATCAAACAAATAACTTGGTGATGCAAAGAATTAATCGTTCGGTTAGTTTAGAATTAGTTTTAAATTAGTTAGTAATCAGTTTTCAGATTCGGTTTCTGCATAATTGTTTATGACTTGTATAAATATATATTTCTCTTTCAATAAATAAATAATATGTAGTGCGGCTGTGCTCTCTGCAATTCTCTGTTGTTTCTTTTTGTCAATTTGTCATGATATTGGAGCTAGCTTGCATAAGCGTCTCCAGAAAACAGCAACAAAGCCAAATGAAAGCAATAAAGAAGAGAGACAAACCTGCGTAAAACTAACGCAAGAGCCAAGAGCATAAAGTCGCGTTAATTCCAATTACTTGCACGCATTTTGAAGTGGCACAGGACCACATTTTGAAATGGCACAGGACCAGACTGCAATTAGCTGCTTTAAGGTAAATGCCCTGAGTTGGAGCAACTGCGTTAAGCTGATTTCAGCGTAAAATGATTTGAAGGTATTATTATTCGGATCCCTTAAAAAGCATGTGAAATAATGAACCTTCTCATAAGTTCAGAAATAGTTTTTCCATCTCATAAAATGACTTCCGTTTTATTCGAATGGGCTTATTCGAATTACTTTAATGTTTTGTGATATGAGATTTATGTATGGCCATGCAATGTTTTAAAATACCCTCCACGTGATTTAAAAAAGGAGAAAGCCGTTTTATGTGAGAAAGTTTTTTTTATTAAGGTTTGTTTTTAAAACAAAAACTTCAAATTTTTCAAAGGTTCTTAAAAAGAAAAAGGTTTTTTCAAAAGAGTATGTGTGAAGTTTTTTATTTAGAATTTTTTTTTGGAAAAAGAGAAAGATATTTTTAAGTTTTTAAAAGAGATGAGATTTTGTTGAAAAAAAAAAAAACTTGAAATTGTGAGAAAGTGAAAGTGTGAAAGCTTGTCAAAGTATTGTCTTAGTACAGAGATTTTGGAATTTTTTGGAAGCAAGGTATTTGATGCATATGTAGACTCATTTGTTTGTGGAAGTCAAGCAACGAGGTCATGGAAAAAGCCAAGAGGCTAAAGCATAAACAGAAGATGTTCGAGATCTTTTTAGATCTGGAAATAAAGAGGAAAAAAGACACCTATGCGTTAAAATGCATAAAAGAATCAATCGATGAAAGTATAGTTCTCTTGATTTCAGATGTCAAGACAAACAAGGAGGCTTGGGATACCCTTGAGAGATGTTTTGGTGAAGTTGAAGATGAAGGTGGATCTGTAGCAGCAAATCTAAAACAAGATGAAGAGTTTGTTGAATCCCACTGTGCTGAGTCACAAGTGGATGATGTCTGTGAAGAAAGTGCAAAACAAGATGAAGATTTTTTTGAATCCCATTGTGCTCAGTCACAGGTGGATGATGTCTGCAAAGAAAGTGCAGAAGCGGCAGAGAGAGAGCATGAATGTGCTTGTGAACCCCACTGTACACAGCTACAAGTGGACGAAGATTTGATGATACCAGCAACATGGATTGCTGACGAAGATTTGGTGATTCTAGCAACAGAGCTTGCTAACGAAGGTTTGATGATTCCAGCAATACAGTTTGCTGATGATGATTTGTTGATTCCAGCAACGGAGCTTGCTGATGAAGATTTCATGATACCAGCAACAGAACTTGCTGATGATGAAAACTTGGTGATACCAGCAACAGAGTTTGTTGATAATGATATGCTGAATCGAGCAATACAACTTGTTGATGTAAACTTTGATAAAGAATATTTATTGACTAATGATGACTGGTTGAGATGATGCAACAAAAACATGATATTGACATGATGTTATTTAATGAGATAACCCCACTTCAAACAGTGGAAGACAACCTGTTTGCAGCATTACATGTTAGTCGATAAGAGAAAGAGGCAGAGAAGGAAGAAACAGAGAAAGAAGCAGAGACAGAAGCAAAGAAAGAAGTCTGCAAAGGGAAAGCAGAAACAGAGATAGAGGCAGAAGTAGAAAATGAAACACAACAGGAGAAAGCTCTCATTGCATAACAGAAAGACCAGAAGAAAGCTCTCATTGCAGAGCAGAAACACTAGAACGAATGTCGTTCTGCAAATATTTTTAATTCTAACATTAATTTCAAGTGTGTAGGTACACAGATTGATTATGGAGAAGAATTAAATTTTATTGAAACATGGCTTGCAACACCATGTCTAGGTGAGATCTACACAAAAGATGTAGATATGAATGTTGAAGATGACACGCATGATGAACATGTCAATGTAATTTTCATGCATTGGAGTTTTGAAGAAATAAGATATTCTAATATTATGTTGCAGCAGATTGATCATGAAAAGCTTACTACAAAAGACAATATGTGGCAACAGCCCACATTTCTTGAAGATGTCCAAGACATGCTTAGACAGGCTGGAATAGTAAAAGACCTACACTAGCAAATGAAAAATCTGAGTTTTGAAGAATACAATGAGACGAAAATTATGAAACAATTTAGAGGCTACAGAATTTGGAAGAAGAGAAGAAGAAAACCAAATCTAGTTGAAAGTCAAGAGACTTCTCTCTGACTTCGGATATATAGAATGAATTTCAATGTCAAAAGTTAGGAATAAAACAATGTAACCCTCAAGATTAAGGGGGAGTGTTAAAGAATTGATCGTTCGATTAGTTTAGAATTAGTTCTAAATTAGTTAGTAATCAGTTTCCAGATTCAGTTTCTGCATAATTGTTTATGACTTGTATAAATATACATTTCTCCTTCAATAAATGATATGTAGTGTTGTTGTGCTCTCTGCAATTCTCTGCTGTCTCTTTTTGTCAAATTGTCAGCATAAATAGGATGAAACTAGTGTGCTTCTTCACGCATAGCAAGCTCAATAACCGATTAATCAAATAACTTGGTGATGCAACACTCGATGGCCTCTCCCAACAACGACCTGTGGTCAATAAAATCACGAAGGAAATAAACCACTAACACAAGATTCGTCTAGTAATACCAACACAAAATTTGCAGTGGTTCAATAACTCTCAATCACAAAGAAAACTGAACCACTGCACAAATTTAGGTCGTTCCTTGGCTTTGATACCAACACATAATTTAATGGAAGACAAAGTAAGAAAGAAGAGTTGTGCAACTCTTACGTGAAGCAAGCTCGACCTCAAAACTGACTACACTTATAAATTTATTCAATCAACTAGAAAAAGCATACATATAAAGGATTACTAATTTATAAATTTATTCAATCAGCTAGAAAAAACATACATATAAAGGATTACAAATTAGTTGAGGAGATTGAACCACCTCCTCATAAATAGGATCTAAAAACTAAATAAAACCCACAATCTTATCGAGACACAACAAATAACTAATAATAAAGTAATCTAGAAAAATCTATGTTTTGCATTATTCTAAGTCATTGTGAAAGGAAAAGTTATCCCAAAAATTTGTAACATAACAAGAATGGTATTAATTATTACAAGGGGTATTTGTCAACATTAGAGCTTGTTGAGCCATGGATTCTAAGTTGGATGACCATAGTGGGGATGATGCACATGTGAAATATGTTATAGGTATAGGGTGGGGAAATTCACTTCAGTATTTATAGTTCGTTGGACTCTCTATTATTTTCTAGAATTGATGTTGGATTCAAGAGAAATTGGGGTTTGTGGATTTTCACTAAGTCTTGTCACCCATAATTGAAAGATCAAAGAATGTTTACAAGATGATGAAATAAAAGTGAAGGAACAATTTCTCATGTTGTTGGGTCACTCGATGTTGCCACCCCATTGGATGAAAATGTATGTACATAATAGAATTTTTCCTTCCTTGGTTGATCTGCTTATTTCAAAGTAAAGTTATTTTTCTTGCCATATTGGTATATGCCTTTATGAGCTATGTTATTCCTAATGGCACTGACAAGGTCGGTCTAAAAAAAATCTTGTTGGCATTTAATTAGCTTCCATTAGATGTGGAGTAGCTCTACCAACCTCTTGCTTGACCTTGCTCCTATTACTACTCCTTTCCGGATGTAATTTAGCAACCTAGTTTCCAATTCTTTCGAGCTCGTATTGCAATCTTTGCATTGTGTTTTCCTAGAGTTATTGGGGGTCACATTGTTATGGGATGACAATTCCCTTAACTTATATCCAAGTATGAGGGAGATAACTAAGGGTATGAAAATGCAAACTCTAAGCCTAGTAGAGCATTGGTTGATCCATAAATTGTTGTGGATATTCCACTAGACAGTTTGTCACAACAAATTTGATAATATTATATTAAAAATTTTGAAATTATACGCTATTACAGTTTTATTAGATTTCTAGATATGTATATTTACTAATAATAGAGCATGCATGCAAGTTTAAATTATGCAGAAAATAGAGAACGAAAAAATAAAAAGTCACACACAGATTTGACACAAGATATGCTCTAAGAAACCCTTTCGAGAGAAAAACCCAGTTGAAAGGTGAGGTCTCTCCGCTCTTTTTCTTTGGATGGAAATATGATTGCAAACATAAAGAAGAACGGCTAGTGGGTCGTGGGTTGCTAAAGTGAAAAGAATTTCTTTGTGTGCTCTACCTTCTATCCCTCTTGGTTAATTTTGCTCAGTTATGGAACAAATACACTTGAAATAATGGGATCCCTTTCCCTCCTAGTGGCCTAGTTATAACACAACCTGATAACCTACTAGTGGTTAGGTTTGACTACCTCAATTGTTAACCAGAGTTAAAATGTAGACTCTTATAGAGTCTTCTACATCATAATCACGTGTCTAGCCCCCTTTTCATGAATAATGGGGGATGATGTGCAATCCTCTCAAACTATGGTGGTGAAAAAAGGAAGGTCAACATCTGAGTGGCATAACTTTCGCATACAGAATTTGATTGATGTTATTCGTGTGTCGTTGGAAAGGCTTATATGTGTAGAAAAGCATGAAAATATGTGATGCTAAAGCAGTAACATTTTCCCCCCAAAAAATGTCGTTTGCCTCAAAATGTTCCCAAAAGGTTTTAGATCCTGTTTTGCCAAATTGGGTCTCATTGGTAAAAACAATCTCGTGAGCTAATTCCTCCACTTTTTCCACTTCGAAAGCAGCGAGATGGATGATAAAAAATATAATGATCCAATATGGATCATTGAATCTAGTCTTGCATTGGTGAAGTTGGAGTTGGTGGGGCATTGTTATGAGATGACAATTCCTTTACCTTATATCCATGTTTGAGGGAGATAATTAAGGATCTAACCATGCAAATTATGGGCTTAATAGAGCATTGAATTTGGGTGAAGTTAGATTTTTTTTACTTTGAGCGTACTTAGCCCAAGTGAATATATTATTTAATCATTCATAGAGGTATCCCTCGATAGCAATGGGTTGGTTATTGGAGATGGATATTCAGTGAGCCTAGTTGGAAAATGTCCCAAAATATTAAAAAAAACAAAAAAAGAAGAAAGAGATTCCAAAGGTGAAATCTAAGTAATTTCGATTTATTTTCTCTATTTATCTAATTTTACTATTTATAATATGCATGATTTTAGCATATTCATCTTTTGTTTGATTTTTTATATATAAAATTTTCCAAAATTGTGTTTCTCTATCCTCATCTATATATATTATTTTAATGCTCATAATTTATCGTTTTATATTCATCTTTGGTTGGATTTTTCATATATAAAATTCACCAAACCTGTGATGCTTATTTCTATATACCATTTTACTACTATATTTTTCTCTTTACATATCATTTTATTGATAATAGTTTATTTTAGAATATTAATCTTTAATTTAATTTTTAACCTGTCAAATTCGCTAAACTCATGCTACTTTAAAAAAGAAAAGTCAGCTAATACTTAAAAAAAACCACAAATTCTCTAACTAGTGGTAAGATAATCTGAAACTAAACTTTCCCAATGATCAAGCAAGAGATAATAATTCTTGCAGCCACAAAAGGTAAATCTACCCATATTGAGTATGTGAATTAAATATTGTATTTATTGAGTTTTATTATGGTATTTATTGGTTTAAATTTTTTATAATTGTTTTAAAAGAAATTAAAATGCAGATACATTGTATTTTAAGTAACTTTGAGTTTGAATCAACAAAAAAAAAACATTTTAATAATTATTTTTATGAATTTGTTTCATTTTTAATTGGGAAAAGAAAAAGTTTGAGATTCATGAAGGATTTGATTAAAGTGTTTCAATTAGCATTTTCTAGTATTTTACATATAAACAAGTATTTTTTTATTAAACTATTTAAGCTAATTAATCTTTTAAGTTTTTCATTTAAGATTCTACTACTTTGATTTCTTTATGTTTTCAACTCATTCATTGCTAAGTTTATCTCATATCATACCTAAATTGTATATTCTTTTTCGTGGTCCTGAATTGGTAGAAACATAAAAGCTAAACCCTAAATTCGTAGAAACATGAAAATACTCAACTGTTAAATTGGCAGAAGCATAAAATCAAGTGCTAAAGCGTGTGTGGAATTTGGAACATGCTCTTTTATGTTATGGAATGAATGAAGCATATATATGCAATATGTATAAGTATATAAAAGCAAATGGAGGACATGTGAACTGGCCATTTCCTCTCCATCATTTCGTCCAACATTCCCTTTAGATCAATCCTTCCATACTAAGAACTAGTGACTTTCTAGACCAAGAATTAGTGTGGTTGGAGCATCAACTCTTAAGATCAATAATAAGGTTGTTTGGAGTAGAGCATGTTTGCAGTAATAAAAAATAACACATAAATTTGACCGTAAAAGGAGAGGGAGATAACATGAAAATGTGGCTACAACAAGTAATGCATTGCATTGTTGTTGGGAGTAGCCCATGTTTGCAATAGTGAGAAATATAAAATAGCACGTAAACTTTAGTGCAAGAAAAGGAGCTAACGTGAAGATGTGACTATAACATGTAATGCATTGTTGTCTCTAAAGAAAAGATAACATGAAGGTGTGACTATAACATGTAATGCATTGCATTGTTGCCTATAAATACACAAGGAATGCTTTTGAATATTATTAGCAGACAACCTTAACTCTGGTATTATCTCTTAGCTCAATTCTCTACAACGCCTCTGGATATCTTCTCTTATGGTGACTAAGAGTGTCACTAACTTATCCAATACAATAACTCAATAACTAGAAGATATGCACATTCACTAAAACTACAAGGATAGTGTCTACCATAACGACATAGAAGGGTACCACTATCATTATATTCAAAACTTTCATAAAATAGTGCGAATTTAGCAAACTCTAGCATTCAAAACTTTACTAAAGCTGAGAGATATCGAAGGGATTTAGATGACAATAGTTATCTTGGCATGAACAACCAGCCATGGATACTAATGCCTTCACGGTGGCCTCCAAGTGTACATCGCCGTTGTTTTTAATTTTTAAATTGGATTTTTTTTTGAAACAGACATTTTCATTTAATATATTTATTCATGGATATGTACTCTCTTATATATATATATATATATTAATTATAATTATTTTTAAAAAATAATTATATAAATCTTGTTAATATATTTATTCATGGATATGCAGTTTTAAATATATATATTAATTAATTATAATTATTTTTAAAAATAATTATATAAATTTTGTTAGATCTAAAATTTTTGTGATTCATAATGTAGATAAATGTTTTTGGATTTATCACATTTTTATGATTTACATAAATCTTAAAATTATTTTCCAATTATATATTTTGAAAATATTTTTTAATAATATTTTTTAATAATATTTATTTTTTAAATATTAAAAATATATATACTTTTAATAATATTGAAAATTAAAAAAAAATCAAAACTGAAACATTATAAATTATATTTATAAACACTAAACTAATATCATCCATAATGACAACTAACATAAAATATTTAAAAGGAATATAAAAAAAAAAATTGGTTAGCCTCTATGATAATAATAACTAAAAACAACCTCACATCTTTGCCAACTTAGATATGCACTAAATACACACCAGAGAATGCAACCTCTGCTTTGTTCAAATAACATGATTAGACACATGGTGTGTCGCTAATGGACACACCATCCACACCTGATTCCACTAAAATATTTTGACTCGTATTTACTTAGATGAAGAATTAACACTCACCCAACAAGAAGAAAGGAGGAAAGAATGGGAGAAAGTAAAGTCAGCAAGAGAGGCAAGAAAGTGGGCATGGTTTAAAAACAGGAAAGCCTAAGTCACTGATAGATTAGCACACAAGAAATAGGGATTCGAGGCCCCACGAGATTACCAAAACATGGTAAGTTGGAATTGCAGAGGTTATCCATGGAGAAGGGGACCGGGGTTGGGGCCCATAGCTGAGGGTAAAGACATTATTTGCCTTATGGAAAGTTGAAACACATGAACACATTAGATGTAGAATTCCATACTTCGAAGGATACATTAAAATCTTTGTTTGGAACCAAGAAACTAAATTAGGAAAAGGACATGGAGGAATAACAATCCTAATAAAAGAAATATGGACCAGGACTATAAAATGGGAGAAAGAAGACCCAAATAAACAATTTATATGGCTGAAAATAATAGATATAGATGCAACAATATAGTTGGTTGCTTGTTATTTTGCTCCAAAAAGCTTAAAATTCTACAAAAAAAGGAACCTAGATAGTGAAGACCCATATGCAACATTGAAAAAAGATATTTCAAACTTTAGCACTAAGGGAGAAATATTCCTAATTGGTGATTTAAATGCTAGAACAAGAAACAATGAATCTATTTAGTTGGGAAGCGATATGGGAGAGGATAAAAATCCAATATGGCTTAGAGATAATGAAGAGCACCCTTGGAGGAGGACATCACAAGATGGGAAAGGGAAGGTCTCACACTTTGGAGCAGAACTATTAGGCATTTGTAGCCTAAATCACTTGGTTATATGTAATGGCATGAAAAATTGGTCGAAGTCCAATAGTATTACTTGTAAACGTACAACGAGAAAAGCATAATAGACTATGTCATATGCTTTCAAACGTATATTTCCAAGTTGTTGAACTTTAATATAGAGTGCTTTTCTATAGAGTTAGACTCATTGTTAATTTTAATTAAGATGTTCTTTACTAAGGACAATCACTTCAAAATTCGATATAAGCCCATTTGTTAAACCATTTTATTTTCATTAGTAGTCCCATCAAAAATTATCAAACCAATAGGGACTAAAGAAAGAACATAAAGGATAGATGCTGAAGACAAGCTAAAACAAGAGTACACAAGGATATGGCAAAATCAAGGGAAAACCCCAAGATGGGGAAAACCTTATATCAATTCTTCTTATTACTAGTATTGAATGTTCAACACACAGAGAGTACAATAATCCATATTCAAAATGACTTTGAAGATCCAACATCTTAACATGTGAGTGGCTCAAACTATAACACCAATATTCAGTCAATCTGAAATGAAGGTATGGTTAGGGAAGCTTAATGTCCATTGTGATTTTATCCAGTTAAACCAAGAGCTTTCTCTTCAACCGCGACTTTCAATGGCATGCATGGGAATGACCTTTGCTGGCCACTAAGACTAATATGGACCCCTGAATGGACTCTCGACTTCCTTTACTATGAGGTTACACTGACTATGGTTCTGCCTAAGGGGTAACATGGATGCGACCTCATGAGGAGATGGTTTCTCTCTCACAAATGAGCCCGGGAATCACTAAACTAACTCGACCTGCTAAGCCACTACCAAACTAGGACTGTAAGGATGAATTTCCCATACTTAGGTTTTCGAGACCAGCAGTTGTCCTTTATGGAGTGTCTCGACAATAACACGGAAGTTGACCCAGAAACAAACCCTCCTTCGACCTTCTTCAAGTACTCAGATGCCTTAGAAATATATCCAAGCAATTTGATGCGTGTAAAATGAGGGAGACGACACTTCAATTAATACGTTTCAGTGGAGGTCAATGGAAGTAACTATAGGGCTTGATGAGTTGACATAAGGATGAAGTCGACCTTATTAATTTACTTTTGAGAAAACATAAATTCAAAAATCCACTTCTGCTTGTCCAAATGAAACAATATTTATATCAATTTTGGTCCTCTCGAAGAGAGGAATACAATGATGCAATTATCTTCCCCATAGGAGTTGTCCAAAGTGGAATTTGACCCTAGTTTCCAATTTTAACACTCCTTCTCAACTAGGGAGAATTCCACCAGCCAATTCATCCATCATCATGTTATCTAGTCGACATGAACCATCTTTGTATCTCATCCCAACTCTGTTTTTATTTTCTCTGTTGAACACCAATATGAATAATAAAGAAGAATCGATTGAGGGTGAGTCACAAGACCTTTCCACTCTCTGCTGAAAAAGGTCCGTCCATGTAATAATTCGTACTTGATCCTAAGTAATCAAGTTAAAGAAACATCATGCATCCTAGATATAGTGAGTACGATAGTACACGATGCGTCCATCGGTAGTGTTATGGTCCCTATCCACTTTTCCCAACTCATTGTCCAAATGATAGGTACTTCCCATGTGTCCCAAAAAACATGGGTAGGATGATGCAGGAACACCAAGAGGGAAATAATATATCACATCCTGCTCATAATCACATGTAGGGAAAGGAGAAACCACATCATAATCACATGTAGGGAAAGGATGAACCACCCCCTACAGTCACATCTCACAATCGTCGTAGGGAAAGGATAAACCACATCCTACACATATGCAAAACACTGAGAGTAGGGAAAGGATGAACCACATCCTACATGCATGCAAACCAACAATAGTAGGAAGGATCCTACATGTGGGGAAAGTATGAACCACATCCCACCGACATGTCAACCATCAATCGTAGGGAATGAGCATCCTACATGCGGGGAAAGGATGAACCATGTCCCACCGGCATATCAACCATCAATTGTAGGGAATGAGAATTCTACCTGTGGGGAAATATGAACCACATCCCATCGACATGTCAAAAGATGCATATATGCATCTTTCGCTGGGGTACCCGTAAGATAAGGCGAACCACTCATCCTTCTCATATGTCATAGGAGAACGTGAACCACTCATCCTATGCATATGTAATCAATATTAGGGGAAGGTGAACTACTCACCCTCCACACATGCCATCCACCATGGGGCATCACAGGGGAAGGTGAACCACTCACCCTGTACATACTGCACCACTAGGGGAAGGTGAACCACTCACCCTATGGTCGTTCATAGCTTAATAAGTACCCCAAGCCCCCAAGAGCTCCCATATCTCAATGTTCAATCTTAACCAGAGATCCCTTCATATAGGGAATAGTGCCAAGTTACTTTTTGAAATTCAAGACTAGATCAATGGGAGCCTCGTAGCTCCATTTATCTGCATATAGATTTATATATATTAAACACATTGATTAACAACATATATTTTTGCAGTACCTAGTAATCCTTTGCTTCTAAGTGAAGAAATTATTTAATTGATCTTACTCCCTCTTACCGAGGGAGATCACAAGCCTGAGCTTGTCTTTTCAAAGTACACAACGTCTATCTACTTTGAAGACATAAAGGTAGACCTTAATAGATACAACACTTCGATGTGCTTTTACCATCTACCATAATGTTAGCTCCTTTTCTAAGAAGTTGTGAAAGGATGTTAGAAATCTGCTCATTTCAACAGTAGTGATAAAGCTTGGAGGCTCTCCAACATTTTTTATCCAGATGGCTCATGGGTGAGTTTTTTGTCTTCATAAGTTAAACTTGTTTCCAAGAACATCCAGCCTCAGTGAAGCTTCCAGAATTCAATTTACGAAACAAAGGAGGATCCCAAGAAGTGGAGCATCATATTGCTAGCCCAACCAATATTGAAGATCCATGGAATATTAAATTCCTAGAAGATGAGAGGCTTAAAACAATGTAAACTATGAAACGAGAACTATAAACTGAAAATGATAACTCTAGCAAAAAAAAAAACCCAAAATATAGAAAAACAACTCAAATAGAAAAGTGTTGATGCTGGAATACCAACTTTTTTTTCTAGGGTAAATTTTCAACATGTTTTAAACATGGCAGTGAAAAAAAAAATTTGGTGCAAAAAACACCCTGAAAACAAAAAGTGTTGATGTTGGAATGCAACTTCTTTTATTCAGGATAAATTTTCAACATTTTGAAATAATGACATAAAAGTTAAAATATCACGACTTCGACAAACCTTAAAATTTCAAAAGAAAAATGAAAAAAAAAAATAAAACGATGAAAAAAAACAAAACAAAAGTTAAAATAACAATAATAAATAAATAAAAGTATATATTAGAAAAAAACATAAAATGACAAAAATGACAAAAAAATCAAATACATAAAAATCCAAAACAAAAAAATCAAACATAAAAATGTAAAAAAAACAAAAAACAAAATAAACCTATAAAAGATAAAAACACTATATATATATATATATATATATATATATATATATATATATATATATATATATATAAACCATAATTAAAGAAAAAAAATAAGGAAAGAAAAAAAAAATACTTTATTGAATAATTAAAAAAAACAAACAAACAAAAAATTAAAATAAATCAATAAACTATACATTCAAAAACACATTCAAAAAAATAAAAAACTTAAAAAAAATAAAAATAAAAATCAAAGTAATAAAAATAAAAATCGTTAAAAAACTAAAAAGTAGAAAACATTAAAAAAAAATTTATAAAAAATATTTAAATAAATAAGAAAAAATTTAAAAGAAAACATTAAAAAAATATAAAATAACTAAAATAACAAACAAAAACTATTAAAAAAAAAAAAAACCTAAAACTAATTAAAGTTGATTAAAAAAATTAATAATTATAATTTAAAAAAATATACAAATTTGGTCCCTTGGGCTACCTGTGGGCTCAAACCAATTCTCAAAATCGGCTGGGGGCCCAAGCCGATCCTCAGAATCGGCTTTGAGGCCATTACTGGCCCGAGGGGCCGCCCGCTGTGGGTGGGTGGAGTTGCAGCTCCGCCCGCCCACGGGAGGCGGCCACCAACGGCTCAAATCCGATTCTTGGAATTAGATTTGAGTTGTTGGTGGCCCGAGGGGCCGCCTACCGTGGGCCGGCGGAGTTGCTGCAGCTCCCCCCACCCATGGCAGGCGACCACCAACAGTTCAAATCTGATTCTAAGAATTGGATCTGATTCTCAGAAACAGATTTGAGTCTTTGGTGGCCAAAGGGGCAACCTGTTGTGGGTAGGAGAAGTTGCAACAACTCCGCCCACCCACGGCAGGTGGTCCCTCATGCCACAAACGGCTCAAATTCAATTTTGAGAATCCGATTTGAGCCTTGGTGGTCACCCGACGTCGGCGGGGGAGCTGCAACAACAAACGTCTACCAAGGGTTCAAATCCAATTTTGAGAATCGGATTTGAGTTGTTGGTGGCTTGAGGGGATGCCTGTCGTGGGCGAGTGGAGCTGCTACAGCTCCGCCCGCCCCCAGCAGGCGACTACCAATCGACTTTGAGCCCGCTGGAGGCCCAAGGGGCCATCTATCGTGGGCGGGCAGAGCTGCTGCAGCTCCGCTCGCCCACGGTAGACAACCCCTGGGCCACCAACGACTTAAGGGATGCACTAATTCGCTTTTATTTATTATTATTTTTATTTTTAATTTAAAAAAAAATTATATATGTTTTGTTTATGTTTTAATTTATTTTTTTTTCAATGTATTTTTATTATTATTGTTTTACTTTTATTGATTTTTTTAAATTTAATTGTATTTTTTTTTATGATTTTTATTATTTTTATAAATTTTATGTTTTATTTTAATTTTGATTTTTTTTAATACTTTAAATGTTATCTAAATCATTTTTCTAGAATTTTTATTTTTGAAATGCCATCTTTTTTTATATAAAATTTATAAAATTTGTTATTTTTCCAAAAAAAAATTCAAAATTTCCATAATTTTATTTATTTAACGCGTTTTTTTAGCAAAAATATCTTAAAATGCATACTTTTTTAATTATATATATATATATATATATATACAAAATGTATATTTTTTGTCGAATTTTTAAATTATTATTTTTTGGTGATAATTATTTTATGTGTATTGAAATATTAATTAACTATATATAAATTATAAAAAAATATTGCAAATGAAAACAAAATACAAAAATTTGGAAACCTTTAAAAACCAAATAACTTAGGACGAAAAACATGAAGAGGAATAGGACCACTTGAAAAATGGTTAAATAATCAACAATTAACAAAAAAAATATGCCTTGAAAAAAAATATGCTTTGAAAGTGACAAAAATATGCCTTGAAAAAAAGAAAATTGATGGTTTTCAAAATCCGCATGAAAATCTTCAAGATTTAAAAAACAATTCCACACTTCATACATTATAAAATTTAAACAGTAAAAAATAACCCTCTAAAAATGGGGGTTGATGTTGCATCAACACTTTTCAAAATTAGCATGAAAAATCACTAACATTTTTAAAAAAAATGCTCATACCTGATACATGAGAAAATTTGATGTGTCAAAAATATGCTTAAAAAAAAAATGTGTCTTCTGAATTAACGCTTTTCAAAATTAGATGATTTTTTGCTACCTAAAAAAAATGTGTATTCTGAATCCACACTTTTTAAAATCAGACAATTTTTCTACCTAAATAAAATGTGTATTCTGAATCAACACTTTTCAAAATCAAATGATTTTTTGCTACCTCAAAAAAACGGGTACTCGTATCAGTTCTCGTTTCAAAGTTTACATTGTTTTAACCATACTATGTTTTAGATACATTGACACAAGGTGCATGCCTAATCAGGGATTTATCGATAATATCATATTTGACTTTCATTTTTGTCTCAACTCCCTCTTGAGAGGATTATCTTTTGTATCTTTGATCATGGTTCCCTCTATATGTCAGAAACATGATCTTGCTCAAAGCACAGTCATCAAGATTTTCTGTTTTTTTTTCCTGTAGATATTTTTGAGGACCATGTGTCAAGAACATCAATTCTACCAGGATTCTATCGCTTTCCCTGAATTCGTACTTCAGTTTATCATCCAAAATTTCCTCATCTTTAAGATGTTCTATTGATATTACCTCCAGGAGACTTGCTTTGAGTTTTTCCTTGGAATGATCTTCTCTGTCCCTTTCTAACTGACGACTTCAAGTCTGATTATGCCAAGGTGTTTGAACTTTGTTAGCATTGTTCCAAACATCCATTAAGGGAAATTTGAGGTCTAAAATAGGCCTCCTAAAGAAATTATAAAATAATAGTGGAAATAATAAAATAAAATTTTACTTACATCATCAAATTTTAGAGGGAAAAAAGAAAAAACTACTTTTCAATTCTTGTTTTCAACTTATCTCCTTATGGGTTTACTAAAATTTTGAGTGGGAACACTCGTTGGATGCATAATTTGATGCAATCACGTTTTTCATGTATTTATCTATTTTCTTGTAGCAGGGTCCATCAAAAGTATGCAACATAGGTACTCCTTATATGAGGAATTAAATTTTGCATCCAACGATTACTCTCACTCGAAATTTGAGAAAACACTTAGGAAGATAAGTTGAAAATACAAGTTGAAAAAGTAGTTTTATTCTTATTATTTTTTTAATATTTTTACTTTTTTACCCAAAAAATGGTGAATCATCCCTTATGGTTGACGTCATCATCTTGAATCCTATTTGTTCTTAGAAACTTTATTTTGGTTGGACATTTTTCTTAGGAGGCCCACTTTAGGCCTAAAAAATTCTTTAATGACCTATCATATTCAAAATGGGAAAAAGAGAACCTTAATAATGCCTATCAAGTTATGTTAAGTTACATGTCTGCAACACATTTTAAACTTCAAGATATGTTATTATAGGCTAACTGTGGATGTAATAGATTCCTTCAAAGATTCAATGTAGTAGCATAATATTTTGGCAAATAAAAAATGCACTTTAAGCTGTTGATATAGAGTTGTCATCTGTGTTGATATTGTCATAGGAAAAAACTACTCTTATTACCATACTTGAATCAATTCATCCTTCCACCAGACTACTACATCAATGGAGCATCCCTGGAAATGATGAGATTTTTGCTAGATAAAGCTCATACTTGATGAATATCTGCTTACTGTTGTACAAAACTTCTGCAGGATTATGACATTACAATTTCAATATTTTAATCCAAAAAAACTTTAAACTGTTCAAACCCTGCTTCAACTGAAACTCTCACTGTAAAAAATTAGTTTGATTTTGATGAAATTCTAATGGCATTGACAGTGGATGCCAACTATAGTACTAATTTCTAGAACAATATGCCCATGCATCTGTTATATCTCTTGTTCAACTAAACCCTTCCTTAATGATAAGCAAAGTAAACTATATTGGAGTAACATTTATTGAGTATGTTGATCAGTGAGACAGATTAATGCTTCAGAGAACTAAGATCGGTGGATTCTATTGAGATTGAAGATACTGACACTCCTTAGTACTGATGTCAGAGGATCTTTGCCATTTTTTATTTCAAGATCATCATAGAGCTTTGTTCTTCATAGGCACCTTAGGGTATAGGTCTAGCTAGTGCCAATGAGAAGTATGGCTGCAAGGAACAGTGATTTTTGAGCATGTAACATATCTTTCCAAATATTTATGGCTATAGGTGCACGAAACTTAAATCCGACTTGAATTAAAAACAATGAATTCTCAATCATGGTGTCCTTTAACAAAATTAAAATTCTTAGAAGTGCCTTGCGGATCAGCCTCAAATTTGGCAAGTTCATTCATGTTGGTCTCTGAAAGATTACATCCTTCATTAGGATATATTTTCAAGGTCACTGACGTATCAAGTCACAAAATTTGATGTCATTTGATGCCACTCGATAGTTCAATTATTCCACATATATATGGAGTTCTGATGCCATATTAACTATGCAACAATGTCAATATATATCACAGAGAAGCAATGTAGATTGATGCAAGTCATGCAAACTGACTATGTTGTAGAGGAACATGTCATACAACCTTTGTATTAATGTTATACCTATTGCAGAGGAACAAATTATTTATACATTGTGAGCCATACAAACTGTGTAGTGAGCCCGACATACATATATATACACGAAGTGAGTAAGCCATATACGCGTTGTAGCGAGTGAGCCAAAGACACATATGTTTATACTGTAGGGATCGAGTTATATACTATCCATATATACACTGGAAGAGGAGGGGGATATATCTATTATATCATAGAGGAACAATGGATCGATGTCATCATGATTGTTGATGAATAGATAAACAATGTGTCGATTCCAACATGATCATAAATGAACAAGTTTACAATGTAGTATACAAGAGATGTGAGATTGTAACTGAGAGTATATAATCTAAGAGAAATAGAGAGGTCCTATGAAAATATGGTTTGAGAACAATGAAGATCTATAGTGAGAGCCAAAAAATTCTCCCTGTATTGAGAGCGAGAGTATTTTGTAGTGAGAGCGAGAGTATCTATACAAGATTTTGTAGTCCTAAGACAGATTATACCAAAAGCCCACCACAAGCCCACGAACTTACCATAGGAGATATGCTAGAAAAATTTTTATGCCAAGAATTCCTTTGATTCTGGACCTCTTGTTCGAATTGTGAATTTGTGTATCAAGACTAGTCATACTATCAATGCACTCACAGAGAGAGAAAAAAAATTATCTCAGGAGAAGAATCCATACCACAGGGTTGAATGTTGTTATTTTATGCAAATGGCTTTAAGTTGTGAGGGTGGACCATGGAAGCCTGCAATAACACCTAAAAAAAAATTCGAACAGTAACTTAAGAATATCGAGAGCTTGTGATCAGATTAGGTTCTGTTGCTAAAATAATTCTCTTTCGATTATCATAAATACCCTTAATCATATATGCTTCCAGAAAAAATGAAAAAAATAAATCTTGTAACCTTTAGAATTAGACCTCCACACAGATATTCAAAACTACATAAGGGATGGAAAATAATTACATATGTATTTTCTCAGCATCCGCGCTTGATGCATTCTACTCTTTCTTGGGCTTGTCCACATTTGGCTTTGATACCATGTTAATTTTAGTTAACATGTTCTTTGCTAAGGACAGTCACTTCAGAATTCCATATAATCCCATTTGTTAGACCATTTTATTTTCATTATAAATTCCATGCAAGATTATCAAAGTGGCAATGACTGAAGAAAGAACGTAAAGGATAGATGTTGAAGATAAGCTAAGACAAGAATACACAAGGATATGGAACAAGCCAGGGAAAAACCCCAAGATGGGGAAAATCCTATATCAATTCTTCTTATTATTAATATCGAATGTTAAACACATAGAGAGTACAATAATCCAAAGTAAAAATGACTTTGAAGATCCAATATCTTAAACATGTGAGTGGCTGAAACTATAACACCAGTATTCAATCAATCTGAAATGAAGGTCTGGTTAGGGCAGCTTACTATCCATTGTGATTTTATCCAATTGAACCAAGATATTTCTCTTCAACTACGGCTTTCACTCGCATGCATGATAATGACCTTATCTGACCACTAAGACTGATATGGACCCCTGAATGGAATCTCAATTTCCTATACTCGGAGGTTAAACTGATTGTGATTCTGCATGAGAGGTAACATGGATGCAGCCTCATGAGGAGAGGGTTTCTCTCTCGCAAACGAGCCCAGAAATCAATGAACTTGTTATGCTCCTATACCAATAAGTGTCATATATCATGATTGACTTGATGGGCTATGTAATATGTTCATACCTTTCCTTGTTGCAAAGGTTTTCCATATTATCAAAAAAATAAAAAAAATTTAAAAAATGTAAAGAGGATATACCCTAAAAGAAAAATCAAAGGGTGAAAAGAATAAAAAATCACCAAAAAATTAAAAGAAAATGAACCCCTCCAAAAGAAAGGCCAAGGAAAGTGTGCAAGTCTAAATGCCACTATTTTTTGCTCTTATGTAATAAACAAATTGTGTGCAACTTGTAACTTATGCCACAATTGGTGAACAGTCAAACAGTTTAAACTTGGCTAGTTCATGTTTCAATTTTATGCTTTAGAGATAGAGAATAAAATCTGACCAAATTGTTTAATCTTGGCAGATAAGTAGATAGGTAGAGTAAATAAAAGGAGCTCAATAGCTTAATCTGAGCCCTTGGATGTAATAAGGTTAGACTTAGATAGATTTCTACATGTAAAAGAAAATAAAATGTGATAAGGGTTTTCCAGTCTAAGTGCACCCTAATAAAAAAGAAAAAATGCTAGGTTAAAGTACGTAGGGTAGGTAGATGATGTTGCAAAATTACATGTGATGGATAATGACTCTAAATGTGTTAATCTTTACTTTCATCACAAGTGCAAGGCAGACATTACACTGGAAGGATTTCAAGCAAAACAAGGTCAAATAATTAACTTCCCTTCTCAGTTTTCCCTAAAATTTTTGCTAATTTCCCCTAAGTACCAAGGCATTTGAAAATTAAAGGGGCTCTAGGCATTTCCTTGACTTTTGGAGGGACCGGACCCTCGGCCCAATAATTTAAAAAGCCTAAGTACTTAAAACCATCCATAAGTCATTCATTTACTTCCATAAGTATTTTTCCTTAGTAAAATCCTATTTTACTTAGAAAAATTACACAATATCCCATAAAAACCCTTTTTTCATTCAAGCATAAGTTAAATACATAATCCTAATGTTTTATACTTAACATTTTTCATTCACTTTCACATATTAACTTTTAACTTTATTATTTAATTCCCTATATAAATCAACTCGTTCCCGTATTATTATAATTATGCAAAACCCCAGATTTTATATATCCCGCCCTTGGTTGAAATATAACCATAATATAACATTAAATTTAAATAAGCATTAATTAACCCCCACGGTTAATTAATAACTTACCCGACCAATCATATTGCTCCCGATATGATTAAATAATCTTTGATTGTATTGGGCCCGCCCTTGTTAATCTCCCCTCATCTTGCCTCCTCGATAGCTGTCTGATCAACCCCTCCACATCCAATGGTTGTCGTCCATATCGCATCGCCCGCCACGACTAAACGATAACGTGCGATCGCGGAGTGGTTTTGCGAACAATGCCTCTCCACGCGTCACGAGATTTATGGAATCGCTGGCTCTCGGCTAAATACCACCCATCCCCAAAAGCGGTGCGATATATACCGCTTACCGCCCTCCGCATACAACAAAACAGCTTTTCCTGCGTACGTCATCTGCCCGAAAAATAAAACCCCGCCAACCTTGACTTTGTGAGTAAAACAAACAAATGCACGTTATTTTCATCATTTTATCCTGGGACCAATGCTCCCATGCAAAAAACGTCAAAATCAGTTGTTGAAAATTTCCAACCGCCACTTTGCCAAACGATTTTCAGCTGAATCGGTCAGCTATTGCCTGCACCTATTTCCTCACTATTCACTTCCCGAAACATATATTTATCCAATTTCTGTCGAACCCTGCAAGTCTTGGTTTTTACTTTAATTTCACATAAAAAGACTAAAAAATAGTACAATTCGGTCTTTGTTTCACCCCATAAGTTCCCAGACTTGTAATTTTGCCCATTTTTCCATTGAAAACCCAAATTCTTTTCTAAATCCATAAGAACCAGAATATCAGAAGCACAATGGTGTGAAGACATGTTGGACCTTTTGTAAAAAATATCCTTGGATGAATTTTGGTTATTTACTACAGTAAGTAATGGTAAAAAGGATAAACAAAAAATAAACAGAGAGCATAACAATTAAAGAGTATCAGTGGTTAAAGTGTATCAGGTAAAAGTCAGAGTGAAAGTTAAAATGAAGTTACAAAGCAGTCAGAGGTAAACAGTAAAAGTAAATACAGAGGCAGTAAAATGGTAAAAATAAATGAAAATACTTTCACCAACATTGAAGTTTGTCTAAAGTGAAATTAAAACAGTCAAAAGAACAAAAAAGTGAAAAGATGAAAAACACAACAAGAAGGAACATTTTTGCAGAAATTTCATGTTTTATTCATTGTCTTACAGAAACTATTGTGATCAATCCAAGATGAATTTCTCAAAACTGAAGGAGTTTTATGCTCTTAAGAGGACCATCTACAAAAACCTCTCTCACTTTTCTAATAGCTATTATGGTTTTGGAAATATTAAACAATGTTGGAAAGCACTTTTTGCAGAAAATTTCAGTTAAGTCATCATTTTGCAGAGAATATTGCGGCCAATCCGAAATACATCATACAAAACTGAAGGAATTTTTTGTTCTTAAGAGACCCATCAACAAAAACCTATCTCAACTTTTTCACAGTGATTTCAGAATCAGAGATACATACACATCTTTACAGGCTATTTTTCAGACTCTGTAAAACTCTGTTTTACACATATTTTTGCAGAGCCTATTGTGCATAGCTGGAGAGGAATTTTAGGAAAATTAAAGAGGTTTATCTCACCAACATATTAATCCACAATAACCGCTTCCACTTTTTACATATCTATTACGGATTGAGAAATACAAAGATATCATTGGACCCAAAGTTTTCATAATTGTTGGAGCAGAATGCACAAATAAAGGAAGCAGTTAGTGACTTGGATGCCTCATCATCAACTAAGAGTTGGATCAAATTCGAATTCTCCTCTTTGTGATCACCTATCCATAAAAAATAGTGCCAAATAGATGCATTAGTTTGAGTGTCCTTTACTTAAGTTCTATTTATGTAAAACAGTTGGAGAGCTTTGTGAACTAATCTTGATATTTTTTCAAGATATTTTAGTTTAGAATTTGTATAAATACTTCACTCTTGGAAGTATTTGAGGGTGGATTCTTAGACTTTGCTGTAATACTAATTATTTTGGAATAAATTGCTGTTGGACCAATTTCGCATGGCTAGCTGGATAAGGAATTGATGCAAAATACTTTTCACAGGATTCTTGAATCAAACAACGGATCAATAAGTCATCTATCTCTTATGTTTTAAAGTTTTGTATTTGTTTATGATACCATCTATGTTTCATGTCTGAATGATAAACGAAAAAGAATAATTCAGAAAGTGCTTGATTGCAATCTGTTTTCAATCGTTGTTATTCTTAATGTTTTCCTCTTAACTAGTATGAACAGTGAATTCTTAATTGCTCATGTTTCCTAGTTTATTCATTTTGATTATTTGATGAAGAATTCTTAATTGCTCTTTATTAATAATCATTCAAGTTCCCTCTTTCGAATATGATGAAGGATTCTTAATTTCCCTTCACCCATTTTGAATCCATTCCATTCATTTTAGATCTTTAATTGTTCCCTATTTTATTACCTCGCCCTGTGAAACTATCTCTTTTTAAGAAACTTAATCCAGTTAAGCCATCTTCTTTGACTCCATTAGCCCAATGGCCTAAACTATTCAGTCCTACCCCTCTGCTATTGAATTCCATCACCCAAACACAATCAAAATCCCTAAACTTTCATAACTAGCCTAATATCTTTCAAAAACAAAGCTAAAACTTAAAGAGAGCCCTCTCTGGGTACATATTGGCTAGATTTTGTACCTAAAAGTTGGTTTGTGGTTACCTCGGACTATTTCTATTGAACCTGGAGAAATTACTGAGTGATAACATAGTGGCGACTCCACTGGGGAAGACTAACTTTTTTCTTCAGAAATATTTTACAGGTTCAGATTTGATCTATGATGGTGGACAGTGATCAGACACACAAAGGTTAACATCATCCACCTGGCGACTCCAAATCCATTTCACAATCAAGACTCCACTGAAGAAATGAACCTCAAAGAACAATATGGAAAGATCAGGTTTTCAACTTGGATCTTAATCCAAGACATTATGTTCTTTCTCATTAAGAAAGTTTTTCAATGTATATTGTATTTTATAGAAGATCTTAGATTAGTTTTTAATTATTTTCCTTTGAAGATTGTAAGTAATAATTCTCCTAATCTCTTTGAGCATCTTTCTTATGAATCTAATGATGATCATTTTCCAATTAAGAAGCCTCAAATAATCAAGACTGATCTTACAATCCCTGTACATATCCCTGTGCCATATAAAGTTCTAGATAGATATAAGCCCCTTATTTTACCTCCTATACTCCATGATTTTCCTAAAAAATACTACAAGTATCTTCCTAGATTTGATGGAGAGAATGGTATCACTGCCCCAAAACATATTCAAGGTTTTGAGAATTATTTGGATTTATTTGAGATTGATGAAGATGATGTTAAAATCAGACTTTTTGCTCTTTCTTTGCAAAATAGAATAAAGAATTGGTTCAAAAATCTGCCTAATGCTAGCATCTCAAATTTCCAACAATTTATCAAAATTTTCCTTGATAGATGGATAATCAAAGTTAATCCTTTTGTGATCATGGAAGAATATAATCAGTTAAAAAGACATCCAAATGAAACAATACAACAATTTTCTGACAGATTTAATCAAGTTTATTATTCAATGCCAGAAAATATTAGACCTCCTCATGATTCAGCTCTCTTGCATTATCCAAGTGCCTTTGATCCAGAAATAGAATTTCGGTTAAGAGAAAGAGAACCAAAAACACTTGTACAGATGCAGAACATTGCAGCTGATGTAGAAGTTAATCTGAAAATCAGACAGGAAAAGTTGAAAGCGGAAGAAGAGGAAAAGAAAAACATTGCAGAGGTAAAACTCAACCTTTTGGTAAGAAAACTAGATGAAAGAACACAGGAGATCACTATGAAAGATGAATTTTTTATTCAAAATCACCATGAAGAAATAGAAGAGGTTGATAGCCATGAACAAATTCCTGCTAATCCCAATTATCATAGATCAGAAAATGAAATTACAGATCAATATGAGGAAGAGGAACCTATTGATCTAATGTGTATGTTTGATGACATTCCTTCTTTTGATGATTTGCCTAAGTATGATCATTATAATGATAGTTATGTTCTCCAAACCCAAGCTAACTTTACAGAGCAATCAAAAGCTAGTTTGTGGGATGAAGAAACTCAGTTTCAGTAGATTGAAGACAGTGATCAACCAATACAGATAAACAATGAGAGTGAGGAAGAAAGAGGAGAAAATGTGGAAATAAGTGAAGGTTCTTTACCTCTTTGTTTTGCTTCATTTCAGTTCATTAGAGACAACTATCATGCCATCAATAATCAGCAATCTTTAGGAATTGTGATTGACAACAAATAAGATAATGAAACTATTGATCAAGATTTTTTAGTTTCACAATTGCAGTTACTAGTTCCCATTGAAATAAATGATCAAATGACACAAGAAAGTTCCATACCACTATTTTTTGAATCATTTCAGCTTTTAAAGGAAATGTGGTATAACATATTTAATGAAAACGATGAGAAACTTGTTGAAGTTTATGAAGTCTCATGGAAACCTATATGCTATAGGTTGCAGCCATTTTCCCAAGTTTTTCAGGATCCAATAGCAGATATGTTGAATATTGAAGGCATTCAAAGCATTCCTCTATTAACTAACTACGATTTTCAGAATCAAGATGATAAAGGATTCAACAGTCAAACATTACAATCAGTAGGAATATCATCACAAATATTATCTGAAAGTTTGCAGGGAGATAAAGACGAAAATAACATTTCAGATTCATGGCATGGAGGCCATCCAGAACAGATGTGCAATTTTTTAGATCAGTTAAACATCAATGTATATATTTTGGAAGATCCTTTTGTACAGTTTCTAGAGTCAACAAAGGAAATCAAGTGTTTCCTTATCTTCTCATTTGTTGACAAGTTTCTAATAGGTTGCAGAAGTATAGTTTTGACAATCAACAAGAAAATGCAACAAAATCTATCAAAGTACATAATACTTGAATGGTTGCATTGGATATTTCATTTTACCTAACCAGCAGTTGAACAGTAGATTGAGTAGGTAGATGAGTGCTAATAAGCTCAGAATTTTGAGCATTTTTTTTAGTTTTCAATTTTTAGCTAATTTTTCATTAAGTTGGTTTGAAAATTTTTGTGTGTTGTTTTAGTTTCAGATCAGATTTCAAGTTGCAGAAAAAGGACTATATTCAATTCAAGATTTTCCACCACAGCAAATGCATATTTGGGATTGGCTCAATGGCTGAGGACAACTGACCTATTGTTCTTGACTTTTCACCAGGAAAAGCCATCCCCAAGTGGAGCCAGTGTTATGCTCCTATACCAATAGGTGTCATATATCATGATTGACTTGATGGGCTATGTAATATGTTCATACCTTTCCTTGTTGCAAAGGTTTTTCATATTATCAAAAAAATCAAAAAATTTAAAAAATGTAAAGAGGATATACCCTAAAAGAAAAATCAAAGGGTGAAAAGAATAAAAAATGGCCAAAAAGTAAAAGAAAATGAACCCCACCAAAAGAAAGGCCAAGGAAAGTGTGCAAGTCTAAATGCCACTACTTTTTTCTCTTATGTAATAAACAAATTGTGTGCAACTTGTAACTTATGCCACAATTGGTGAACAGTCAAACAGTTTAAACTTGGCTAGTCCATGTTTCAATTTTATGCTTTAGAGATAGAGAATACAATCTGACCAAACTGTTTAATTTTGGCAGATAAGTAGATAGGTAGAGTAAATAAAAGGAGCTCAACAGCTTAATCTGAGCCCTTGGATGTAATAAGGTTAGACTTAGATAGATTTCTACATGTAAAAGAAAATAAAATGTGATAAGGGTTTGCTAGTCTAAGTGCACCCTAATAAAGAAGAAAAAATGCTAGGTTAAAGTAGGTAGGGTAGGTAGATGATGTTGCAGAATTACATGTGATGGATAATGACTCTAAATGTGTTAATATTTACTTTCATCACAAATGCAAGGCAAACATTACACTGGAAGGATTTCAAGCAAAACAAGGTCAAATAATTAACTTCCCTTCTCAGTTTTTCCTAAAAATTTTTCTAATTTCCCCTAAGTACTAAGGCATTTGAAAATTAAAGGGGCTCAAGGCATTTCCTTGACTTTTGGAGGGACCGGACTCTCAGCCCAATAATTTAAAAACCCTAAGTACTTAAAACCATCCATAAGTCATTCATTTTCTTCCATAAGTCTTTTTCCTAAGTAAAATCCTATTTTACTTAGAAAAATTACACAATATCCCATAAAAACCCTTTTTTTCATTCAAGCATAAGTTAAATACATAATCCTAATGTTTTATACTTAGTGCTTTTCATTCACTTTCACATATTAACTTTTAACTTTATTATTTAATTCCCTATATAAATCAACCTGTTCTCATATTATTATAATTATGAAAAACCCCAAATTTTATATATCCCGCCCTTGGTTGAAATATAACCATAATATAACATTAAATTTAAATAAGCATTAATTAACCCCCACGGATAATTAATAACTTACCCGACCAATCATATTGCTCCCGATATGATTAAATAATCTTTGATTGTATTGGGCCCGCCCTTGTTAATCTCCCCTCATCTTGCCTCCCCAATAGCCGTCTGATCAACCCCTCCACATCCAATGGCTGTCGTCCATATCGCATCGCCCTCCACGACTGAACGATAACGTGCGATCACGGAGTGGTTTTGCGAACAGTGCCTCTCCATGCATCACTATATTTATGGAATCGCTGGCTCTCAGCTAAATACCACCCATCCCCAAAAGCGGTGCGATACATACCACTTACCGCCCTCCGCATACAACAAAACAGCTTTTCCTGCGTATGTCATCCGCCCGAAAAATAAAACCCCGCCAACCTTGACTTTATGAATAAAAAAACAAATGCACGTTATTTTCATCATTTTATCCTGGGACCAGTGCTCCCATGCAAAAAACGTCAAAATCAGTTGTTGAAAATTTCCAACCGCCACTTTGCCAAACGATTTTCAGCTGAACCAGTCAGCTATTGCCTGCACCTGTTTCCTCACTATTCACTTCCCGAAACAGGTATTTATCCAATTTCTGTCGAACTCTGTAAGTCCTGGTTTTTACTTTAATTTCACAGAAAAAGACTAAAAAACAGTGCAATTTGGTCTTTGTTTCACCCCATAAGTTCTCAGACTTGTAATTTTGCCCATTTTTCCACTGAAAACCCAAATTCCTTTCTGAATCCACAAGAACCAGAATACCAGAAGCACAATGGTGTGAAGACATGTTGGACCTTTTGTAAAAAATATCCTTGGATTAATTTTGGTTATTTACTACAGTAATTAATGGTAAAAAGGATAAACAAAAAATAAACAGAGATCATAACAGTTCAAGTGTATCAGGTAAAAGTCAGAGTGAAAGTTAAAATGAAGTTACAGAGCAGTCAGAGGTAAACAGTAAAAGTAAATACAGAGGCAGTAAAATGGTAAAAAGAAATGAAAATACTTTCACAAACATTGAATTTTGTCTAAATTGAAAGTAAAACAGTCAAAAGAACAAAAAAGTGAAAAGATGAAAAACACAACAAGAAGGAACATTTTGGCAGATATTCCATGTTTTAGTCATTGTCTTACAGAAACTATTGTGATCAATCCAAGATGAATTTTTCAAAACTGAAAGAGGTTTATGCTCTTAAGAGGACCATCTACAAAAACCTCTCTCACTTTTCTAACAGCTATTATGGTTTTGGAAATATTAAACAATGTTGGAAAGCACTTTTTGCAGAAAATTCCAGTTAAGTCATCATTTTGCAGAGAATATTGTGGCCAATATGAAATACATAATACAAAACTGAAGGAGGTTTTTGTTCCTAAGAGACCCAACTACAAAAACCTATCTCATTTTTTGCACAGTGATTTCAGAATCATATATACATAGACATCTTTACAGACTATTTTTCAAACTCTGTAAAACTCTGTTTTACACATATTTTTGCAGAGCTTATTGTGCATAGCTGGAGAGGAATTTTAGGAAAATGAAAGAGTTTTATCTCACCAACATATTAATCCACAATAACTGCTTTCACTTTTTACATATCTATTACAGATTGAGAAATACAAAGATATCATTGGACCCAAAGTTTGCAGAATTGTCGGAGCAGAATGAAAAAAGAAAGGAAGGAGTTAGTGACTTGGATGCCTCATCATCAACTAAGAGTTGGATCAAATTCGAATTCTCCTCTTTGTGATCACCTATCCATAAAAAATAGTGCCAAATAGATGCATTAGTTTTAGTGTCCTTTACTTAAGTTCTATTTATGTAAAACAGTTGGAGAGATTTGTGAACTAATCTTGATATTTTTTCAAGATATTTTAGTTTAAAATTTGTATAAATACTTCACTCTTGGAAGTATTTGAGGGTGGATTCTTAGACTTTGATGTAATACTGATTATTTTGGAATAAAGTGTTGTTGGACCAATTTCGCATGGCTAACTGGATAAGGAATTGATGCAAAGGACTTTTCACAGGATTCTTGAATCAAACAACGGATCAATAAGTCATCTATCTCTTATGTTTTAAAGTTTTGTATTTATTTATGATACCATCTATGTTTCATGTCTGAATGATAAATGAAAGAGAATAATTCAGAAAGTTCTTGAGTGCAATCTGTTTTCAATCGTTGTTATTCTTAATGTTTTCCTCTTAACTAGTATGAATAGTGAATTCTTAATTGCTCTTGTTTCCTAGTTTATTCATTTTGATTATTTGGTAAAGAATTCTTAATTGCTCTTTATTAATAATCATTCAAGTTCCCTCTTTCGAATATGATGAAGGATTTTTAATTGCCCTTCACCCATTTTGAGTCCATTCCATTCATTTTAGATCTTTAATTGTTCCCTATTTTATTACCTCGCCCTGTGAAACTATCTCTTGTTAAGAAACTTAATCCAGTTAAGCCATCTTCTTTGACTCCATTAGCCCAATGGCCTAAACTATTCAGTCCTACCCCTCTGCTATTGAATTCCATCACCCAAACACAATCAAAATCCCTAAACTTTCATAACTAGCCTAATATCTTTCAAAAACAAAGCTAAAACTTAAAGAGAGAGCTCTCTCTGGGTACAGATTGGCTAGATTCTATACCTAAAAGTTGGTTTGTGGTTACCTCGTACTATTTCTATTGAACCTAGAGAAATTACTGAGTGATAACAGAACTAACTTGGCCTGCTAAGCTGCTACCAAACTCGGACTGGAAGGATGAATTTCCCATAATTAGGCTGCCCAGACCAACAGTTGTACTTCATGGAGTGTCTAAACCCTAATGCAGAAGTTGACCCAGAAACAAACCCTCCTTCGACCTTCTTCAAGTACTCGGTTGCCTCATAAATATCTCCAAGCAATTTGATGCATGTAAAATGAGGGCGAAGGCACTTCAATTTATACAATTTGGTGGAGGTCAAGGGACGTAATTATAGGGCTTGATGAGCTGACATAAGGATGAAGTCGACCTTATTAATTTACTTGTGAGAAAACATAAATTCAAAAATCCACTTTTGCTTGTCCAAATGAGACAATATTTATATCTATTTTGGTCCTCTCGAAGAGAGGAATTCAATGTTGCAATTATCTTCCCCATAGGATTTGTCCAAAGTGGAATTTGGCCCTAATTTCAAATTTTAATAAGTCTGACCATTTGCCTCTTCTTATCAATCTTGGTATAAATACAGAGGATTGAAAGGTGGAACATCCCCATCATTAACACAAGAAAGCTTATGAGCATGGTAGAGTTATCTTAAACCAATAAAATCAAGAGCTCTTTAGAGTTTCTCTTAAAGAACACCTGCAGCTGGCCAAAAACAACAAAAGGGGCTGCAAGGATAACGTAAGAGATAAAAGATATATTTGCAGTAGTATGTTGGTCCCCTTAATACACAAAGTTTTAAAGGTATGTAAGAGATCTAGGCCTCTGAAGAGGATCTCAAATACCTTCTCAACTATACCTTGGTATGATAAGGAATGCAAGGATGCGAAAAGATTTCTCAAAGAAAAGTCAAGCAAAGAAATAAAGATTATATATATGCAATTGATAAAATAAAATAAAAAAGTTATGTGATTTCAAGAAGGAAATAATTAATTTCTTTGGGAAAACATAATTCCAAAGGTTTTTGGAAGGAACTACAACAAAGAAAAAGCAAATAGAAAACAATATCACGGAGGCTCAGCGGTTAGACTATGCAAAACTTCTATATGAGCGGAAAAATGAGAAAATTAAGTCTCCCATAATTGTCTCCTCAACAGAGTTATTTTTAGTTGTTGATATTGAACAAGGTATACAGAAACTGGCAAATGGAAAAGTGCAAGACATTGACAATTTACAAGCAGAATTTTTAAAATGGGGAATGAAGCTTCTAGCCCCACATATCAAGGAGATATTCAACATAGTTAATCAAGATAGCTTTTCAGTTGAGTGGAAAACTAGTGTTGTTATACCTCTTCACAAAACTAGAGACATCAATAACCCTTCTAACTACCGTACTATTATGATCAACCCTCAGATCGGGATGTGATCATCGTTCACCGTTACATATTCACCTTGACTCATCGATCACGGGATGTAACCTCCTCATAGAAACTTGAGGAGGCCTACCTGCCTTAAAAGCCCCTGGGTAGCTGCTATAATAAGGCAAGGGTAAGCATCTCTCTCCCTCTCTCATGCCTCCCACAGGCAAACCATTTTATATTGGTCCGCCTGTTGTTGCTGATGTTCCCTCTCTTTTCTCCTTTCACATTGTTGAATGATTGACATATTAAATACATTTTTTTTTATTAAATGAGACATGTATTTAGGAATATACATATATAATTTAAAAAAAAAAAAAAAACAAACAAACAGTCGATGCACCACAAAAAATAGGCATGCATCGATAACGGTGCGTCTTTTTTTTATCACGCATCGGAGGCAGTGCACCGGACGCGGTGCACTTGCAAATTTTCAGTGCACCGCCCTCCTGGCATTGTTACAAGGTCAACAGTGCCGTGGTATAACAAACCGCACCGTTGACTATGTACCAGTGTCGGGAGGGCGGTGTGCTGACCAAGCTATATGCCCCGAGGCGTATAGTTTAGCAAGCGCACCTCCCTCCTGACATTACTACATAGTCAACGGTGCGGTCGTTTACCCGGTCGCAACATTGACCATGTCGAATTGCCGGAATGCAGTGCACTGACAAAATTACCCACCCCGGGGTGGATATTTCCATGAACGCACCGCATTCCCGCAATTCGACATGGTCAACGGTGCAGCCCGGTAACCGACTGCACCGCACTTTTTTTTAATTTTAAAAAAAATCACAGTGTGCCATTTCTGTACCAGTGTGGATACCATTAGCACTGGTCACGGTGCGACGTGTAAATTTACAGGTAGCACCATGAACCAGTGCGAGCTGGATAGCTCGAGCGCACCGCACGGGAATTTTTTTTTTTTAACAAGGTGAATTTTAAGCTATTTTACAAAACTAATCTGCTAAAAGGTTTAATTATGGAAAAACAAGGAAAATACTTGTACATTTGGCCATCGAGGAGGCATATTGGCTGTAGAATTTGCAAAACTAAATTTTCCCACCATTTTGCAAAATTCAAAATGGAGATGGTGGGAAATGGACAGCAACAGTGCGTGTAATGGGAGCACTGATGGCAGGGTGCCTCACACAAGGTAAAGTTGCATCGGTGCTTGAGAGCTCTGGAGCACTGAAAAGTGAAAAATGTGGATTTTTGGCTGTAATTTTTTTTTTTATTTAACCTTGCTCCAATGCGCAGGTTTTATAGGTGCACCGGTGCGATTTCTTAAAATCGCACCAAGTTGTTTCAATTTTGGCGCGGGGTTTTACGATGCACCGATGCGGAATCTTTGTAAAGCACCGATGCACTACAGTAATAAGATGCACCGAGTGGTTTGTACCGAGCGCACGGTGTCCCGGTGTGCCAATGTTTTGTGTGCACTGGTGCTTTCTCTAGTTGAACGCACTGGTGCGGTTTAGGATGATAAATGCACCGGAAGAAAAACATCCACAAAAACCTCCACCCGCCAACCTCTTCTAGTAACCTCTCCTAAAAATGGATGTCTGGGGTATTTTTATAAGGGGTTCTTCAAAAACATCCACTAGAGGGTCTTCTCCTTGTAGTGATAGTAGGAAGGATCCTACACGTGGGGAAAGTATGAACCACATCCCACCGACATGTCAACCATCAATCGTAGGGAATGAGCATCCTACATGCAGGGAAAGAATGAACCACATCCCATCGGCATGTCAACCATCAATTGTGGGGAATGAGCATCCTACATGTGGGGAAAGATGAACCACATCCCGCGAACATGTCAAAAGATGGTACCCGCAAGATAAGGCGAACCACTCATCCTTCTCATATGCCATAGGATAAGGTGAACCACTCATCCTATGCACATGTCATCAATAGTAGGGGAAAGTGAACCACTCACCCTACACACATGTGTCCGCAATCGTAGGGGAAGGTGAACCACTCACCCTGTACATAGCACACCACTAGGGGAAGGTGAACCACTCACCCTATGGTCGCTCATAGCTTAATAAGTACCCCAAGCCCCCAAGAGCTCCCATAGCTCAATGTTCAATCTTAACCACAGATCCCTTCATATAGGGAATAGTGCCAAGTTGCATTTTGAAAGTCAAGACTAGATCAATGGGAGCCTCATAGCTCCATTTATCAGCATATATATTTATAGCTATTAAATGCATTGATTTACAATAGATATTTGTGCAGTACCTAGTAATCCTTTGATTCTAAGTGAAGAAAATATTTATTTGATCTTACTCCCTCTTACCGAGGGAGATCACAAGCCTACGCTTGTCTTTTCAAAGTACAAAGTGTCTCTCTACTTTGAAGACATAAAGGCAAACCTTAAGAGATAGAACACTTCGATTTGTTGTTACCATCTACCATACTGTTAGCTCCTTTCTAAGAAGTTGTTAAAGGATGTTATAAATCTGCTCATTTCACCAATAGTGATAAAACTTGGAGGCTCTCCAACATTTTTTATCCAAATGGATCATGGGTGATTTTTTTTTCTTCATAAGTTAAACTTGTTGCCAAGAACATCCAGCCTCAGCGAAGCTTCCAGAATTCAATTTACAAAACAAAGGAGGATCCCAAGAAGTGTAGCATCATATTGCTAGCCCAACCAATATTGAAGATCCATGGAATCTTAAATTCCTAGAAGATGAGAGGCTTAAAACAATGTAAACTATGAAACGAGAACTATAAACTGAATGATAACTCTAGCAAAAAAAACCTCCAAAATATAGAAAAACAACTCAAAAACCAAAAGTGTTGATGTTGGAATACCAACTTTTTTTTCTCGGGTAAATTTTCAACATGTTGTAAACATGGCAGTGAAACCAATTTTTTTTGGTGCAAAAAGCACCATGAAAACAAAAAGTGTTGATGTTGGAATACAACTTCTTTTATTCAAGATAAATTTTCAAAATTTTGAAATAATGACATAAAAGTTAAAATATCATGACTCCAACAAACCTTAAAATTTTAAAATAAAAATGAAAAAAAAAAAAAAAAAAAAAATCAAAAGGATGAAAAAAACACAAAAACAAAACAAAAGTTTAAAATAACAATAAAAAGTAAATAAAAGTATATATTAGAAAAAAAACATAAAATAAAATAAAATGACAAAAAAAATCAAAAATATAAAAATCCAAAAAAAATATATCAAACATAAAAATGTTAAAAAAAAAAAAAAAAAAACAAAACATAAAACACAATAAATATATATATATATATATATATATATATATATATATATATATATATAAAATAAACATTTAAAAAACACATAATTAAAGAAAAAAAATCAAGAAAATAAAAGAAAATAAATAATACTTTATTGAATAATTAAAAAAATAAAACAATTTTTTTTAAAATAAATTAATAAACTATACATTAAAAAACACATTTAAAGAAAAAATAAAAACTTAAAGAAAAAATCAAAATAATAAAAATAAAATACTAGAAAATAGAAAGCATTAAAAAAAAAAATTATAAAAAACATTTAAATAAATAAGAAAAAATTTAAAGAAAACATAAAAATAAATAAAAAATTAAGATATAAAAAAACTAAAATAACAAACAAAAACTATTAAAATTAAAATAAAAAAAAACTAAAACTAATTAAAATTGACTTCAAAATTTAATAATTATAATTTGAAAAAAAAGATACAAATTTGGTCCCTTGGGCCACCGACGGGCTCAATTCAATTCTCAAAATCGGCTGGGGGCCCAAGCCGATTCTCAGAATTGGCTTTGAGCCCATAGGTGGCCCAAGGGGTTGCCTGCTGTGGGCGAGTGGAGCGGCTGCTTCACCCACCCATAGGAGGCGGCCACCATTGACTCAAAACTTATTCTCGGAATCGGATTTGAACCGTTAGTGACCCGAGGGGCCGCGTGCCGTGGGCGGGTAGAGTTGCTGCAGCTCCGCCCACCCATGGCAGGCGACCACCAACGACTTAAATATGATTCTAAGAATTAGATCAAATTCTCATAAATAGATTTGAGTTATTGGTGACCCGAGGGGCCGCCTACTGTGGGCAGGAGAAGCTGCAGCAACTCCGCCCACCCACGGCAGGCAGCCCCTCGTGCCACAAATGACTCAAATTCAATTATGAGAATCATATCCGATTCTGAGAATCAGATTCGAGCCTTGGTGGTTGCCTGCCATGGGCAGGAGGAGCTGCTACATCTCCACCCACCCACGACAGACATCTACCAAGGGCTCAAATTTGATTCTGAGAATCGAATCCGATCCTCAGAATCGGATTTGAGTTGTTGGTGGCTTGAGGGGCTCCCTGTCATGGGCGGGTGGAGATCGTGCAGCTCTGCCCGCCCCCGGTAGGTGGCCACCAACCGCTCAAATATGATTCTAAGAATCGAATTTGAGCCATTGGTAAACAGAGGCTACTGCGGTGGCAATGTTCATTGTGGCCTTAACAATCCCGATAACTTCAGCCTTAGTGACAGGCGGATGCGCCGATTCGAGAGTCGGCTTGGTCTCAAAATTAGGCTTTGAGCCTGGCGTGCTTGAGGTGTCCTGTCATGGGCAAAGCCTTCTCTGACTCAGCTAAGCCAACAGGCAACCCAAACGACAAAGGGATCTGATAATTGCTGCCTTAATTATTATTATTATTTTTAATTCTCTGCTATGGCTTTATTTTAGGTATGTTTTTAAATGTTTATTTAAATTTTTTATTTTTATTTTTATTTTTTTAATTTACTTTTTTCCATGTATTTTTATTATTATTATTTCTATTATTTTTATTTTTATTGAATTTTTTTACAATTTAATATATTTTATGTTTGTAATTTTATAATTTAATTTTAATTTTAAATTTTTTAATACTTAAAATGTTATCTAAATCATTTTTCTGGAATTTTTATTTTTGAAATTTCGTCTTTTTTATATAAAATTTATAAAATTTTATATTTTTCCAAAAGAAATTATTCAAAATTTCCATATTTTTTACTTTTTTAACGTGTCTTTTTAGCGAAAATGTCTTAAAATACATACTTTTTAAATTATATCTATATGCAAAATGTATATTTTTTGTTATTTTTTAAAATTATTATTTTTTTGGTGATAATTATTTGATGTGTATTGAAATATTAATTAACGATAAATAAATATAAAAGAAATTCTAACCTCAAAATATTAATTTTATTATTATTTTTAACTTTGGAAAAAATGTATACATATCATTATAAAAAAATATTGCAAATGAAAACAAAATACAAAAATTTGGAAACCTTTAAAAACCAAATATCTTAGGACGAAAAACGTGAAGATGAATAAGACCACTTGAAAAATGGTTAAATAATCAACATTTAACATAAAAATTATGTATACTTGGGACATAAGAAAATTTGAAGTGTCAAAAATATGCCTTGAAAAAAAATGTTGATGGTTTTCAGAATCCGCATGAAAATCTTCAACATTAAAAAAAAAAAAAATACCACACTTCATCCATTATAAAATTTAAATTGTCAAAAACAAGCCCTCTAAAAAAGAGGGTTGATGTTGCATCAACACTTTTCAAAATTAGCATGAAAAATCACTAACATTTTTAAAAAAATTTCATACGTGATACATGAGAAAATTTAAAGTGTCAAAAATATGCTAAAAGTAGAAAAGGTGTATTTTGAATCAACGCTTTTCAAAATCAGATGATTTTTGGCTACCTAAAAAAAAGGATGTATTTTGAATCAACACTTTTCAAAATCAGATGATTTTTTTCTACCTAAAAAAAAAGGTGTATTCTGAATCAACACTTTTCAAAATTGGATGACATTTTTCTACCTCAAAAAAATGGGTACTCGTATCAGTTCCCATTTCAAAGTTTACATTGTTTTAACCATACGATATTTTAGATACATTGACATAAGGTGCATGCCTAATGGGTGTTTTATCGATAATATCATATCGACTTTCCATTTTGGCTAAACTCCTCTTGAGAGGATTATCTTTTGTATCTTTGATCATGGTTCCCTCTATATGTCGGGGAAGATGATCTTGCTTTCAAGCATAGTCATCCGATTTTCTATTTCTTTTCTGTAGATATTTTTGAGGACCATGTGTCGGGAACATCAATTCTGTTTGGGATTCTATGGCTTTATTTGGTCATACTTCAATTTATCATCCAACATTTCCTCATCTTTAAGATGTTGTATTGATATTACCTCCAGGAGACTTGCTCTGAGTTTTTCCTTGGAATGATATTCTTTGTCCCTCTCTAACTGATAGCTTAAAGTCTGATTATGCCAAGGTGTTTGACCTTTGTTAGCATTGTTCCAAACATCCATTAGGGGAAATTTGATCTCTAAAATAGGCCTCCTAAAAAAATTATAAAATAATAACAGAAATAATATAATAATATTAGATTACATCATCAAATTTTAAAGGGAAAAAAAGAAAAAACTACTTTTTCAACTCGTATTTTCAACTTATCACCTTATGGGTCTACTCAAATTTTGAGTGGGAACACTCATTAGATGCATAATTTGATTTATCATGTTTTTCATGTATTTATCATTCTTAGAGTAGCACGGTCCATCAAAAGTATGCAACATGGATACTCCTTTGATGAGGAATTAAATTCTGCATCCAACGAGTACTCTTACTCGAAATTTGAGCAAAACCTTAGGGAGATAAGTTGAAAAGTAGTTTTATTATTTTATTATTTTTTAATCTTTTAAATTTTTTCCACAAAAAATGGTGAATCACCCCCCATGGTTGACATCATCATCTTGAATACTATTGGTTCTTATAAACTTTATTTTGGTTGGACATTTTTGTTAGGATGCCCATTTTAGACCTCAAAAGTTATCTAATGACCTATCATATACAAGATGGAAAAACGAGAACCTTAACAATGTCTATCAAGTTATGTTAAGTTACATGTCTGCAACACATTTTTAAACTTCAAGATATGTTATTATAGGCTAACTGTGGATGTACTAGATTCATTCAAAGATTAAGTGTAAATGTAGAATTTATAAGCAACTAAACAATGCACTTTAAGGCGTACTGAAGGTTATCCCACATCTGTGTTGATATTGTCATAGGAAAAAACTACTCTTATTACCATACTTGAATCAATTCATCCTTCCACCAGACTACTGCATCAATGGATCAGCCTTGGAAATGATGAGATTGTTGCTAGATAAAGCTCAGACTTGATGAATATCTACTAACTGTTGTACAAAACTTCTGCAGGATTATGATATTACAATTTCAATATTGTAATCCAGAAAAAATTTAAACTGTTGAAACCCTTCATCAACTGAAACTCTCACTTTGTAAAAATTAGTTTGTTTTTTATGAAATGCTAATGGTATTGAAATATTGACGGTGGATGCATAATCATGAGTACGTTCTAGACAATGTCCGTATTTGCTATCTCTTGTTCGACCAAACCCTTCCTTAATAATAAGCAAAGGAAACTATATTGAAGTAACATTTATTGAGTATATTGATCAATGAGACAGATTAATGCTTCATAGAATGAAGATCAGTGGATTCTATTGAGATTGAAGATATTGACATTCCTTAAAATGCGATGTCGAGGAGGATCTTTGGCATTTTTATTTCAGATCTCATGAAGCTTTGTTTGTGGTTTAAACACGTACAAAAATTATCTATGAATAAATCTTTAAAACATAAAATAAACAATAGCGAGAGCATAAAACATAAAACAGATACACAAAAAGATTTTCCCCTGGATCCCAAATCGGGACGACCAGCTGGATTTTTCATTATATTCCTTTAGTGTTACAACACATATATATACATGTCGCAGCATACATACATCCCAATCCATTAAACTTGGATTAGAATATAACCGTAGTTCCCTTGACTGGATCTACAAAATACTAGGGGCCGAAAACCATCATGCCCCAAAACCGTGTGCAAACCCATGCACAAAACCATGGGCGGGTCCGCCCACCAGAAAATAAGGACCAAAAAAAAAAAATCCGAGGCGCTGCCCCGAACCCTGACAGGGGGGACTATCACACCCCCGTGCGTGACTAGTCGTGGAAAGAATATAACACAAACCCAACATTCTCCCACTTGTTGTTTTCTTTCCACAGGAGAGTTGAGTCATTAGCCCAGCTTTGCAACACCCATTGTTTCTCTACACCAGGAGAACTTCTGAGTGCTCACAGACTTTGTCAATGCATTTGCAACATTCTTCAAAGTGTCCACCTTTACCAACAACACCTTTTTAGCTTCAACCATATATCTCACAAAGTGATATTGAATATCAATGTGTTTTTTCTTTGAATGATAAGCAGGGTTCTTAGCCAAGAAAATTGCACTATGGCTATCATAGTCTATCCTTATAGCTTGTTGCACCAACCCCATACTTGAACACAATATCGGCAACCAAACTAATTCTTTGCTTGCATGAGTGGCTGCTATGTATTCTCCCTCTATAGTTGAAAGAGCCACTACATACTATCTTTTACTCATCCAACTCATTGCACCTCCAAATAGGCTAAACACATACCCACTTGTAGATCTTCTTTGGTCCAGATCTCCAGCCCAGTCTGCATCAACAAAACCAAGAATGTCCAACACTCTTTCCAATCCCGGTCTTCCCTGGTAGCACAAGCCATAATCACTAGTGCCACGCAAATATCTGAAAACCCGCTTCATTGTTGTCCAATGCTCCTTCCCTGGGTTTGACATAAACCTGCTCAATACTCCCACTACATGTGTAATGTCTAGTCTAGTACATACCATTGCATACATCAGGCTACCCACTGCACTCACATATGGAACACGAGACATATCCTCCTCTTCTTCTTGTGTCTTGGGACACTGTTCAACAGACATCTTTGTACCTACAAGAATCGGAACATTCATCGGTTTACTATCATGCATATTGAACCTCTACAATATAGTCTCGACATACTTCCTCTAGTTTAGCAGGCTTCCTCTTTACCCGATCTCTCTTAATTTCCATACCCAAAAATATAGTTTGCAGCACCAAGATCCTTCATGTTGAATTTGGAGAACAGTTGGGTCTTCAAATCTTGGATAATTTCTTTGTCATTTCCAATCAAAAACATATCATCCACATACAAGATCAAATAAATAACACGGTCAACAATTAATTTAAAATAAACACAATTATCCTCCTTGCTTTTGGTGAAGCCAAGTCCCCGTATATAGGTATCAAATTTCCGATACCACATCCTTGGTGACTGTTTTAACTCATACAGAGACATCTTTAACCTGCATACCAGTTCTTTCTACCCCTTCACCATAAAGCCTTTAGGTTGTTTCATGTAGATATCCTCTTCCAGATCTCCGTGAAGAAATGATGTCTTCACATCCATCTGTTCTACCTCAAAATTAAATGCAGCAACAACAGATAAAAGTAATCTAATAGAAGTAACTTTGGCAACAGGAGAAAAAATATCACCAAAATCAATCCTCGGCACCTGGGAATATCCTTTTGCTACCAATTGAGCTTTTTATTACTCCACCTTGCCTTCTACATTCATCTTCTTCTTAAACACCCATTTTCTCCCGATGGGCTTCCTTCCAGCCGGCAACTCCACTAGATCCCATGCCTCATTTTTATGCAAGGATGCCATTTCATCAACCATGGCCTCCTTCCAGAGTTTTCCATCCTTTGAATCTATTGCCTCCTTAACAGTTCTAGGATCATCATCAGTTATAGTTAAGGCAAAAATTGAATAGAAAGCAGATGGACTATACCTTTCTGGTTGCTTTCTTTCCTGATCTGATCTTCTCATAGCTGGAGTTTGTGGCTCTTCCTCTTCTGAATATTCTTCTGTTGTAGAGTTTGATTCATACTCTAGCTCAAACTCTATATTCTCAGGTTCCTTTGGTACAAATTCATGTTTAACAACATCTTTCACCTCTCTAAACACCACATCTCGGTTGTACACAACCTTCCTTGTTTCCGGGTTCCAAAGCTTGTAACCTTTTAAACCATCCTTATACCCAATAGATGCCAGCATTCGAATTTATTGTCCAACTTTGTCCTTTTCTCCTTTGGAACATGCACATATGCATCACATCCAAATACCCTCAGATGTGAAATAGAGGGTTTCTTACCAGTTCATACCTCAAGTGGAGTCTTATCCTCCAATGCTGATGAAGGTGATCTATTAACCAAGTAACATGCAGTCTCCACTGCCTCTGCCCAGAATACTTGTCCTAACCTGGTACCACTGAGCATGCTTCTTGCCTTTTCCATCAGCGTTATGTTCATTCTTTCTACAACTCTGTTTTGCTGAGGTGTGTATGGAGTACTCTTCTACCGTGCTATACCACACTTCTTACAGAACTCTTCAAATTCCTTCTTGCAGAACTCCCCACCATTATCTATCCTCAGCACCTTTATCTTCTTCTGTCGGATTTTCCACGAGCCTTAAATTCTTTAAAATCGACCGAAGACTTCAGATTTATTCCTCAAGAAATATATCCATGTATTCCTTGAGAAGTCATCTATGAATGAAACATAGTACACGGACTTGCCGATTGATGGAGCTGACACGAGGTCCAAACGCATCACTGTGCACGAGCTCTAATATCTTGTTTGCCCTCTTAGCACCAGAAGGAAAACTCACCTGATTCTGCTTCCCATATACACAATGTTCACAGAAATCGAAATCTAGAGAGCTATTAGACATACCTTCTACCATACCATTTCCATGCAGTATCCGAAGGCCCTTCTCTCCAATATGTCCAAGCCTTTGATGCCATAACATGGTCTTTTATCCAGAGACCGCTAGGCTTTCCGCTCCACTTTCGAGAACCACTGAACTATTGCACCCATCAATAATAGTGTTTCCCTGAAGCTTGTACAGAGTTCCAATCTGAACTCCCCACATTAATACCAGTGCTCCCCGAACCATCTTACAGACATCTTTCTCGAACACCGTTTTTACACCTGCATCATCCATATTGCTTACAGAAATCAGATTTCTGGCCAATGCAGGAATGTGCAGAACACCAGGAAGTGTTCTAATCCTTCCACCTTGCAGCTTCAGTTTGACTTTTCCACATCCAACGATTCTGGCCTTCCTATCATCACCTAAGAAGACATCACCGCCATCATATTTCTCATACTCGCAGAACCACTCCCTATGAGGAGAAGTGAAAGGATGCACCCGAGTCAATCAACCATGACTCATGATCTACATGTGTATTTGAAGAAGAAGCCAAATACACATCCCCACCTTCATCCGAGGTGGTTTTTTCCTCTATAGAAGGAGCATCATCAGATCCATTTCCTTTCTTAGCAGCTTTAGATCTGCAGTCCTTTTTGTAATGCCCTTCCTTTCCACATTTCCAACACACCTTTACAAACTTTCCAGGAGATATAGATCTCCCACTCGAAACCTTATTCTTGTTTCTGTTCTGGGACCTTCCTCGTATAGATAAGGCATCTCCATTCTGACTCTCCATATTTCTCCGTCTCATTTCCTCTCACAAGTAAGGCTGAGACAATGTCATCAAAATTCAAGGTAGTTGTATTGCTACCTATTGCAATAACCAGACTGTCCCACGAATCTGGTAGAGAACACAAAAAACTAATGCACTTATCTTCATATGAGATTTTAATATCAACAGATGACAACTGACTTACCACAGTATTGAAGGCATTCAGATGCTTTTTCACCGAGTCTCCATCCTTCATCATCAGGTTATACATCTTTTTCCGCAAGAACAATTTATTCACCAGAGATTTAGATTGGTACAAAGTCCCTAGATTGTCCCACAAGGTCTTCGTCATAGCTTCCCCAGATACATTCAACAATACTGAATCTGAGACACACAACCGTATTGTGCTCTTTGCCTTCCAATCCAGTTTCTTCCAGTCTTCATCTGACATTTTCGTTGTTTTAGTACCCGCATCTACCACGATCCACCGGTCCTTATCCACCAGCAGATCCTCCATCTTGAGCTTCCACAACTCAAAACTCTGACCATTAAATTTCTCAATCTCTATCTTCCCGTCGCTCGCCATCTTCTTTCACCGCAAGAATCGATCCCGTAGATCTCCCACTGAACAGGGTCTACTTCAAGCCCAAGCAAAAAACCCCTCAGCAGCAAAGGCGTCCCCTTGAAGCCGAAACTGATTTGATACCAAATGTAGGTTTTAAACCTGTACAGAAATTATCTACGAACGAATCTTTAAAACAGAAAATAAACAATAGCGAGAGCATAAAACATAAAACAGATACACACAAATATTTTCCCCTGGATCCCAAATCGGGATGACCAACTTGAATTTTCATTATATTCATTTTAGTGTTACAACACATATATATACATGCCGAAGCATACATAAACCCCAATCCATTAACCTTGGATTAGAACATAACTGTAGTTCCCTTGACCGGATCTACAAAATACCAGGGGCCGAAAACCATCATGCCGCAAAACCATGTACAAACCCATGCACAAAACCATGGGCGGGTCCGCCAACCGGAAAATAAGGACCTAAAAAAAAATTCCCGGGGCGCTGCCCCGGACCCCGACAGGGGGGGCTATTACCCCCCCACGCGCAACTAGTCATGGAAAGAATATAACACAAACCCAACATGTTCTTCATAGGCACCTTAGGGTATAGGTCTAGCTAGTGCCAATGAGAAGTATGGCTGCAAGGAACAGTGAGTTCTTAGCGTGCAACATATCTTTCCAACTATATATGGCTATAGGTGCACCAAACTTAAATCTGACTTGAATTAAAAACAACGAATTCTCAATCATGGTGTCCTTTAACAAAATTAAAATTCTTAGAAGTTCCTTGCGGATCAACCTCAAATTTGGCAAGTTCATTCATGCTAGTCTCTAAAATATTACATCCTTCATTAGGATTTATTTTCAAGGTCACTGACGTATCAAGTCACAAAAGTTTATGTCATTTGATGCCATTGGATAGTTCGATTATTCCACATATATATGGAGTTCTGATGCCATATTAACTATGCAACGATGTCAATATATATTAGAGAGAAGAAATGTAGATTGATGAAATTCATGCAAACTAATTATGTTGTAGAGGAACCTGTCATACAACCCGTGTATTAATGTTATACATATTGCAGAGGAACAAATTATTTATACATTGTGAGCCATAAAAACTGTGTAGTGAGGCCCACATACATATATATATATGAAGTGAGCAAGCCATATACATGTTGTAGCGAGTGAGCCAGAGACACATATTTTTATATTGTATGGAACAAGTTATATAAGATCCATATATATACTGGCAGAGGAGGGGGACATATATGTATTATATCACAGAGGAACAATGTCTCGATGTCATCATGATTGTTGATGAATAGATAAATAGTGTACCAATTCCAACATGAACATAAATGAACAGTTTACAGTGTAGTATACAACACTTTACAATGTAGTATACAAGAGATGTGAGATTGTAACTTAGAGAATGTACTATGAGAGAAATAGAGAGGTCCTATGAAAATATGGTCTGAGAATAATAAAGATCTATAATGAGAGCCAGAAAATTCTCCCTGTATCGAGAGCGAGAGCCTTTTGTAGTGAGAGCTAGAGTCTCTATACAAGAGTTTGTAGTCCTAAGACAAATTATACCAAAAGCCTACGAACTTACCATAGGAGATATGCTAGAACAATTTGTATGCCAAGAATTCCTTTGATTTTGGACCTTTTGTTCAAACTGTGAATTTGTGTATCAATACTAGCCATGCTATCAATGCACTCGCAGATAGAGAAAACAAATTATCTCAGGAGAAGAATGCATACCACAGGGTTGAATGTTGTTAATTTATGCAAATGGCTTTAAGTTGTGAGGGTGAACCATGGAAGCCTGCAATAACACCTAAAAAAAACTTCGAACATTAACTTATAATATTGAGAACTTGTGATCAGATTAGTTTTTGTTGCTCAAATAATTCTCTTTCGATTATCACAAAAACCCTTAATCAGATTTGCTTCCAGAAAACATGAAAAAAAATCAATCTTGTAACCTTTAGAATTAGACCTCCATGCAGATATTCAAAACTACATAAGGGATGGAAAAGAATTAGATATGTATTTTCTCAGCATCCGCGCTTGATGCATTCTTCTCTTGCTTGGGCTTGTCCTCATTTGGCTCTGATACCATGTTAATTTTAGTTAACATGTTCTTTTCTAAGGATAGTCACTTCAGAATTCCATATAAGCCCATTTGTTAGACTGTTTTATTTTCATTATAAATTCCATGCAACATTATCAAACTGACAATGACTGAAAACATAAAGGATAGATGTTGAAGACAAGCTAAGACAATAATACACAACGATATGGAACAAGCCAAGGAAAAACCCCAAGACGGGGAAAATCCTATATCAATTCTTCTTACTATTAATATCAAATGTTCAACATACACAGAGTACAATAATTCAAAGTCAAAATGACTTTGAAGATCCAATATCTTAAACATGTGAGTGGCTCAAACTATAACACCAGTATTCAGTCAATCTGAAATGAAGTTCTGGTTAGGGCAACTTATTTTCCATTGTGATTTTATCCAATTGAACCAAGAGCTTTCTCTTCAACTACGACTTTCACTGGCATGCATGAAAATGACCTTAGCTGACCACTAAGACTCATATGGACCCCTGAATGGACTCTCAATTTCCTATACTTTGAGGTTAAACTGACTATGATTCTCCCTGAGAGGTAATGTGGATGCGGCCTCATGAGGAGAGGGTTTCTATCTCGCAAATGAGCCCAGAAATCACTGAACTAACTCGGCCTACTAAGCCGCTACCAAACTCGGACTGCAAGGATGAATTTCCCATACTTAGGCTGCCCAGACTAGCGGTTGTACTTCATGGAGTGTCTCAACCCTAATGCAGAAGCTGACCCAAAAACAAACCCTCCTTCGACCTTCTTCAAGTACTCGGTTGCCTCAGAAATATCTTCAAGCAATTTTATGCATGTAAAATGAGGGAGAAGGCACTTCCATTTATATAATTTGGTGGAGGTCAAGGGACGTGACTATAGAGCTGAATGAGCCGACATAAGGATGAAGTTGACCTTATTAATTTACTTGTGAGAAAACATAAATTCAAAAATCCAGTTTCACTTGTCCAAATGAGACAATATTTATATCGATTTTGGTCCTCTCAAAGAGATGAATTCAATGTTGCAATTATCTTCTCCATAGGAGTTGTCCAAAGTGGAAGTTGTGCCAATTTTGATAAGTCTAACCATTTGCCTCTTCTTATTAAGCTTGGTATAAATATAGAGGATTGAAAGGTGGAACATCCCCATCATTAACACAAGAAAGTTTATGAGCATGGTAGAATTATCTTAAACCAAGAAAATCAAGAGCTCTTTAGGGTTTCTCTTAAAGAACACCTCCCACTAGCCAAAAACAACAAAAGGGGCTGCAAGGATAACGTAAGAGATAAAATATATATTTGCAGTAATATGTTGGTCCCCTTAATATACAAAGCTTTAAAGGTATGTAAGAGATCTAGGCCTCTAAAGAGGATCTCAAACACCTTCCCAACTATTTCTTGGTATGATAAGGAATACAAGGATGCGAAAAGATTTCTCAAAAAAAAGTCAAGCAAAGAAAACAAGATTATATATAAGAAATTGATAAAATAAAATAAAAATGTTATGTGATTTCAAGAAGGAAATAATTAATTTCTTTGGGAAAACATAATTCCAAAGGTTTCTGGAAGGAACTACAACAAAAGAAAAAGCAAATAGAAAACAATATCACAGAGGTTCAGTGGTTAGACTATGCAAAACTTCTATATGAGCGGACAAATGAGAAAAGTAAGTCTCCCATAATTATCTCCTCGACAGAGTTATTTTCAGTTGCTAATATTGAACAAGGTATAAAGAAACTGGTAAATGGAAAAGTGCAAGACATTGACAGTTTACAAGCAGAGTTTTTAAAATGGGGAATGAAGATTCTAGCCCCACATATTAAGGAGATATTCAACAGATTCAATCAAGATAGCTTTTCGGTTGAGTGGAAAAATAGTGTTGTTATACCTTTTCACAAAACTGGAGACATCAATAACCCTTCTAACTACTGTACTATTATGATCAATCGTCTCCTTGGAAAACTTTTTGGGAGCATGCTAGAGCGCAGAATCAGCGAATGGACAGAAAAAGAGGGAAACAGAGTAAAGGGTCATGTTGGCTTTAGGCCTAAACATTCTACCATTGATCATTGCATCACTCTAAGACACTTCGTTGAAATTTTTTGGGACAACTTGGGCAAGGAAGCATTTTGTTGCTTTATTGACTTAAAAAAAACCTTCAATATTGTCCCTAGAAATAAACTATGACACGGAATGGAAGAACTAAAGGTCCCAAAGGAATACAAGGCAGTTATTCATAAGCTCTATGAGTGGGTTAGATCCATAATTAGAACAAAAGAAGGGATGTCTAAATGCTTTGGCAGTGACAAAGGAGTCAAACAGGGATGCCCTCTTTCCCCCACATTGTTTGGTTTATATATTGATATGCTTGAAGAGTGAATAAACAATACCAAAGGAGAAGGCATCCAACTAGCAATATATGTGGTGAAACTACTTTTATATGCAGATGACCTTATTCTTATCGATAAATTGACACTAGGTTTAAGAGAACACTTGAAAGCTCTAGAATGCAAGTAAATACCAGCAAAACTAAAGTCATGATTTTCGCCTTGAAAAGAAAGAAACACCAGGTTACTTTTCTCTTTGAGGGAAACCCCTTGGAGATGGTAGATGAGTACAAGTATTTAGGAATTTATTTTTAGTATAGGCTTCGCTGAGAGACATGTAGATCAAAGAGAATCCAAGGAAGGTGGAAAGCGTCTTACCTTCTTCATAACAGGCGTAGACAGCCAAACCTATGGGATTTTAAGACTAAGAAAACCCTCTTTGGTATATTAGTGGTGTCAGTTATCCTCTATGGTTGTGAAATATGGGAGAGAAACATGTCAAGCCACAAATGGCGGAAAATAGAAAGAGTTCAAAAGCACTTGATCACAAGTAGCCTCAAAGTCAAATCAATGGTCCCATACGATATCCTTTTAGCTGACGCTGGTATGTTTCCAATTGAGGCTTCATTGATCATTCATTTGCTAATTTATTTGAAGAAGGTAGAAAATATGGATAAGCATTGGTGGCCTAAATTGGTTGTTGAAGAAGAGCTAATCTGACATAAAAATATGTGGATGAAACAAAACAAAGATTGGTTAGGCAAATGGGACGTAAATTTGCATGATTTCCCTCGCGCTAAGGAGGAGATAAAAAGGTGGGTGTTAGACAAATTTAGGACTTCCATGTGGACAAAGCATGTAGGCAAAAAGAAAGCATATTATGTCAAAGAATTTAATCCAACGTGGAAACATGATGATAAAGAGGATTTGAGTTCCTCAATCAAAGGAACAACTATTAATTTACTCCGCTGAGGGCTAGTTCCCATCATCTAAGATGTGAAACTAATAGATGGGAGATCCCTAAAGAATATTGGGAAGAACGGACTTGCATTTTTTGCAAAAGAAAGATAGTAGAAACATAATGAAATTTTATCAAAAAGTGTGCAACCTATGAAGATATCCGTCATTAATTTGATAGCAACCTAAATGTCAACAATCTTAGTAAACTTTTCGAAAAAACAAAATTTCACAAAACAACAAATTTTTTACTCAAAATCCATAACAGCGGTTGAGAAAAAAATCTAAATATAAATTAAGCAATAGTAAATGATCCCTTAAACCATAAAGTGTAACCCACCTCCCAATTCAATACACAGGGGAATGATTTTCTGAATTGTGCGGACACCGTCGGTGTTGGTGGCGGTGGTGGCGTGAGTCAATAAGGGCCCCGTGGGAAGAGAGCAAATGAGGAAAGCCTCTGTGATGGCGAGCCTTATTTCAGCTGCCATAGGCCCATTAATGCGGCCAGGCAGCTGATGCCCGCCGCACGATGAAAGGGGGGGGGGGAGAATAGAATCTATAAGGAGCACATAACGGAGAGGAACTTGACCAACCACTAAAACCACCGGTCAACCCTTTACCGAACGTAGCCATCTTTCCCTCACATTGTGGTCCTGATACGTATCAACCAGGTCTAGTGTGCACACCTTTCCCTCTCGCTGTTACCTAGTGCCTTAGGTATAACTGTTCCATTGGGAGTACTGGGTCGCGTAGTACTGTGAAATTCCAAGTGCCTACAGCCAATACTATGAAATGACAAGTGAATCATGTTAATTAACACCCAGGGAGTGGATCTTAGATCGATACACATTGCTCAAACCGTCAGAATCCCCATTGAGATTTACACAATTCACGAGTTGAGGGGTGAGATGCGTCAAGCCAACACTGCCCAGGCTTACTAAACAAGGCACTGCATAGCTAACACTCACACTTTCTACTTATGCCTTACACTCTTTCATATGGTACCCACACACTCACACTGCCTACCCTTTACTCTCCCGTATCACTGAATAAGACTAGCAGATACCAATGAGAGGGGCAGATCCTCTATCGACCGACAGACTATCCCTTAGTCATAGCCCACAACATTGATGTATCAGACAGAAGTCACAGCCGTTACCTACAGGGATCACACTCTCCATTGCATCAGGTCATTCCAGAGGAAGAGTGAAAAACCGAAAACCGTCCTGAATATATGGAAAAATGAGAATAGGTCGAGCGCATAAATTCCCCTATATTGATTGAAGGGTCCTCTCCCAATCAATAGGTCGAGCGCATAAATGTCCTCTCCTGTTAGTCGAGCCCTCTCCTCGACCTCGTAACCTCGGCCGAGTCGATGGCGGCTTTTTAGTTGAGTGTGCTAACGCACCCTACGGGCCTTTTATTTCTTCAAGTTGATGGCGGCTTTTGGGGCCCCTCCCCCAAAAGAGAGTTGTTCCTCACACATATGAATGTGTGAGTCGATGGCGGCCTTTAGTCGAGAGTTCGTTACCTCACCCTCCCGGTCCTCTCCCTCGGTACCTCGGTCGAGTCCCTCCAGGCCTCACCATATGAATAGTGAGTCCCTCTGGGCCTCTCCTCACATGTTACCTCACCCTGCCGGGGGCATCCTCTCGATGGCGGCCCTCGACCTCCTAACGTTAATGCCGGTCGAGTCCGATGAATGAACGAGTCTTTCGGATGAGTGAAGTTTTTAAGTTCATAATATAATGAAGCTCGCTGGACTGGAGAATATTAATGGCGAAGTCGAGCGCCACACACAATCCTTCCTTACATAGGTCGAGGGAAGCCTATCGGCCGAGTGCATTTGGTCGAGTGCATAAATGCACTCTCTCTCTATTATGCGATTCCTATCAATGGGTCGGTCGAGGGATGCTACGGTGGGGAATAAAGTGATCATAATCCTGGTTCCCCTATTTTGGATGAGCGAGTCTATTGGTTCAGCAGGTGCTGTGCCTACTGCATCGGAAAGAATCCATGAGGTTGGCGTCCGAACCAGCCCATGATCCAGGGGGATTTCCCAGAGGGATGTTGTTCCAACCTTCCCCCACCCGTCCCTAAGATGCTAAGATTGCGTGGGATAGTTCCGGTGCCGGAGTGAAGGAACCGGGCCCTTACGCGAGTGCTCTCCCAACTCACTCACTAGTTGCATAATAGGTCTTCCCCTTCTTATGTCGAGCCCTCTCCCAATGCATCTTTTTCCTGGGGTCATATAACATGACCCAGAGTGCACTCGGGTCAGGAGGTCGCCTTAAGAAAGCGAATATGGGAGGAAGTTGGGAAAGGGTCGGGGATCATAAAGCGAATATTACCTTCCTACCCACCTATCTTTAAGCGCAATCTCGCGTTCGTTAAGGATGCGTAAGCATGCTCGACTGTTAAGGCCACCATCATGCCCCCATTTCAGCCTCTCAATATAAGGAGAGGAAGGGATTTGGTTTTGTCCTTGCAGGCAGAACCCTCTCACTAGTGAGTGAATGAGGCGAAATCATCTTGCACGGCCTGTCTCAATCCAAGTGCCTAACTGGAGGGAGGGAGTCGAGCAGAGAGTGCGTAATACAGCCGAGTGTGAAAGTGAGCCATCTCACTTGCAAGCATTAATTCATAGCGTTAGCATTCATGAATCCATCCCCTCCATGTCCATCCTTTTGCCTTAACCACTCAATTCAGACCCCGTTCAATCCAGAAACGAGATAGACCCATACCCCTCACAAAACTTACCGCTATGAAACGCAGCCTACCTGCTGGGCTGGATTGGAGGAATGACCAAGCATTATATACGATGATGCAAAAGAGGTTCATACAACATGAAAACATACCCAACAAATAAAAGTACCCCTTCACCACATACCCAGGAGAAGGAAGTGAGAAGGAAAGAAGGACCACATAACTTACTGGCCAAGAGAATCAATGTCCCCCAAGTTCCCACCAAATGAGATTGATTTATGGCCTAACCAAGTCCGACGCAGGCACTAAGTTTCGTTGGACCAGATCTTAGAAAACCTCCTCATTCACTATTTTTGATTAATAAGAATGTTTTTTTAGGGGGGCCTCGGCCCCCATATACTATCATCGCGGTACTTAAATTAGATTTTATTATTACTGAACTATGCCTTTTCATGAAGGTTCCCTATGATAGCCGGGATGGAATCGATTACTTGTTGAGCACCTTTATGCTTGCTTTGCGGGCTTTACAAAAGAAACCGAAGAAGCTGGGTCAACCCCAAGATTGACAAGAGAACTTGAAAGCTGGTACAATTCAACACATACCCCCTTCACCTTTTCACACCCATATCCGAAGGAAAAGTCCCCCAGCAATGGCCGAGAAAAGAAGTTCCACATACCCCCGGACGGGGCGAGGTTCACGACGGTATGCACCCAGTACGGGGCCAAATGAGCCACACTGTGAGTGTTTCACCACTAGTATACCTCACAAGAGAGAGTAACTAATGCTTGTTATATATGATTCACCAGTTGAAGATCAGACGACGATATACACAGAGAAGCCATACAGGTAAAGGAGAGGGGCGAGATAGAGATCATTCCGAGAAGGGAGGTAGAAACATTCAGGGAGAGGTCCGGTTGAGCCATTCACGCAGGGCAGCGGGTAGTGCGTTCTTCAGGTCAGGTAGTGTTAGTCAAGGAGAGAGGTCGTTATGTAGTCCCAGTGTGAGGTGCACCCATTCACCAGACGATGAGAGAAAGGATATAAGGAACACATCACCAGCCGAGAGGAGAAGGCCCCCGTTCAAACAACTTACCCCGTTCACCGTACCCCCAATAACACAACATACCCCCAAAAAAGAAAACATAAACCTTGCTTACGTATATGAAACACAAGGTTCCTACAACACTGAACTCTTCAGAACACAGCAGGTTCCTACCTCGAGGGGATGGAAGGAATGACGAAGCGTTACGTTGATTCACCATTCGAAGATCATACGTTACAGACAGTGGCCATACGGACCATTCATCATAAGACTAGAGCTTAAAGCCAAGTCCACGTCCACCAAATCCGCCCAGGCAACCTAGTCCAAGTAGGGCACCCACCGAGGAAAGGAAGTACGCACAGTCCGCATAAAGCAACCGCCCAGTATATCTAAGGAACCTGCCAAGTCTCCACGTCTACCAAGGCCACCCAGTCCACGTATACCTAACACAGTACGCTACGGTACGAGGACGAGTGAGTGAGTCACAGCCCCCCTTTCATTAAGGGTCTCCGATAGCTGAGCCAGAAGGTCATTGCCATAGGAGGGTCATTGCCGATAGCCAGTCATAGTCAGCCATACAGATTTCCCATGCTTGCCTGGAAAGAGATTGATTTACAACATCTTTCGAGAGGGGTTCCAACGGACGGACACGAATGAGGACTAGCCTGGAGGCCTAGCCTGCCATAGCTCATAGCAGCATAGAAATCGAACCTCAAACCTCGAACTCGAACCTCTACGGAGGAACCATAGACCTCTACCCTCTTCCTCGACCTAGACCCTAGACCTAGGCCCTCGACCTCTAAAGACATTGAGACATGTTGTTGTTTACTTACGAGCATATCGCTTTAGTTCCCTAGTTCCACTTGCCAAAATAAATAGAAGAGAATAAGCTTATCGACTTGTTGGTGTAGTTGGTCTCACCCCAATAAAAAGAGACTATCTTGCTACTATACATAGCGATTACGGACCTTCCTACTCCGCTTACGGGCCTCACTCAAGCCCAAGAGCAATTGCTTGAAGGGATATTGAATGGCACTAGTGTATCAGCCCTTTCAATCTATTAGGTCGAGATTGAAGGGGCTGATACACCAATACGTTTGCCCCTGAAACCACTGCCAGCGGGTAGAGAAATCTCCCTCATTCATCCGGCGATGGCATAATTACATATATAATATATGCATTGATAAGAAAGCGTAATTACATATATAAGGACTTACGTAATTACCTATCTCATTCAGGCAGGGAGATCGTCATGAATTCGATCATGAATGAACCAATTAGTTCTCGATCTAGGATTGGATTTGCACCTGGATGATCTACATATTGATCTGTATCTGCAAGTTCTCGACCCTCCTATCAGCGGATATCTCGATATGAGGACTGCTATTGATATATTTGACCCCTATTCTAGTAAGACTATAATGTGCCAATTCAAGCATTCGCAGGCCGGCCGGCATATCTGTCTGTAGTGGGTCGAATGCAGCCTCAAGGAGCAGCTAACCGGAGCTAACTGGTAATGGTGGTGCCCTGGCTTTTACTAGTAATAGTACTAGAATGGGAGCGGCTGACTAACCAGGAATGGGAATGGGAATGGGAAAGGGAGAGGTACTAACAGATCCGCTTTACGGGGTGCATAGATTACCTCCCCTCCCTTCTATATATATATAGATAATAAGAGGTCGAGCGGGGGAGATTCACGTTGAGCTCTCTCGTATCGCCCCGGCCTTAAATAAGAATAAATTGTGCTTTCATATCAAAGTATAAAGCGTATTTATTTATAAGTCGAGCCAATAATAGTAGGGCGTTCTTACATACGTAGTAAGACCCAAACAACAATCTCTCTTTTCCAAGAAGCTAGCCATAAAATTGCAAGATGCTCTACTATTGAAGGTTCGAATCTCGGTCACGATCTGTACATCTACTATTATAGAAGCTAAATCGTGAAACTGTATCTGCTGCTGTTGGCTATTACTATGTCTCTGTCTCTGCTGCTTACGCTGGATCTACTAACTCCACTAGAAAAGATGCTGGATCTTCTAATTGGCGCTGGGTCCCATAAAGCAGCTATGTTGGCTTAGATACTTACTCTACTGGCTGTGTCTCCACCAGATTGGCTCCGTTACTGGTAAGGTTTTTGGCTTATTTAAGCGCCCCCTATGTCTCTGTGTAAACCCGACCTTTACTCTAGCTACCTGAATGTTTAAGTTCGCTAAATCTGAATCCTACTGCTCATGAAGTGAACTGGGTTCCATATCTCCCGCTTGAGCGGCTTATCATGCGGAGGCAAAATAGAATGTGATTACCCCCGGGCAGGGGCATCATAGGAAGCAGGCGCAGATGCTACTAACATCGGGGCGGGTAGCAACCTAGGCACTTAAATTGAAAGGATGGACCAGCTATGTAACTTTATTTGGAACTGAGCAAAGCTAAGCTGGGACTTTCTCTCTCTAACTAGTGAGAGAGAGGTGGGTAAGCTGAGTCAAGTTCAATGGGATCCACTCTCGCTGGCTCTCCCACTGCTTATGGTGGTTGTTCCTGGTAAACACCGCTACCCTCGTCTTTGCTATCTCTGTTTCTGGCTCCCGAATGGAGATGCTGTTCTGAGCTGTAAGTCCTTATAAATAAAGGTTACTGCTTCACCCCTTAAGGTTGGGGCAAGATAGTGACTCTACTGCCCCCTAAAGGCTATCTTACGTTAGTTGGCGTAATTACGCTTTCTTTCATAATCGATCGTACCATAATATCGTAGGATATGTAATTACGCTTTCTTTATTATCTACGTAATTACGCTTTGTTCTTTGCCCCAAGGCCCTCTTTTTTTCGCCATTTCGTTGTGGTCAATATGGAGAGATAGAGACGGGTGGTTCTCCAATTCCCTTGATCAGTCGGTTTAGTCAAAGTCCCCAGCATCTAGTTGGCTCGCCATCGAACCTGAACTGCAATCGACGAGGAAAGGAGCCGAGCCCTGATCTTTAGGAACCTCCGGGAGCCGAGCCCTGAGAATGCACGAAGCTCACCTAAACAAACACCTACGAACCCTTGCGCCCACCAATCCCACCAAGCTAACCTCAATACCCGTCCTTACTACCTCGCCTTACTACCTCGCCAACCCGACATCTGACACTACGACCTGGCCCACCTTCTTTACTCCCTCCCTACACCTTACATCTTGACTCCCCACCTGACCTATATCTTACCACCTTCTTTACTCCCTCCCTACACCTTACATCTTGACTTCTCACCTGACCTCTTACACCCAAGCTCACCTAACGAACTGCCTACACCTTGACTATTTAATACCTGCCGAACCTATTTACTACAAGCCGAACTACACCTTGACTGCCTACCCTTATGACACCTCACCTTCCCAAACTACCCCTGCCTTCCACAACAAGCTTAAGGGAATGACATTAGCACGAGCCGGTCAATACTACCTACGCTCACCCCTTTTTCCCGGTGGGGTTAGCTCGACTTCGTTTGACCTAGACTTTGACCTTTGATTCCCTTCATTCAGAGAAATTACTATGGTTACAAGTACACGCCCTCGATCATACGCTTTATTTTGATTGATCGCTGCCGCTTGCCCCTTGATGGTTGACCGAGAATAGGTCCCCTTGCAATTACAACTCTTTAACAGGACATACGCTTCGAACCAAGAAGCATTCCTGACAAGATACAGAGCCCTGGGACCCCGACCCCGGGCCCAGCAATAGAAGAAACCGAGCGCTACAGAACGATACTGGGAGCTTAGTGATTCAGGACTATAAAAAACATTCTATAATTTTGAACCTATTGGAAGTAAGGCCAGCAAGAAATAAAAGGTAACGTAGAACAACTAGGCTTGGTGCTTATTGGGAATGACCCTTACTAACTGACTAACCCCACACTATGTTGGCTGTTCCCCCCATCTGGGCCTCGTGGTATGTGGAACTATGGTAATTGCGCTATGGTAAGTTCTCTACTGGGGAATGGGTAGTAATTGTGCAATGTGTTTCGGGCTCAACTATGTACTTGTGCTCAGGGAATGTATTGAAGACGCCTCCTATCAGCATTGATGTCGAACCTCATCAGTTAAGTGGGCTAACTTCAGAAGATCCATTGTCCAACCCAACCCCAGCTTCGTTGCTAGTCCTCCGGTCTGCAAGTATATAAAGCAATGAACCATGAAGATATAGCAGCAGGTGAGAAGAAGATTAAGTCGCTCTGCATGCATTCTTTAGCTCGTGTATTATATATGGCAATTATGCAAAATTACTCACTGTATCATTCTGTGTAGGATAGTGTGCCTTGTGATTAGGCCCCTACCTCCCAGTGTGACCCTCCTGTTCTGTTGGGTAAGTAGTTTCTGGGTATTGTCTAATTGTGAATGGGTACTTGCATCCTGGGCCTGATGTCCTCTCGGCGGGCGTGTACCGGTGGTAATGAGGGAAAGAGCCGAGCTAAGACTAATCCAATCCATATGTATGGGGTTTCCTCCTGTGATCCAGAGGTCTGCACCTCTTTAGGTGATCCTTAGTAGCACCATTCTCGTCCCTAAATACACCACTTTAATTTAATCCATCCATCCATAGTCGAGCTAGAGAGTGTCACATTGAAGACACCACGTAGAGGTCCGAGTAGAGGTCCGATGATGAGGTTACACTAGAGCTACGATAGTGTCTACAGGATTGTTGATAAACCCCTTTTTCGAGGTCAAATCCGATAGAGGAGACTCCACTTCATTGGGAAAGAAGAATCCAAGTTCTAATTAGCTGTAGTGAACTATCCCAGTTGACATAAAGAATTTCCAAAACTTCTGAGGCTGCTAGCTGTATCGAATAGGCCAGAGGGCACGGAGTAGTAGTCCCCAGCAGTGTGAGGTGACCTATTAACAACTTCTCCATGCATGACAAGGTAGGTGCCAACTGACAAGATAGTTTCCCATTATTGGAAAAAGAGAGAGAGTGTAAGTCCTCCCCTAAGAAGTGCTAGCCGGACTTCCATAAGGTCTTAAGCCGTACTACTCACAGAGTAGAGAAGTAGTCCCACTTGTCACCATAGTTCCTAAAAAGAAAGTACCTGGCTCGCTGTGCATAAACTATACTACCGTGCCTAGGAAGTAATGCCCACCTTTCCATCTAGAGGCTTTGACGGGAGAAGGAGGCCTTACACTTGAAGAGGCCTTGAACGAGGGAGAGAGGTGAATCAGTCAGTTAGTCTGTTAGTGATGAATTCGTTAGTCAGGCAGTAGGGGGACATACAGCATGAGTCCGTGGGATATGCGTTGGTTACTTGCATGAGTACGTGGGAGATAATACTTCGGTAACTTGCTTTAGTCCGTGGGATGAGCTTACACGATAATGTTTACTTCGATGCCCATCTGATAGGCCTTGGCTATAGCGAGGAAAAAGCAATGAGCAATTCACGATAGCAATGGCGTTGGCTACGGCAGATGATACAATTTCACCTTTGTTCACCTGCCCAGTAAGTAAGAAAAGAGTTCACAGGCCGAACATACAAGAAAAGCAGTAGGCCTTAGAACAAGAGCTGTCGAACCCAACCGCAACAGCCATCGAATCAGAGCTGCCTAACAACCCACCTGCTTTCTGCTCCTAACCTTCCCTTCGGGTCAACATGAATTCTATTTATAATATGATGCACTTATAATATGATGGGCAAGACGATCGATAAATAAGTACCCGAATGGGTCTCCCGCTTAATTCGTTCACTAAGGAGAAGGGAAAGAAAAGATAGCATGAAGTGTATATTTCAATATTTATATCTTTATTTTCTCCATTTTTTCTTTCTAATAGTCGTTATACTACCTGAAGCAATGTTGATAGATATGTTTGGTGATATTGAATTTATTCATGAGGTTAAATCGTTCTTAAACGAATTCTTTCCCAACCAAATACTTTTCAATATAGTTCTATTAATGCTCTTTGTTGGGGTTTCAGCGGTATTTATTGTGAGAGCAATTGCTACAATTAGGGCTTTACTTAAAACCTTAAGTACGCCATTCTTCTCGGATTTATGGGTGAAAATAAGTCATAAAGCATATGGTCGGGAAGAAGTAAGTCCTGGATCAGTTAGACACCTAAGTCTTAAAAAAGGGGGCTCGATTCATACTGTTTACGTAGGGGACCACCTAGTTGGAACAATCGAAGGTGATCCTATTTATTTCCTATCGGAACGAATAAAACCTAAGATTGGCGTCTATCAGGTAACGTTAGGCCCCATTAAAGATATCATCTTTACCCGGACTATTATTCTAGATCAATTTTCTTTACTTTTTCCTAGAGCTTCCCTGCTTGTGACGAAACAAAGGGTCAAAGGGGGCCTAATTCAATACCACGTCGGCATCAAAATACCTGATTCTCCAAGAATGAGGGTCCTTTTATCAAAAATGCGTAGAGCCTTCCCTCAGTTACAGAATAATGAGTTACTGCTCTCTAAACATATTAGATGGATACTTTTATGCAATCGCCTTATACGGGAGGATCGGGAATATCTGGTCACGAATGATTGAAAATCGGAATTGCAACAAGAAATGTTATCTGGACAGAATTAGGGCTGAATCTCAAATTCTTATTATAACATAAACCTCAAAGAAATATCTATGGGCCTCCCTTGCCCTAGGTAAAATGACACTAGCTAACCAAGTGTAGAGGGTCAGGCAACGTAAAGCCCCGTAAATGCCATTTCCCGGTCATCTGGCTAACGCAACGGGGAGGCGCTTAGCACGCCTTCACCCTCTCCCAAGCCCACCAAGCCTCACCTACCTATGCGGGTGTCCCTATCCCTATTGGCTATGCGGGGTGGCCTTCTCCAGTTGGCTAGTGGAGAATATGTGGGCATTCATTCGTGTGGGAGCGCCTATTTGAGAAGATGGTTGTTGCATGTCTGTGGGACCACACCTAAGCTATCTCGGAAGAAGTGGGCTATATCAAATTGATCAATCACTATAAAGCCCAGCCTGTTCTTAAGCCCAGAGGATCCAAGCTGACACCTCGTCAACTCCGGGCTTCCTAAGTCCCGGCGGGTTGCAAGTCTATAAAAGAAATCCCATAATTTCAATCTATTTTCTCGCTTGTTTTTCCTCTCCCTCGTTACCTCGGTCGAGTCGATGGCGGCCTTATAGTCGAGAGTTCGGCAGGCTCACCCTACTGGGCCTACCGGGCCTTATGGTCGAGCCTTAAAGCGCATCATTACTGGATTCGAGAGCATAATTACATATATAATTCATCTCCCACTATTGATAGCCTGCTTGCGCATCATGACTGGAAGCCTCTTACTTCTTGGCTTGGTCGGAAATGAAAGAATCAGAAATGCATAATTACATATATAATATATGCATGATCTGCTAAAGCGTAATTACGTATATAACGAATGAATGCATAATTACATATATAATATATGCATGATCTGCTAGGGCGTAATTACTAACCCGACGAAGCACTCGTGCGATTGGGCCAGTAACGGTTCACTCCTAAGTGACAGCGATGTATGGCACCCTCGAGGTGAGCCCAGTATCCTTTACTATAAGGTAAGACCCCAATGACCCCAAACAGATATTGCTAATTGGCGAGGCAGGCCAAATACCGTTACACTAGTTATGCTTTCAGGTTTTCCCCCATCTTTCTGTTACCTATCCTCCAATTCACTTACGCTTTCAGTTTACTTTCCCATTACGTTATCATGCTTTCTTTTCCCTCATTATGCTTTCTTTAACCTGAGCCACGCATTACCGAATTTGTTCGTGATGAATGATTGATAACGCTTGCCCACTTACTCCGGTTAATCGCTATCGCTCATGCTTGACTGAATCTATAACGCTTGCCTTCCTTCCGCATTACCCCCAGCTGGAAACTATTACATTACGTCATTATGCTTTCTGTTCATCCACGCATTAGCCTTCTGTTCTTCCACATACGCTTTCTGGAACCAATCCTCAATAAAAAAAGAAATCAAATAAAAAAAACCTCTCCCTTATGGTCTAGCCTGCTGTAGCATCTTCAAAATAAACCCCAAAACTTACTAAAGTATTAGGTCTGTAGGGGGGATGCAGACACATAGTTGGTATCAGATACAGATATATGGTTTTTATATGGCAGCTGAAATAAGGCTCCCCCGCTGTGACACGTTGGATTTGATTGCTTTAAAAACTAACCAAATCAGCCGCCGACGCTTTGCTTTCTGCTTCTGGTTCCGGCGTCAGGTGGCGTCCAATGGTTTTCTTCCAGCAGAGCAAAATTGTTTGAAAGCAGGACGTTGGGTGAGTTGTCAGCTTCTCTGTCTTGCGTTTCTGCAATTGAATATTTAATTTGTTGAAGTAGGAATGGAGTGGGTTTTAGTTATTATTATTGTACAGGACACCCACTTTATTTCAATTACATTTGATTTTCCTCAGTGATAATTGAATTCGGTACGGAAATTGGTTAAGGTGAGTTGGATACGTTACGTGTCCGTGGCATCACCATACAAATCATGAGGTTGGGTGAAATAGGTGAAAAATGTATGACGGGAGAATGTGTTGTGGAAGTTTGTTAAATACATGTTTATCGTTAAATCTATTTTTTTTATTGTTTCGTGCAAGTTTGTTAAATACATGTTTATCGTTAAATCTATTTTTTTTATTGTTTCGTGCAAGTTTGTTAAATACATGTTTATCGTTAAATCTTTTTTTTTTTTATTGTTTCTAATGGAGCTTTCCAACAACATATTTATCAATTTATTTTTGTTAAATCTATTTTTTATTGTTTTTAATGGAGCTTTCAAGAACAACAATATTGTGGTAATATATAAATAGATTTTTTTTTAAATTATTTGATTAGGAGAAATTAGAGTTTCATTATTATGTATCAAGACTTTTTTTTGTGGGTTATTGTTATATTTCAATTAAAGGTTGAAAACCAATGGTTTAAGAGACATTCATAGTCCTAAGTGCATAAGAGGATCATCACCTCAACAATTTGCAAGAGTTGTGACGACTCTTTGGCTCTTAATGACAAGCTCTCAAGAATAGAGTTTCATTTGCAATGCATATGAAATTCACCCATTGAATAAGGAGAAACCTTCTAATTGAGTTAATTATTGAAGCACCAAATTTCCCAAGTACTCTATGTATTATTTTTTATTGTAATCAAACTATTCACACAATTTCAGATAGAATATTCAAGGCATGAATAATTGAATGGTTTCATGACTCTTCTAATTGTGTTATAAAAGTATGAACATAATATGAGAAAAATGCTATGGAGAACTATGTTTGGGGGCTCACAATCAAGTTATTTAGTCAAGTTTTATTGGAATCACATTCTTAGATAGATTATCTTGTTGTTCAAACCTTTTTCTTCAAGGAACATTGAAGAAAGCAAAGGACCAATAAACATAAATAACTCTTTTCAATGTATTTTCCAATAATTTTTTCTTTCTAATTTATCAAAAGTGTTAAGAGATGATTAGCTTGTGAATGAATATACACATCCATCTTAGAGTGAAAGGGTTTGAATTCTATAACAAAAGCTCAACTTCTTCACCTATTCCATAAAAAAATCTTCCCTTAGAGAAGTGCCGTTTGTGAAACATTTATCATATATAATGTTCTACAAGTGTGGTGTTTGACACAGGATTTGTGTTTTCTTATAATTTCCGATATGACCACCCTAAATCTATAGATGTCACACTTTTCTATTTCCCTTTATAATGTAAATATATAATATATTTTTTATTATATAAAAATTCTAAAGAATAGTAATTTAAAAAACAAGATGAAGGAACATAAATCATATTATGCAAATCACTCCACCATATTGAAACTAGATATTGTTAAAAAAAATCCCTTAAAGATGTCATGGTGTTCAATGGTTCCAATATATTGGAAATGAAGGGGTCCATTGGATGTCAATACACATAATTGATCATGTACAATCTTGCATGAAACCATTAAAACATCACACATACTCATCAAAACCCTCTAATTATATCTAATTGATTAACTAGAGAATTCAAAAACCTCAATGAGCCTTCAAACACTATCATTGCTATGTTTTAATGATGAAAACAAGATTGAAACTTTAGTCATTTCCTTTTTAATACCATATCTCACATTTGGAGCAAATAATCTATTTTATACAACACCATAATATAATAAGTTCAATTGATAATAATTCTATACTCATCTCAAATTACTGAAGTGAATAAGGAAAAGTGTGTCCAAATCACTTGAAATGAAATTATGTTAAGATTTGGAATCCAAGGCTGAAATATATATTTAACTGATTACAAATAAATTCTAGAGAATAAGGCATATACATGCATATTCTAAATGACATACATCAATACTATTGCAATTGATAGCCATGTACAACCATAAAGTTATGGGGAAATGCCAATGTTTTTAAAAGCATGTTATTAATTTTGCAAGTTCTAAGATAAGATGCATTGTAAGGATTACCTAAAATAATTTTGAAAATTCAATTCTTGTTGAAATTTCACAAAAACAAAAAAGAAATTTTAACTTGATTCCATGATTTTTTTCAAAAAGTTGAGGAATCTATTGATTGATTCAGAAGCCATGAAAATCCCCTAGATGTGGATGAATGATGCCCTAAAAATTTAATTCGATATAACTATAATGAACACTCAAATATCAAAATCTAACCTATTTGAGTTAGTCGAAAAGAGGGAATTTGATAGTCCTTGTCCTTATCTTCCCCTTTTGACAAATTACAGGTGTTATATTGGATGAATGGTTAAAGTGCTATATTGGATGAATGGTTGAAAGCGACATTTTGAGATCCCTTCACCAATATAGGCAAGATGATTGTTGGTCCTTGTGACCATATGCAAAGCTATTAATCTTTTATTATTGACATGGTTAATATTTTGTTGGACCATCATGCATTTGAAAATAGAATCATTTTTTACATTATTAACATGGTTTATATTTTGAGGGGCCATCATGCATTTGAAAGTTAAATCATCATTAACATTGTTGTAGTGCATGTGGATTATGCATGGATTGTGGTATAGGATAACCATTGTTGATATGAAATTACAAGGGTTATATTGGATGAATGGTTAAAGTGCTATATTGGATAAATGGTTGAAGGTGGGAATTTGAGATCTCTTCACCAACATAAGAAAAGATGTTATTCCTCGTGGCCAAATGCAAAGCTATAGATATTACGTTATTGACACGATCAATATTTTGTTGGACCATCACACATTTCATGGGATCATCGTTTACATTATTCATATGGTCGATATTTTGTTAAAGCATCTTGCATTTAAAAGTGGAAACATCATTGTGATTATAGTAGTGCATATGGATTATGGTTTAGGATAACCCATCATTGATATACGATAATTAACAAGTCTTTGGAATTTTGTGAATTAATACTAGTGCATGTTAAAACATATATGGAGGAGGCATATGTTTGAATTGTGTCATAAGTTATTTTATAAGATGTTCTAAGGTTGTCTAAGGGTACACCAAGTACACTTGAATAAGTGGATGTGGTTGGATCATTCAACAACTCAATTCCTATGAGAGTCATATAATTTGTTGTGTAACCAGCTCCAAAAATAGAAGAAAAGAGATATCAACGCCTTATAAATAAGCCACTTCGAGGGGGCAACCTCCAATACATTACTTAAATAAACAATTCTTGGATGATCCAATTTACAAAACCTCCTTTCTATATATAGGAGTCCATGGGGCCATAATGTAATCCTAGTGGGCCACAATGTAATCCTAGACGACCTAACAATAATAATTTAAGGGCACAGTAATAACAAAATGGGGGTTACAAGGGTACAATAATAACAATAAGGGGTTTACACTAACAACAATAAGGGACTATACTAGTAATATAGCGACCTAACATGCCCCTCTCCTTCAAAAAAGTGTTGTCCTCAACGCTTGAGTAGCTCTGGGTGCTTCTGTATAAAATTCTCATCCTCCCATGTAGAATCTTTGGTGGGTAAGTTCTTCCACTTTATGAGATACTTTGAAATTGATCGATTTCGTAGTTGTCGAGTTCTTGTTTCCGTGACCGCTTCAGGTTCCAATATGATTTTTCCTTCCTCATCAAGTTCTGGCAATATTGTTTGAACTGGAAGATTTTCACCTATAACCTTCTTTAAGCATGAAACATGGAAAACTGGATGTACTCGCGAAGAAGCAGGAAGCTCCGATTTGTATGCCATAGTACCAATCTTTTGCAACACCTTGTAAGGACCATAGTACTTTGGCGATAATTTATTATCCTTCTTTGCTTGCTTGAGGGACATTTGTTTGTATGGTTGTAGCCGTAAAAATACCCAATCTCCTACATCAAAACTACTCTCGCTACGATGTTGATCTGCCTGTTGTTTCATTCGATTTTGTGCCAAATTCAGGTTATCCTTTAAGAGTTGGAGAACTTCTTGCTGATGCTTGATGTGATCTTCCACTGCTTGAACCTTCGAATTTTCCCATAAAGATGATGTGATGGATGGTGGATGATATCCATAAAGTGCCATAAATGGGTTCATTTTTGCTGCAATATGGAAGGAAGTGTTATACCACCATTCAGCGAGAGGTAACCACTTGATGTTGAGCCCTAAAAATGTCCTTTCCTTTCATCAAATTTCACTTCATTCCATTTGTCCTTTATTAGCTATAGGCTTAAAAGATCAATAGGAATGATTAAAATCACTTTAAGAATGCATGCAATGACTGACTTATTATACTTTTGTGGTTTTGTTGTCATAGTGATTTTTTAGCAGACTTAGCTACAGAATGCAGTCATTCTGTAGCTAGTCGCATATTCTGTAGCCATCTTTATGTTTACACAGGTTACATGTGTCATTTGACGGAAAGACGCATATGGTTAAATTCCATAACTCTCCTACATCATTCCTTGTCCTCTACGAAGACTGAGAAAAAATCTGAAAGTGGTTATGCACGTGGACAAAGCCAAAACCAAGAAGCAGACTTCTACAAGGATAAGGACTTTGCAGGTGTCTTCAGCAAAATACAAGTCTTCAACAAGAGTTCTAGTTCGATTTTGATTATAAAAGACGCCTATGCCTATTTTTACTCAATGACAGTTATGTATTTTCTTATAAAAATAGCTCGGTGAACCGAGAAACAGTTAGTTGATGTTTTGTTGTTAGTTCTCAAAGACTGTGATACTCTGTTTCTTAGCGTTTTTCCTTTAATGAAAGAAGTATAACTTTGATGCATGATCTGAAGCAACTTTGAGGAGTTAAGGATTCGTGTGCCAATCTGATGGTAGAGGGCCCCTACTGTCCGAAAGGTTCTGTGCATATTTTCTAGATAAGTGACCTTTAACTCTATTTTATTCCTAACTTAGGCAGTTTTCTGAGTTTATCCTCTTGCATCATACTTATGCCATTTACTTACATCGAATATTTAAGTCAATCTTGTTCTCATGAGCTGTTCCAATATACCACTAATGCGTGAATGAGATATAGCTGTAGTACTCTTGAGTTAATTGCATTTTAGTTTAGTTCTGTTCATTGCATTTCAGTTCTATTAGTTAATTGCATTTTAGTCCTGTTAATTAGACTTAAAAGACCCTCATTATTTTATAAGCTGCTCTTGTTCTTAACTTCTTCTAACACATCATTTTCATATGAACAAGAATTAGTTATATCATTTTGAGCTTTTGATTGTTCTGCAATTTCTCATAATTTTACAAACAACCTTTTTCCCAAGTTGTTCCAAGAGATTTCTAACCTTTGAAGGAGGCTTAATAGTAACATTTTGAGTTGCAGAATGAGTTAATTCTAGTGTCATAAGTTATTTTGGCATAGGGTTCCTTACTATGTTGCAGATAATCTTTTCTCAAAATGTTCCAACAAATTTCTAACAACGGATGAGATTTTCTCTGTAATATTTTAAGTTGTTGTTTACTAAAGAGAACATCATTACATCAAACTAATCCTTTTCTCAGTTTGTTCCAACATACCTCTAATGAAATGAATTGGATTGAGTTTAATGTTATGAGTTACTTTTCTTATTAGCTTTACAATCTGTGGATTAGCATTTTCTGTTCTTAGGTGCCATTCATAGTTTAGAGTAGATTTTAGTATGTTTTAGTGTGATCAGTAACTTCTCTTTGATAGCAATTCAATTCTTTTCCCCTTAGTATAAAAACACAAAACCAAAAACACTAGAAAAACACTAAGCACAACAAAGCAGGAAGAAGATACCTAGGCACATATGGTGCACTTCACTTCAATAGTTTACTAGCCCTGGTTGACAATTTATGACATCAATTTAGGAACACTAAGTTGAGTAGACACTTGACCTATTGTGTGTGTTTATCAGATACAAAACAATGAAGATATCCTTCCAAACATTTATTTACTATCTCAGTTTGACCATCAGATTGAGGATGATAAGATGAGCTATGAGCTAATTGAGTACCCAAACAAGAAGATAACTCCGTCCAAAAATTTCCAGTAAAAATGGGATCTCTGTCGCTCACAATAACCCTTGGGCTTCCATGTAGCTTTTGAATTCTATCCATAAATGTAGTAGCAACTGTGCTTGCTTTAAATGGATGAGATAATGCACAAAAGTGTGCATACTTGGTAAGTCTATCAACTACCACCATGATGACACTCTTTCCTTCGGACTTAGGTAAACCTGTGATAAAATTCATTGAAATTTCCTCCCAACATTGACTTGGAATGGATAAAGGTTGAAGTCTCGGGGTCTTAATTGTCTCAACTTTATTTTGCTGGCAAACCAAACATTCTGCCACAAACTTTTGAATATTATATTTAAGGCCATCCCAAAAAAATTATTTCTTCACCCTGTGGTAAGTTTTTAAAAATCTCGAGTGTCCTCCTAAAGGAGAAGTGTGCAATTTCAGAAGAATCTTTTGTTTTAGTTGGGAATTCTTACAAAGATATAAGCGATCTTTGTACCATAAGGAATCATTAACACTCCAATGTAAAATAATACATTAAGCCATCATCCAATTGCAAATCACATAATGAGTTTTGAAGCATCATCCAAGCGATTCAAAATAACCAAGGAACAATTTATCATTTTTTATATCATTTACATCCATTTTGATTTATTTTCAAAGCTAGATATCAAAACAAAATTTCCATTGATGCATGTTGTAGTTTGTTTAGTTAGTTGGGTCTAGTTTTTGTAGTTGAGAGGAGTGTTATCCTCCCCATCGAGGTTCAATTCCTGAAAGTGAAACATTTTTTTTCTTAATAAGTATATTGGTGTGATGAACTTAAACCATCTTGTTGACTTCACCTTATGACTTGAAGAATTTAGGGTTTACCCTAGGTTCCATCCTTGGAATGAGGGAAACTGCTATGTTGTATTTTATTAAACATTGATCCCACTTCAAAGCACTCTCAAAACTTTTGAAATTGTTCATTCATGATTATAAACTTTTGTTAGCTCAATAACATAACATACATGTAAAAATGATTTCATTGTACTAAAATTAATGTGAGATGTGTGTGTGGACAACACTTATAAAATGAAATGAAAAAGTGTTTACCTTTGTATCATAGAATTAAACACACACACACACAAAATTGTAATTAGTACAATTAGTTACCTCAATTAGTCATTGTGAATGTTCATTATTGTTTCAATATTTCTATGCAAACATGTTGTTGGGTCGCATATAAGTTATGGGCGGGACGCAACAAAGATAAATTTAGGAGTTCAATTTTGTCATTCAATTAGTTTTTCATTTTTATTCCCAAGAAGATTTGTGTAGATTCTATATAATAAAATTATTGTAGTGATAGGTTGGTATATCATTTTTCCATTCAATATTAAGGTTCACCTCAACCTAGGCTTAGCTTAGATCGGATGATAATATACTAATAATTATATTTAAAATATATCAAAATTTTCTAAAAACTACATAAAATTATTAGAAATTTGGTTTATAATAATTGCATCAAAAATCACATTTTATAGTAATCTGTGAAGTAAATTATTGTATGGGATGAATGGTTGAAGGCGGCAATTTGAGTTCTCTTCACTGGCATATACAAGATGATTATTGTTCCTTATGACCATATACAAAGCTATAGCTATTACATTATTGACATGGTCAATATTTTGTTGGACCATCATGCATTTGAAAGTGGAATCATCATTGTGATTTCAGTAGCACATGTGGATTATGATGTAGGATAACCCATTGTTGATATGAGATTAACAACTCTTTGGAATTTTGTGAATTGATTCTAATGCACATTAAAACATAGATGGAGGAGGCACACATTCAAACTATTTCACAAGTTATTTTATAATATGTTTTAAGGTTTTATAAGCATGCGAGTAAGTAGATATGAGTGGACCATTCGACAACTCAATTCCCATGAGAGTTAAATGATTGGCATAGCTTTTAAAATTACAATATAAGCTAATCCATTAAGCCATCATTCAATTGTAAATCACGTAATGAGTTTTGAGGTATCATCCAAGTGATTCAAAAATTTATTATTTTTAATATAATTTACACCGTTTTTATTTCTTTTCAATGTTAATTGGTAGTTGAAATGAGTGTAAGTTGATTTATTAATAAGTATTTTATTGTGATGACTTTAAGCCATGTTGTTGACCTAACCTTGTGACTTAAAAATTAAGGGTTTACACTAGCTACCATCTTTTCAATGAGGGAAATTGTTATGTTGTAGTTTATTAAACATCTATCCCCCTTCAAAGCACTCTTGAAACTTTTGAAATTGTTCATTTAGGATTATAAACTTTTGTTAGCTCAATAACATCATAAACTTGCTAAAACCCTTTCATTTTACTAAAATTGAGGGTAAGATGTGTGTGTGGATAACACTTATAAAACAAAAAGAGGAATTACTAACATTTGTATCATAGTATTAAAAAGAGAATTTCAATTATCCCAATGAGTTGGCTCAATTGGTGGTGGGAATGTTCTTGACCATTTCATTATTTCTATACAAACATCTGATTAGCTCTCATATATATATATATATATATATATATGTGTGTGTGTGTGTTTTTCATTTTTGTTCTAAAAAAAATTGCAAATTTTATATAATAAAATTATTTTGGTGTAATGACTCAAGTATATCATTTTTCTATTCAATATTAAATTGATCTCAACCTAAACTTAGTTTATCTCTTTTCATAATAATAATAATAATAATTTAATTTTAAAATTTTACATAATTTTCTAAAAATATTAGAAATTTAACTTATAATAATAACATAAAAAATAAATTATATTTAAATAAATAATACAAAAATCTAATCTAACATATTTTTTACTCTACCCAACGTCTGAGGGTCGCTGGCTAGACAACTGCAACGTCCTAAAAGTAACCGCAGCCTGGAACCCACCTGTCGAAATAATCTTCTAAGCTATCGGTCAGCCCACTTTCCCTTTTCTCCCCAGGGAATAAAACTTGGCCGATCCAATGGCTGTTAATATTTCTCACTATATTTGTTTGTTGTGAATTAATTATTAGTTAACAATCACACATTGTGAAGTTAAAAGATTTTGCAAAATATAAGAGAAGAAGCTACAGAAATTAAGTGTCTCGAAGGTGTAGAAAACCCTTCTCATTAATGTAACCGGAAGTCATGCACAAGGCAAAAGCATAACTCAGTTTTCTTATGCAAGTTTTTTTAACAAATCTCATGCAATTTCTTTTAACGAATTTCATTTTTATTTTGAGATTGTTCATTGCCCTCTGCTAAAAGGAACCTCAGTTTTAAAAGCCCTCTATAAATTTTAAGCGAGAGATAAGTGTGCACACTAAATTTGAACAGTTCAAATCGAACTGACAGTGTCTGCAACTTGATTGGCATGTCATTGCTAGAGCTTTTGAGAATATTAAAGATTCTTTTAAAGCAGGTTCAAAGTTAAATCAATTACATCCCTCCAATTTACTCAACATATGCAAAAGTTATTACTTGAAACAAAGTAACAACATGTGAAGCCTCCTTGAATTTGATCTTAACGGCCTGTCCAAATAGCCTCAGGCCTGCTCTATAACACAGGAAATGCTAAAATTAGTTTGTGGAAATCTCTGAACGTTAATTGCAACTTTGGTATTGATTTGGGAAATGTGCTATAACCATTTATGAATCTGCATTGATCATTACAGTTTAGCAGTTTAGAATCTTACTTATTACAGTGTCAAGAAGTGATCTTTAGAATCTTACTTATTTAAAGAACCTTCACCCACATTCTTGCTGTGGCTTGGGAAATCTATCTGAAGTGCTTGTAAATATTTTATCACCATAATTTATTTTTTTATGATTGTGTACTATAGTTTTAGCGATTCATGGAAGTCTCCAGATTATTATCCTTGAAATCACCATTTCAAAAAGAGATCACTCTCTTTAAAAGATTGTGAAGGCATATCATTACAAAATTTATCTACACTTTTAAAAAACTATCTTATCCATACTCGTTCAATTTCAAAACATTAAGATTTGTTCTTCTATTTCAAATTTAAATATGGAAAACTTTCTGTCATCATCTGCAGTCAAACCATGAAACCCTGTCCATGTCAATTCACTTGCAAGACACAAACATAACACGATTTATATTTATAATGCTATACCAGCTTCACTTTTCTTGCAACAATGAGACAGGGGATTGACTTAATTTTACACAGGCAGGGGTAAAGAATCAGATGTAAAGAAATCAAAGGGAAGAAAGATAATCAGAGAAGTGAGAAACTAGTGTGCAAAATCAGAATTGCTGCTTGTTTTAAATTTGTTTTCAAAACAAAGAAAGATACAATGGTAACTGAATTGAGGTGGTTGTATATGAAATATAAGGGCATATTGTTGAAGAGTTCATAATCTCAAGCAGATGTATTAAGCATCAGTTTGTGAATAATATCTTTATCTGGGTAGGCAAAACAGTAAAACATTCATTTCAATTGTGCTGTAATGGTAACTTAGAAAGTGTGTGGTATCAAGATATGAAGCTAGGTGATCGTCCAGGCTTATATATATAACAACGAAAAATCCTCTAACAGCAGTAAAGTTAAATTTGCCAATCAAACGGGAATCAAGTTTAAATAGTCAAGAAACAATATATGTAACCGAATAAATTCAATTGAAATTAATTTTGAATCAAAATTACAATACTCTGTATCTGCTCTGCGGCTAATGTACAACTGCAGCTTTATCATACTCATAAGACAAAATTGTGTTGTGCGCATACAACAGCAGGAGTAGTAAGCTGCTTCTGCAGGATTGGTAGAGGTACATTTATCATCAAAGATATTAAAAGTTTCTCCAACTACTAATCCGTTGTGAATGACAGGATCACAGCCAATAATGCTCTGAGATGAATTTCCATCCAAGTCCCAAGCTTCATCAATCAAATCGGATGCCACAGCCATCCAAAAACAGTTATGATGCAGAGTCTTGGCAGAAGTGCTGGAAGATTGTTGATGTTGAGATTGTGGTGCAGGGACCACAATCTGTGAGCATTGATCTACTTCACCCCTTGACTGCAACTCTTTCCAATTGACAACTTCGAAGCTGGCAGTGCACTTTTCTTCTGTGGATGGGAGCTCCTGCATGGAGGAGCCATTACTAATGTCTGATTTTAACGGAGATTTATATGAACTTGGAGATTTACTTCTGGAAGATCGCACAACAATCCACTCACCATGTGGGCTTGTGATCCAATCAGGCCTGTTAGCAACATCTTCAAATTCACAAGCTGTGGCCAGAGCCATTACTCTGTCCCTGGGAGAAGGTCTTGAGCATTGCCCAAATGATCTATTCACCTCCGCATTGCATTCCCCAGTTGGGCTTGGTACGGTGAGTGACAGTATGGGAGTCGTCTGAGAAGTGTAGGAATCCCATACTTGATTCCTAATATCCAAATGACTAGATGGAGATCCTAGACCAGTAATGGCTTCCTCTGCCTCCATGGCAGAGTAGTCATCATTCAAGAAAGGATGGTTCAACAGCTCTGCACTGGTCCACCTCTTCTCTGGATCTCTTCGAAAGCATTTCTCCAAAAAATCGAGGATCCGAGGTGAAAGCCATGACGGTATCTCAGGCAGCTCCTCCGTGCATCCAATCCGATACATTGCGGCTAGGGGACTGGAAATGTCGCTCCATGGAGGCCTGCCAGTGGCCATTTCAAGCACAGTGCAGGCGAGAGACCAAATATCAGAAGCAGGCCCTTGCTCCACCTGGTTCACCACTTCAGGAGCCATCCATTGAGGGGTTCCCCTCAATTGCAGGGCCTCCTGGCACTTCTGCTCATCACCAAACCTCTTGGCAGAACCAAAGTCAGCAAGCTTCACACCATTAGCATCCACAAGAATATTCTTCCCCTTGATATCACAGTGCACAATCCCCTGCCTGTGTAGGTAGTCGATTCCACGTAGGATGTCGCGTGTGTATGATCTGATCACTGATTCCTGCAGCTTCCCTCCGAACTTACTCAGCAGATCCACCAAGCTGCCACCTGACATGTATTCTATGAACAAATTGTGCAGCCCTGCACCGTTCTCGAAGCTGTAAGCCCGGCCCAGGCAGCGAACGATGTATGGAGAGTCCAGGCACCGCAAAATCTGGTACTCATTTTCTAAGGCGACACTAAAACCGGCAGAGGATTTGATTGCAAAGAGTTGGCCATTAGAGCTTGTCATGGCAAGGCTGACTGTCCCAGAAGCTCCGGCCCCAACAATGGCACCCCTCACCCAGCCCTCTTCTTCCTGGCCTCTCCTCATCTCATCTCAGTTCGATGCTCAATTGTCCCTAATTCGATACACAGAGGAATGCGTTTTTTTGAATAGAGTAAGTGGTAATGTGGTGAGGTTATAAAGGCCCGTGGTGGGAAGAGGGCGAATGAGAAAAGCCGCAGTGACAAGTTGGAGTTGATTGCTTTAAAAGCCACCGAAAACATTCGCCGAATCGCCGATGCTTTGCTTTCTGAGGCGCCCAAATCGGCTTCCGCCGTCTGGTGCTTTTCTCCCTTTCTTGGCCGTCCAACTCATCTGCCGTTGCTTTTTGGATGTTGGAGTTTTATCGCCAGCTACCCTCCGACGTTGAGTAGAGCCAAGAATACGTGAGTGCCTTCGGACGTGGATGACGTGTCTATCAGTTACAGGGCACCGTTGAATGGTGTTAATCCAGCACAGCAGAGCAGAGGTTTCTTCAAAAGTAGAGGTCGGGTGCGTTGGGTGTCGTGCATTTATGCAATTGTATACATAATTTGTGAATGTAGGTGTGGAGTGGTTTTTAGTATTAAAATTTTAAGGCCACTTACTTTTTTGTATTTATGTTATTTATGTTAATTTGTGAATGTAGGTGTGGAGTGGTTTTTAGTATTAAAATTGCAAGGGCACTTACTTTTTGTATTTATGTTACTTTGGTTAGAATAGAAGCACGTACGTACGGATAATAGGCAGGGTGTGTTGGACACGCTACGTGTCCGTGGCAGCACCATATAAATGATAACGAGATTGGGTGAAACAGTTTAGCCACGTGACGTGACAGGGAGTGGCATTGTGGAATTTATACTCGTAAAGAATACTTTAAATTGGTGATGCTGGTTTTTACTTTTTATTTATTTTTATTTTTTTCCTAGAACGAGGTAATGACGACGAAATGAGGTGTAGCCTAATTTAAATAGTTTTTTCATCGCAATTAATTTGGCAATATAATTATGATTTTTTGGTTATTTAAAATATACTTATGCATTATTTAGACTACAAGTTCAAAACTAAATAATGTGTTATAATAATTATTATAATTTCTAATTATTTTAAAAATAAAATTAATTAAAAATTTATTTATATATATTAATGATAATAATAATAAAATATATTTATATATATTGAAAAATAATAAAAAATTATAAAACATTTTTTTATTGATTGTGTTTAATGATAGATATTGTTATTAAGGTTACATCATGGTACGTAAAGGGAGAGGAGAAATTGAAAACGTTTCTATAGTTTAGCTTTTTTTAGTTTTATGATTGGTTGTTTATTTTTTATTTGATTATTCTATAATTTAAAAATGATTATAAGAATGAATGGTTTATCAGAAAGATGTATATAAGTGTTGTGGCATTTGGTTAAAGAAGAGTATAAGGTTATTGGTTTCCATGAAAAGAATTGGAAGATAATTACGCCGAAAGGCGTTCTCTTTGCTGGCTTTGGGTGAGCAGACACTGTTCACTCCAGCCAATAAGAAGCCTTTCTCATCACCCTTCCAACCAGTGAAAATCAGACATTTGGCACCTCCTCCAACCAATCAAAATCTTCCATCTCTCACCCTCTTACTAGCTCACAGTTTCAAAATTAATCGCTTAGATATGGAAGATAGCCCTCTTACCAACTCGCAGTTTCAAAATTAATCGCTCAGATATGGAAGATATGGAGAATAATATGTTGATTAGATGCTTGCTCGTGATTGCTCCCTCATTACAGCTCGCCATACGTCTCCTTAATGGTGAAACCTGACAGCGACGACTCTCACCCTCTTACCAGCTCACATTTTCAAAATTCGAGAAATCTCCCAGATATGGAAGATATGGACTATAATATGTTGATTAGACCATTACTGTTCCCTTATTGCAACGTTAAATATCACCATACGTTTCCTTCGTTGTGACTGCTCCCTCATTACAGCTCTCCATGCGTCTCCTTAATGTTGAAACCTGACAACAACGCTTGTAGTTAAATGCATTCGTCCTTATTGTTATTTCTGTCGTAGGGTGGTGCTTATGCATTTCTCCAGCCCGATCTTCATATCTTCACCCTCTCCTACCTTCCTTCCGTTTTAGCGCCTGCCAATTCAATCTCACTGCCTGACTTCCACCTTGCACCCTCAGCAACTTCCGAACTTCCAGCTTCACAGAATAACCGGTAAGCTTCTGTCTGTATTGTGGCTGTTTTCGTTGAGATTTTTTATTTATATTCTCAAATCTAACGAACATTGGATCTTTTCTTATCAATGTCTAAGATAATAATGTGTTTTCTGCAATTTTAAAGAATCTTTAGTATTTTTTTCCTGGAAGTATTACGATGGAATGTAGTTGCCTTATAACTCTCTAAAGATCTCTTCTGCTAAGAGTCACGAGTGGGTCTTTACTTGTCGAATCCACCCAGGACTCGTGCTTTGTCGAACTGCGTAGAATGGCATGTTTGCATTGCCAGACAGCGCATGCTATGCAAAAGTATGAAGCATAATGTATTCTGGTCCGCCTGTAACAATTCCCACAAAATTATGGTCTGGTTGTATTAATTCATACGTGCCTGCTTCAATGTATGATGTTGCTGTAGTTTCAACTTTCTACTCTGTTTTCCCTATCTTTTAAACCTTGGAGACAATCTGCATAAATTCATTGATGTCAACAATTTTCCATGTTGCCTGTCTACACCACTATCAAGTATTGAAACTGCCTTTTTGGATGTTTGCTACGCTTCCTCATCTCCTTCTCACATTCTTGTCTTGACATCATTCTCTTAGAACAATTATCAAATGTCATGGATAGATCACCCACAACTGTATTGCAATCAGAAAACTGTATTGTAATTTACTGTTTGAATTTCAAGAAGCAACATTAGGTAATAACAGATAATCTGTTATTTGATATTTGCCGCGAATTTTGACTGTTCTGTTCCTATTTGTTGAGCAAAAAATATTTATAAAGTTGTGTATCTTAAGAGATTGATGTCCACACCTTTCTACACTTTGCTTCTGCATATGTGTCAACCATGATGACCTGTAGGGTTATATATATATATATATATATATATATATATATATTGGGTCTTTTGATTTTATTTATGCTCTGAATATATCAACAATTGTATTCTCGGATAGTGTTAGATTTTGTTAAATCCTTTTTGTGTGACTGTTATTTTAATATGAAGATTTAGTATTTCTTTCTACTGTCTATGTACCCGAAAGGGAAGTGTAACAGTTTTTATCTACGACCAATGGGCTTATACAATTTCGTTCATTTACTTATATTATGTTGATGCGTTTACAGTGTTGTATGTGCTTGAAATATGAACTTAGAGCATTTAAAAATAATGTATCGGATGTGGTATTTGAAATAGTGCTTTGGCGAACAGGTACACGATTTCAGTTTCCCCTATTAACATTCGTCCTACGGGATTTACTTGCCTTATTAATTAAAAACCGATAGTATTGGTGGAGTTGATAATCAATGTTCTCGTTTAAACCAATCTTCATAAATTTGTAGCTTCTGATATCCCTAAAGTTTCGAGTAGCTACGATGGTAGCATAACAATTTCACGCTAACGCTTATTACTTCCATATTGTTCCTCACTAGATCAAAAAATCATGTTAACTCTAATTAAGGTTCAAAGTATATTGATCCCTAGAGTTTATCCACCAGAATATATAATTTAATTCCCTCAACGAAATTGTTATTACTTTACTAACAAGTTTTGTGGCGGATAATTCCCTTGAACCTAGTAACTAAGGTGACTAAGGTCACAGACCCAAAAATTTGCTTCATATGTGCGCTGTTCCAATTTTTCACTCCTCTATAACAAATCTTCTATTGTAATTTCACTTCCACCTATGAATATTTAAATTGCACTCAGGAAATATCCGATAATATTGTGATTAATAGGTAGAGTTCTAGTTATATGCTACCTTTTTACTATAATCCTAGATTTAAAATTCAGTGTTACTCTTTATACAACAAAGGAATTTTTCTCAAGCATATTATTTTTGAGGTGACCTTCTAACCGCTTAGAAATTACAACACTTATTCTCCTACTAAATATCCTTCCTTTTACTCTTACTGTTATTATTGTAAACATGTAATACAACAACTAGATAATGTATAATTCCATGTCAAAATTATAGTACTTAGATTCAGATCAAAAGCTAGTAACAAAATCTGGATCATTATCCTAATAAGCACCGTACAAGCTATTGACATTAAAATTTCACATTCAGAAAATTTTCCAACAGCACAGGCCTCATATTTCTCAATGAATTTCACAGTATATTTTCCAAGGTTGCATTATATTAAGGTCTCGTTATAAATACGAGTCGATAAAAAATTCGAACCATTGTATACGCATTACGTAGAGTGGTGGGAGTATGAACGTGTTTTATTATATTACGTTCAAAACTGTCAAACCTTAGAAAGCGCATTGAGAAGGTTGTTTGGCGAGTTAAGACATTTGATACAATATGCAAAAGGAAAAGATCCGATTATATACAAAGCGTTTTATTAAAACGACGAGACTTATATATATAAGGAGATATAGCTCGAGGTTTATTTATGTTACCCGGGGTCTATCGGGCGAGTTTAATGTAAGGTTGCACTATAGTATTAAAGACCAAAGTCATAACAAGGGGCATATACATATGATTTATGCGCGATGAAATAAATAGATAAATAAAATTTTAAATTAAAACATAAAAATAAAATAAAATAAATACATAGATAAATAAATAAACTAAAATAAACTAAATTAAAGTATATATATATATATATATATATATATATATATATATATATATATATATAAATCAATCAATAAAAAAAAGATCAAATAAAAATTAAAAAAATTAAAAATAAATAATCTTAAATTAATAATTATTATTATTTTTTAAATAAATATAAATATTTAAAATTCAAATTATAAACTTTGATCATTTGGTTTACTCTTTCTAAAATAAAATAAATTAATTTTACTTGTTTGAGTCAAACTAGCCGTTTCAATCTTACTCTCTCTGCTATTTAGTATTTACTTAATACTATTTACAACTTCAATCAATGTATTCCATTTTTGTATACGCTTACATTTCAAATTGTGATGTGCATGTATCATGTCAAATATGATTAACAATGATTTTAAAAAAAATGCTTCGAACATTAAAGATATACACTTGCAAGTCACTCTTTACTAATCTTAGGCAATTTTAATTTACCGTTTCAGGCTTCAGTATCTGCTATTTAGTATTTACTTAGTACCATTTACAATTTCAATCAATGCATTCCATTTTCTTATACGCTTACGTTTCAAATTGTCATGTGCATGTCTCATGTGAAATATGATTAGCAATGAGTAAAAAAAAATGCTTGGAATATTCAAGATATACAGTTGCAAGTAGCATACTTCAAAAGCTAATTTACAAATATGGTTATTTGACATTACTATTTTCTTTCCTTTTATACCTACAAACCAACATCCTCTCCTAACCTATTTTGTGCCTATGCCTTCTTTACCATGGAAATAATTCAACAGGGCCTATTCCAAAATATATGTTCCATAGGGAAACCCTGTAAACTGCTCATTGTCAAGAACGTATTCGCAATATTGCATTTGTACAACTTCCAGTAGCGTCTTGCGTAGAAAAAATTTGTCACTATCAATTGAAGAGTGGAAATCATCCAAATTAGCAATTCTACCCTTCATCTCTCACAAATTAGCGATGTATAACTTTTCCTTCGTTAATGTACAAATCTTCTTCTTCACTTTCTTGACCTTAATATGTCTATTCGCTTGCAGCATCTTCTTTTTACAAGCCACTCGTAGCACCATGGAGACGTCATTATCTCGCAATTGTTTTCCTTCTCTCCTAGTTGGTGCTACCGCCCAACAACCAACCCTCCAAGTCGTCGAACTTGAACATATCAACTCTACCCAGACTTCAACAACTCGATACTGCGTGTCACTTTCTGATGGTGCTCACAAACATGCTGCCCTGCTCCCTTCTTCGCATACTTCCCTCGTGTAGAACATGGACTTGGGTGTAGGCTCCATTGTTCTCTTGAAGAGAAGCTCGTGCATGTATTCGCATCAAACATTATACGTTTAATGCAAACCGCCTCCCGCCTTCCTCCCCTATAATGGCTTTTCTCTTATGTCCCTCTTTTTCCTTTCTTATTTCTAACATTCTACATCGCCACTTCATTAATAAATTGCTCGTTCTTGCAAGTCACTCTCTATTCTCGAGCTCGAAGTAGTCCAGCGCGTTGCCCCATTGGTTGGTGACCCATGCCCTCTTACTCTCTCTGCGGAACAAATGCTCCAAGCCACATCATCCTCCTCTTCTGCCTCTCCCTTTTCATCACCAGCCTCCCTTCACATTCACTCATTGTCCTCCCAAGACCCCGCCCCAGCATCTTCAACTACTCTCCCTTTGAAAACACTCTCCCATACTAGAAAAACTTGGTCCATCTAGGGCCGAGTCCTTTCAAAAACACCCCTTCAGCAATATACCAATGCGTGTGGCTCCGGAAAATCACTAGGGTTTGACCTTGTCGACCACGAAAACAATCAAATCCACGTCTCTGCCTTAAATGAATTGGCTGAATCCCTTCATGCTCTCATTGAAGTTGGCCACATCTACAATGTTGCAAATGGTACCATAAAGGTCCCCAACCCTTCCTATAACCATCTAAGATGCCCGTTTGAAATTCTCCTCTTCTCTTCATCAACGGTGTCTCGAGTCTTCACTGATGACCTTACAATTCCTTCCCACACCTTCCACTTTGTGCCTATCAATTCCCTCAAACTTTCACCTCCTAACTCAATCGTTGATGTCATAGGTATTATCAGCTCACTCTCTCCTGTCTCTGTTGTCCGCAAACGCGATGGCTCTAAGACTCCAAAAAAGACAATTTGTCTTCGCGACATGTCTAGAAACAACATTGATGTGACCTTGTGGGGGGGACACTGCCATGCTGAAGGGCGGGAACTCTCTGAACTTCGCATGACTCACGCAGTTTCTGTCCTTGCAGTTAGAGGGGGCAGGATTGTTGAGTTCAACAGCCAGACTATTAGCACAATCCCTACCACCTCCCTGGTTATAGATCCAACTATCGCTGAAAAAAGGGAACCAAAGCAATGGTTCGACAAAGAAGGCATTCAATCTTCTTCACCCTCGCTCAGTCGCAAATACTCGGGCATCAGCAGGAAGCCACTTAATACAAAAAAAATTGCTGACATCCTCTCAATTCCGCCTGGAGAAAATGTCCCATGGATATCGCTCCGTGCTACTGATACCTCAATTGACTTGCATGATTTCTACTTCCTTGCATGCACACTTACCATTGATGGGATGCAATGCATGAAAAAGGCTATACGACAAGATGATAACACGTGGCATTGCTCAAAATGTGAAGGCTCCTTCACCAAGTGCAACTACCGCTACATTCTCTACCTACAGCTACACGACCACACTGGCCACCTCGGAAATGTTGTTGCTTTTGACGAGGTCACAAATGGCCTCCTAGGCATCTCTGCAGAGGACCTTTGCCTCCTCTCAACAGATCCCGGAGATGTCCTTGATATATATAGCAAAATCAAAGGGCGACAATTCCTCTTCAAACTATCTTTAAAGAGGGACACCTTCAACGGTGTCGAACGAGTACAACCAAATCTTATGCACGCAGAAGATCTCCCTTCCCTTATGCTGATGCGTCGAATATCCTCCTACAGGTCTTGCAACCTTCCACTGCCCCCCGAACAAAGTCTGCCGCTGCCTTTAGCCATACATTTCCTGCCTCTTCCCCGTTTCTCCCCCTCCTCTTGTTCCATACATCATTTCCCCCTACCACCTTCCTGCTTAAATGCCGACCCTGCCCCACACATTCTCCATTGCTTCCCATCGTTCAACTTTCAACCTTTTTTTTCCTCACTTGCCATTCATCGTCGATTTTGCATGCATCTTTTGTAATCATTACTATATCTTTACAGCCCCTTTCCCTTTCTAATAGTCCTCCTAAATGTATGGGCACCGACTCGTTTCTTCATTGCATTTTGTTTATATGTCATTCCACTATGTTGTAATGGGTCTTCTTAATATATGAACATTTACACACATGGTTTTCCCTTTCCTCCTCCATGCCTTCATCTTGTTTGCAACACGCACATTTTTTAAATGCAAATGTCAATATGCTATGCTTAGTATGGAATATAATACAAAAATTGCTTCTTCTTCTTTGCAAAAATACAATATATGCCTTTGATTTGCTCTAGCCAATAGATGCAACATGTTCTTGCTTTCAAAACACATATTTTCCCATTTCAAATATCCAACACTCATTTTTACACAAACCATATTCAATACATTTCCACTTCAAAATTCACTCGCACCATTTCCATACTACTATTTCTATGATGAAATACATAACACAACAAAAAATATCACCAAAAACAATAAATAACAAAACAAAGAAAATATGAAATAGAGTGCTACATCTTCATGCTTCCCTCTTCTTTCATTATACTTCATGCATTTGACATGCCTTTCCTTGTTTGCAACAGCTATGCCAACCACACCAGAGAACAGTCTACAAAGGGAACAATGACGCCGCCACTACGCGCTTAACAAAGAAAGAATTAATGCACATTGTCGCCTCCTCTTTGCCAATTTCCAGGCCAACCTTCTCTCTCAATCCACCACACACCAAACTCCCATTCCTTCACAAAGTAGCCTCCTTCCACTACATCCCACCCAAACTTTCCCATTTACCCTTCCATCTCCCCTCCCTAACCATCCCTTTCCATACCCTACAATTCCTTCGCCTCTCGCCTACCCTTTCCATGTCCCACACCATCTTCCTCCTTCTCCACCTGCCCAACAATTCCCCCCCATCCAACTCCAACATGCACATCTTCGCTTTTGTGAAAAAATCGATGCACTTTGCCCCATCCAAGTTTTCTCAATTTGTTATGAAGCTTACCCATCCATGAAAACAAAAAAAAATAATGGAAACATTTCTTGTACCCGTTGTGTTGGCGAACGAACAACCCACCATTTCTCCTTCGCAAACAACATGGACCCAGATATCCAATCGCATGTGCTCTCCTGCCTAACTCAAGTTGAAGAGATGTTGATTGCTCGTGTCAACCCCATTATTCAAGTCTCCCATGCACGTGGTGGCCAACTAAAATATTCCGACCACACTATTAGCTTTCCTCAAGATATCACTAATATTGTCACCTCTCTTCCTCGCATGCTATCAAAACTAGACATCCTTGTTGTAAACAAAACTAGTTATGACGAAAAATCGTATGAATTTTTTGTAAGTAGATCACGTGTTCATGCAGCAGTGCAATTCAAACTACAAAACGATCCATATTACAAAGATGTCCATATTAACCAAATTTCCCTCAATGCTTTTCCTATTGCTCCCACCAACATTTCCAACATGCTACGCCATGCCAACACATCTTCCATCCCACTCCAATAAGGCATTCTTGAAAATTGTGATTTTGAACTTCCCCAACCATGCCTGTCTAACCTCCACCCATCCTCCTTTGTTGCAAATCTACCAATCTCTCATTCAGAAATAGATGAAATACTTGCCTACGTAGAATCCTCCAATCCCTCACCCACCCATTCACTTCAATGGCCCATCATTGGCCTCTCCCCAATCAATGAATACAACACAGAGGGCCTCTTCTCCATGGCCTTCCCCACCCTCTTCCCCACTGGGTCTACAATGATTAATCAACCAAGAATTGCAAAAGTTGATATGCGAGAATACACTTTGCATCTAATACACTACCATGACAACCGTTTTGCACAACATCCTCGCTTCTGCTACTACTTGTACAACCTCATCATGCGCCATTGCAGCCAAGCAACTGCCTCTGTCTTCATGAAAAGGGACCTTTCAAATACCCTTCCAGCAACAATCGCTGACCTTCGCCACCACCTTCAACAAATTCCCCCTTCCACCATCCTAGACCAGATTATGCGCTTCGGCTCATCCTTGTGTGGTAGCCGTTCATTCTGGACTAGAGCTAGAGGGGAGCTCGCCGACATGATCATTCAACAAGGTACCCCTACCATATTCTTCACACTCAGTGCAGCTGATACCAAATGGCCTGACTTGCATAATACCATGCCTTCCAACCCTCCATCTAATTCACATGATCAAAATCGATGGAGAATCCAAAACATTGTTGCAAACCCTCACCGTGCATCTCAATAAGCCCATTGCAGATTCACAATATTTCTTGAAGAGGTGCTACTTAAAGGATTCCTTGTAAAGGATTACTAGTGCAAGTATGCATACTATTCCTTCCATCTCTTAGCTTTCATTAACTTCACTTCCACGCATCCATCTTATTTATTTTCCCCTTTCTTTTTATGGTATGAATGGCAACATCGCGGTTCCGCACATATCCATGGTTTCTTATGGCTTCCAAATGCACCTACTATGGACACTTTGGATTGGACCAACGCTTATGCTGTCCGTGCAGCTAAAGAATTCTTCGATGCATACATCACTGCTTGGAACCCTCGTCTCGTTCAAAACCAGGCTCCTGGGATAAATAATTCTTCTCTGCAAGACCCATGCCTCCTCCAAACACATGAAATTCTTACAGCCAATCAGTTGTAAGACTATGAACAACTTGTCAATTTCGTTCAAAGACACACAACTTGCCACTCCAGTACATGTTTGCGCAAAAGAAATAACACAACAAGCTGCCGCTATGGAGCCCGATGGGAAGTTCGCGACACGTCATCTCTTCACATTGATGATACTGGCCGTAAATTGTACGCCCCTGCTAGAAATGATCACAAACTAAATGTGCACAACGCTCATCTTCTTGCAATCTGGAGGGCCAACATGGACTTTCAACCAATTCTGTCACGCCATGCTGTGTTGAAATACATTTCAAAGTATGCATCGAAAGCAGAGGCAAAGTTTGAAAGCTACTGCCAAATGCTCTCCCGTCTCTCCCAATGTTCCCCACCCGATGCTCCTACTATTACTGTCGTCCACAAAGTTCTAACCGAAATTGTCGGCGACCGAGACATTGGTGCACAAGAAACATGCCACATGCTGCAAAAACTCCCACTAGTAAAGTGCAGTCGTTCTTTTGTCTCCCTCAATGTGAAAAAACAAGTATTCAAATGTGTTTCACAAGAGTTGGATGGTCATCCTCCATCAACACCTTTCATCGCCTCATACATGCACAAACCACTTGCACTTGAGGATTTGCCTCTTATTGAAGTTGCACGCTCCCGGACCTTCTCCTCCTGTCGCAAAAAAACACCCTGGAAACACATCTTCCCTCCTATGGTTTTACGTGCCCTTCCTCGTTACACCTCCATCCCATCGGAAGACTCATCATCCTATGTGGACTTCTGTTGGAGCGAACTCCTTCTATACTTCCCTTTTCGTACCCTCCCTGACGACATCGGCACATCTGACGTGACCATTGTTGCACACTGGGAACAAACTAGACACACGTATCAGGCTTGGCATGTTCACCGCACCCCGATCGACCCTGCCCATGCCGACTCTTGTTGTTCATCTCCTGATGCCCCTCCCCATGCTCCCATGTTCAACATTCCTGAATGGAAATTTCTCTCTCAACTCCACCCAAGTAACAACATCCTCCTTAATGAACTTGAATTGCTTGGCCATTGTGACTTTGATGCAAACTATAACTGGGCCGACTCCATAATCCCTTCACACTTACAAGAAACAACCACCCGCTTCATCAACTTCAACCACTCCTCCACAAGAATCCACCAAATCCAAACTCCATGCTCACATTCACTTTCCTCCTTGTCCCCAAGCCAAACCATTGCATTCAATATCATTTTTTCCCAATTCCAAACACATGGCGAAGCATCAATTTTAAAAATGATAATCCAAGGCACTGCTGGTACCGACAAGTCGTTCCTAATTGAGTGCCTAAAAAATGCCTTCCTTGAAACTCCACCAATGGACCAAACCCCCTCCTCTTGCTCGCTCCAACTGGTGTTGCAGCATTCCACATCAATGCATTGACAATCCACTCTGCTCTTCGCATCCCTGTATCCTCTATGCGACCTTTAGAGGTTCAAGCCCTCCTAAACCTTCAAGAACAGCTCCGGGATGTCAAATACATTCTAATTGATGAAATGAGCTTCATTGGTTCTAAATTTCTTTCTCAAATCGATGATCGCTTGTGCGAGGCATTCCCATCAAATAAAAACAACCCTTTTGGTGGACGTTCTATAATTCTCGTGGGGGACCTTGCCCAACTTCCACCTGTCAAAGACACACCAATGTATGTAGGAAATTCTTGTGGCACTACACTATGGCAAAGCTTTGATACCGTGGTTACACTTTCAACAGTTTTTTGACAACAAGGAACTAGCCCTGCTCAGGTTTCCTTTCGCGAACTCCTCTCCAAACTTCGCAATGCAACACCCACTATGGATGATTGGAAGCTTCTTATGACATGCTAAAAAACAAACCTTCCTGAAGCCGAGGTCCAATCATTCTCAAGTTCAATGCATCTATATGCAACAAATGAGGCTATTGACATGCACAATAAAACCATGTTGAAAACACTCAACCAACTAATCGCACGTTCCTACGCTGCCCAAAGGAAGGAATTTCACGCCAACAAACTAGAAGATGACCAACTAGCTGCAAAAATTCTCCTTTGTGTTGGAAAACGAGTTATTATAACAAGAAATTTGTGGGTTGAGGCTGGCCTTGTTAATGGTGCGCTCGGCACCATCCGTGCACTCGTATATGCACCAGCATCTAAACCACCCGAACTGCCATCATTTGTTGTAGTCGACTTGCTTCACTACAAGGGTCCACCATGGGATCCTTCAAATCCTAAATTTGTACCGATCCCCCCCATAACAAGGGGCTCGCGAACACAAATACCACTCCGCATGGCATGGGCCTTGACAATCCATAAATCACAAGGCATGACACTAGATAAGGCAACAATCGACATCGAAAACATTGATCGACAAGGTCTCACTTTCATAGCAGTATCAAGAGTCCGATCATTGCATGACCTCTGCATCTCCCCTGCTTTATGCTTCTCACGCTATTCGCGGATGAAGGAGAACCCTTTCGTCATACGCAGAAAAAAAGAAGAGGCTCACCTTGCCTCAAAATCTATTTCTCAAGCTCCTTCAAGTCCCTCTACTATTGGTACCTTACCATCCCACTATCTCTTCGCTATTGTGCTTTCCCATGTGACTGTATATTCTGTACATTGTTCACTAACATGCTTTTCATTTCCTTGCAGGAACAAATGGATCGTAAATATATCTCACAACTCCAACAATTTTGCAAAGAAATCAATGAACAAGAAGCTTCACTTCTCAATGTACAGGAGCGGTTCCTGCGTCCACCTACTCTGCCTCTTTACTGGTTGCACCCCACAATACAACTACTGCAACAGATAAGAAATTGGATGAATCTCCTCATCCATATTCATGAAAGGGATGCACACAGAGAACTCCGAGCATACTATCTTGACCGTGTACCTAATCTGGACGTCAAATGGTGCTGTCGTTGTCGAGCAACACCTTGTGTATACGACTAGTATTTCCCCCTATTGGGAAACCATCTCTAGCCACTATCCTACACATGATGTTATTCTGTCAATACATCTTATTTTCTCTTCGAAAAAAAATACAATACATCTTATTTTCTAAACTCTTACTACTTAGAAATCTCTGTATATAGAAAAAAAATTGCATCCTTACATGTTAGATAAATTTTCACGAGCTTCAGCAAAAGACTCAGTTGAGTACAACTGGTTTTTTTAACATACATTTCTCTGAACTTTAATGAAAGATCTCTGTTGTCCAGCTGATTACTTTGAGATCATTTTTAGCGATTTTAATGAAAAATCTCTGTTGTATACACCTGATTATTTTGTGCAAAATATAATGAACATTTCAGAAAAAAAAATCAATACAAATTTTAAAAAAAAATCCAGGAGTATTGAAATTTATAATGTTTTGTACTGATATGTCAAATTCAATGAAGAAGCTCTGTTGACTATTGCTGGTTATTTATAGATAATTACTGAACATTTCACTTTATTGGTTGTTCTCAGAGCTGCTAATATCAGGTTAAATGTTGTCTCTCTTTTGTAATAAAACTATAAATTGTAAACTTTGTCGAGGTTGATTGTGGGAAGGTGTGTGAGGATTTGTGTCAATAAAGATTGCAATATTTTTAATTACTGTTTATACTGGCAATCCCCGGAGGATTCCACCTTCGTGAATTTATTGGGTTTTTATATGCTGTGGAAAGATAAATTGGAATGGTTCTGCATAGAAAGTCAAGACAGGGTGAAGGTTTTTATTTTGTTAATTAAAACCGAGTCTCTGTTCATTTAAACATTTTATACTATGTTTACAAGGCCATAGTATTAATCTGAATTCTTTGTGGAAATCGATTGAATGGTGTGTGATTGTTCGGTTATAAAAGAAGGACTGTGATGAATGCATTTCAAATATAAGTAATAAATTGATGTATGAGAGAAGCTCCATAAATCATTTGCGTTTTCAGTCTTTTAGATGGACAAAGCAAATGATTTCTATATCATATGATTGGTATGATATTGTTTTGAATTAAGTGCGTTCGATTCACATCAATCGATATCAATTCTGGTAATCGATATCAATATCAGCGTTTACCTTTGAATAAACATCAACTCAAATTGATAATTTGCTATCAGCGTTAAGACGTCTTTGAAAGGAAACAATTTACTCTGGTTTGCTAGAATTGATTTCTATTTATTTATAGCGTTGAATAAGTCGATGTGTAAAGGTCAATCCAAGTTTTGATGCAAACGAAATCGTGTTAGAAAGGAGCGATGAACTTCTGGCTTGAACCAAGCTACAATTCCGTTCAAACCCACCGTCAACGCAAATAAAAAATCGAAATCTTCAAGAAAGTGGTTTTGAAGGAGTATTTCTTATAACCCTCATTCACACGGCTCCTCCTTTCGGCGTTCCCTTGCACCACAGGTGCAATTGCCAGTTTTTTAGTCTTTCTAGTTGGTGTTTGTTGTTTTTTTTTTTTTAGACAACAACGGTTAATTTTTATTTAGATGGCGGCAAACCAGCTGCCGCAGGATGTTATAGGGCTGCTTTGACTGAGGTCGCTTTCCGATTTACAGCAATTGAGACTACTTTTATTGTTACAGGGTTTGAGAACGCCAAGGAGAGAGCGTCTCGCGATGGATAGATCAGCTAGAGGAGCTGCACTGAGATTGCAGAAAGGAGCATGGGCATGCGCTGGAGCTTGAATTTGAGGGGCATCTTGATTTTCCTCCGCGTTAGCTTGTAGGTTCTTAGCATTGCTTCTCAATTTTCCAAGAGGTAATCCATTGCTCCGGCTGGCTATGCTTGCAGATCTCATATGCAGTGCAGCCGTGGTGATTCTGCAACTGCCTTTGGTGCTTTCTTCGAAATCCGCCCAGAACCTGCCTAGCAGATTAGAAATTGGGACAGCGGTGAGGTCTAACAGAGGACGGAGGTCGAACTTAAGGGGAGATCGATCTGTATGAGATTTTAAAGCAGATTCCATGATCCTTAGCGACTGTCTGCTCGAATTGGTCCGATCCCGGAGTGCTAGATTATGAATAGAAAATTGAAACAGAGGAATGCCCGAAGTTAATGAGAGCCAGTCTTCAAAAGATTTAAGGAATGCTACAGATTGAATCAACATTGTTTACTGACAGAGATCTCCTACTCCAGAGAGAGCCAAGGTTGGCTTCCAAGTCCGCCTGAGAGTTCAAGTTCCTTAGAATATGATAGAAAGAGATTTTGTGGAACCTGGGTAGGATAAGCCTGATTTTTTTGAGAATGGGGGCTAAATGAACCTGAGCAGGGTTCTTATGGGATTTCATAGCCTGAATAATCATCCTAGAGTCTCCAAAGGCAGAGATAGAAAGGAAATTCCTCTTGATCGCCAGATTTAGAACCTGCCACAGAGCAAGAGCCTCCGCTCTGTTGTTAGTTTCAATGCCCAGACCCCAAGCAAACCACATCTCTGTTGAACCACCAAGACTCAGGATAACTCCACCGCCGCCCGCTGCACCAGGGTTACCTTTAGAGGCCTCGTCGAAGAAAAGACAGTGGTCATCCAGGGCAGATCTCCACTTAATGAACTCCTGCTCATCCAGACAGATTTCCCAATTAGAAAGGGAAATTGCAGGAGGAATGGGGTTGTTATTATGGTTTGGAACAAGCTAATTTAGCCAGTGATCCTCCTCATTATCCAGGACCATTTCGTTTCTGATGGCAGAGTTGGCTTCTAATACCTCACCCAAGAGAGCTTTTATTTTAGTGATAACTCTGGCAGGGTTACAACTTGTTAGCCACCTATAAAATTTGTCATACCAAATGGTGGCTAAATGATTTTGGAGCCTTCAAGGAACATATTTTATTGCAAAAAAGTGTTGGCTCTTGAATAATTTTAAAGGCCTCATGCCTCTGTCCAATCTCCACTATTGTTTCCATTTCATACTCTGAAATTTCTGCTAAAATCCAAGAGAAAAATTGCTACAAAACCATAATTTTCCCCTTCTCCCACTCAAAACTAACCTTCATTTTCTCCCCTTTTTCTCCATAAAAACTCCCTTGTTTTCATGATTTCTTTTCCTCCCTTCATAAAAGTCATCTTTACAAGTTTAAAAACTCACTTTTTAACCTTACCGAAACCATCAAATTCCATTGAAAACTCTGAAAAATTCATGAAAATATAAGTTTGTCTATGGACTTAAGCCCCTTGGGCTAATTCCTAACCACTTCCCCCCACATGCCCATGCGTTAAAACCAAACGCCAAAGCCTTTCGGCGCTAATCGCATCACACATTTTCAAAGTGCGCAAGTTTTGTGCCATGGACCAAAAGTTCCGATTGCGATTGGCTTTTTATGTGTTTAAAGCTCTCAAATTTATTATTTCTCATGCAAACCATAAAACCCGTCCCGGGCGCTTATCGCATCGCAATAATCCAAAGAACACAAGTCCATGCCATATTCGAAAGTTCCGATGCGATTAGCAGTGCGTCATATAAATTTCGATGCGATTAAAACCTTTGTATAAATATCCCATGGGCCCGCCTTCCGTACTCAAAACCTTATAAATAATCCATCCCTATTTCCTTTTTTCCTTTGTAAATATCAAACCCGCTTTTCCAAGGTTTTGGTCTAAAAACCAAAGTCGTGTGTTAAATATACAAATGGGTTGATTAAAAAGACCGCATCGAAAATTTCCAATGCGATTGAGTCTTTTATATATATAAAGCCCCGCCCCTCCGATCGCATCGGAAATCTTTGAAAGGCTCCTCCGATTATGTTCGGTTGACACTTCCGATTGCGATGTTCTGATTGCTCCATCGCATCGGAGTTTTTAAAATCGCATCACAGCTTTCACATCGCATCAGCCTATTCTCCGATCGCGCAAATCGCATCGGCCTATCTCCCAATCATCGCAATCGCATCAAACTATTCTCCGATCGCGCAATCGCATCACCTTATTCCCGACCTCCAATTGTGATTCCCCCGATCCATTCTCAACCGTTGATCTAACCTTTAGATCGACGGACAGCGCTTCATCGCATCGCAATATCGCATCGGCCCTTTCTCCGATTGCGAAATCGCATCGCCTCATTCTTGACCTCCGATTGTGATTCCCCTGATTCATTCTCAACCGTTGATGTAACCTTTAGATCAACGGACGGCGCTTCATCGCATCGCAATTTCGCATCGGCACCATTTGAGTCTTGCCCCCGATTGCGATCCTCCGATTAGATTTGGACCGTCCACGTGTCCAGATCGGACAGCCCAGATCTTTTCCACATGTTTCCATCGCCCTCCGCTTCTACCAAAGGGTTTTTCAAAAAGCCGTTCTCCACTGTTGATCACGCGCGATAAATGGTTTCTGTTCTTTACTTTCCGTGCTCTTCTTTAACCTCCTCTGAATGAAATCTCCACCGTTGGATGCAGCCATCCAACGGCCACGATCTTTCCCGTCTTCTGAAGCAGTTTTAACCTAATTACACAGGATTTCTTGACTATTTTTGTGTTTTGCAGGTCTTTTAAAAGGTTTTCCATTATATTGAAGAGAAAGGCCGAAGGCCGGGAAAGACGTTTCCTGCGCCTTTGAGCTATTAAAGAGAATCATTCACGGGCTCAATTCCATTGTTTTATCAATGATTCATAAGTGTTTATACCGTAAAGAGCCCTGCGCGGCCCTACACATCGACAAGACACTGTGTTTTAAACACATTTAAAAAGAGTATAAGTTTGAAGAACCGAGCACAGCAGAAGGAAGATTAAAGACAGATCTCGAAAATTATAGCTAAAAAAGATTATCAAAGGCCTAATTCCCTGGGTTAAAACACAGTCAAAATAAATCATAAGTGTTTAACTGATAGAAAAGACCTCCATCGCTGCATTTGAGGCGAATTGATTCCTCAGTTACTACAAGAGCCACATGTTGCCTCAAACCATTCAAAACAAAGGCCGAAGTTATTGATTAAACAAATATCTGCCTCCAGCGTTGCCAGGAAGTTAATTCTGCCAAAGGAGTTTAATATATAAAATATCTGCAAAGTTACTTCAGACAGAACACAGAGCCTCAAAGTCAAATAAAGCTCCCACTGAGCTTAAATCATAATTGTAAAAGTTAATACAGCGCATCCACCTGTAACTTCTCCATCGAGCCTCTCAAAGGGTTGAGAAGTCTTCACTCTGTATTAATTGTCCTTGAGATATTTTGTTAGATCTCACCTCCTCATCTTCCTATAAATACTTCTGTAGAAGATGAGGAATTGTTGGTTATTGTTTGATTACAAGCTGTAATATTGAAACTCTTTGAAATAAATACATAGTCCTTTGAAGTTGAAGAACAAATTGAAGTCTTGGAGGTCTTGATGATGTTGTTGCATGCTTGTTCCTGAGGAGGCTCTATCATTGGATCCATGAGCTTGGCTGTTGGTGAAGTATTCTGAACTGTTTTATGTTTTTCCCCTGTTTTCATTATGTTCCATAATTTCTTACTACAGTAGGTTGAAAGTTTTAGGCTAAGAAATGACTCTTGGAAGCACCTTAGACCTGTTCACCCTTCACTGTTTAATGTTTTCTGCTGCTGAAGTATTTTAGAGGCTTTAATATTTCTCTTTAGTCTTCATGCTTGTTTATTTCCTTAATACTTTAAACAGTTGGTTTCAACATGATTATGGTTTGCCCTGCTTGTCTGCCACCACTTAAAAGTTGTTATTGAAGTCTCCCTTTTGAATTTCTTTGCTTATAGTGAATCAAATAGGTTTGTTTGATCTTTCCCTTTGTCCTCACCTAAACAGTTGGCTTAAAGGTCGTTATAATTATGATCATAGATGTTTTTAGGTGTTCCCTCTTCTATGACTGCAATTATCAGTGAATCTTTTATGTTTTCTAAGTCATTTGAGATAAAATATTTGAGGAAATAGGGTGTTCCCCGAATCTTAGATTTCATTTTAAAAGTTGTTTTGAAATCATTATTTGCTTAAAGGTGTGATTTGAAGATTTCATGGTTAGCCCTGTCTATCAAAAAGCTCTTTATTGTTCAAATTATGCTTTTGAATCCCCTTTGTTGAGAATTAAACTTCTCTTTCCGAATCATTAATGTTCATCTCATTCCAAAAACAAAAGGATCCTGTGGCCAAGTTAGATTTGCCTTTTGATATCCCTTATCCATTGATGAGTTTGTTATAACCTTTTATTGACTCCATTGCCCAATGAAACAGATATTTTGTTGTCCTATATATCTTTCCTAGACCTTTAATGTTCTGCTGTATCAATTCAACCCAACCAAACAAATAAACACCTGCACTTAATAACTAGTCTAAAACCAATACTCAAAGCACACAAGATAAACCTTTGCAAAAAAACTTTTGAGAGATCCCTCTCTGAGAACAGGAGGACTAGATCCTGTAACTCTAAAGATTGGTTCTGATGTTGCCTTGTCTTTTGATTTGCCAAACTATCAAAACACGGGACACCAACACAACTCTCATCCCTGAAAATTCTATTGTTCCTCTCCAGCCACAGTTTCCAGCATATGAACTTGGGAATCCACATCCAACCAGTCTTGAGAAGGATTTTTTTGGAGAGGCAGAACGGAGATAATTTTTCCCAGTTTCGAAGAAGATTTGGTATATTTCCGGGGAGCTCAACTTTGTCAGATCCTAGCATTAGGACACCTCTCCAAACTTCTTGAGCAAAGGGGCATATTAACAACAGGTGATTAGTTGTTTCTTCATCCAACACACATAGGGGGCACTTGGAGGGCCCTTCCATTCCACGCCTTCGCAGATTATCTCTAGTGAGGATACATTTATGCGCCAACTTCCAACAGAAGAAGTCAACTTTGGGAAGAGAGGGGAAGGCCCAAATAAATTTCCATTGAGTTGGATCCAGAGGAACATTTGGGACAGCCAACATACTTTTGTAACCTTCAGAAGCTGAGTGTGAGCCTGAGAGAGAGCCCCACCCTCGTTTGTCCTTAGAAGTAGCCTTTGATGGAGATTTTCCTTGAAGCAAGTCCAACAATAACGTGGCTTCTCCTTCCAGCCATTGAGGGACCTCCCCCAGATTCCAATTGTCCCAAAGACTTCTTGCATCATCCGTCCAGTTGGAGATGTCCCAAAGGGTATTCAAATTGCAGGCCTGAAGCCAAGTTTTAATATTTACGAGTTCATCCATCTGGTTCAAAGGCTGATCACCTAGGATCAGATCATCCCAAATTCTTATTTTTTTCCCATTCCCTGGGATCCAGTAAAGCTTATGGCTGAAGTGCTCCAAAGCAGAGAGACAAAGTTTGAAAACCAGAGATCCTTTGGTTGTTCTTGGAGGCTGATCCAAGCACCTGAAACGCTGCCCATGAAAATATTTTTTCCACAGAACTCTTTTACTCCAACGAGATTTGCCAGAGACAATGTTCCAAAGGAGCTTGGAGCCCAGAGCAAGGTTTTGGGCAGCTAGATCGCGCATTTGGAGACCTCCTTCCAATAAAGGCTTCTTAAGAGTGTCCCAATTAACTAAATGAAGCCTTCTTTCATTATTTCCCCCCCCCCTCCCACAGAAATCTTCTCAGTAGACCATCCATTTTACTAATAAAGGTTTTAGGGGCAAGAAGGATGGAATGCTGATATAATGGAAGACTTATGAGAACAGATTTCATAAGGATTACCTTCCCAGCATTATTCAACCATGAGGCTCCCCAAGCTTGAATTATGAGTTTTAGCTTGTCTAGCAGGGGCATCCAGTGGGCTACTTTAGGTTTAGATTTGAAGATTGGGATCCCCAGATATTTAAATGACTCCCAGGTCCGGGTTCCTTCCATTTCTAAGAGCCTTGCTATGTCTGTCAATTCCTTGATCGAGCAATTCCAGCCATAGATTGTGCTTTTTAGATAGTTGATCTTGCTGCCTGAGACCTCCCTATAAATGTCCAGCTCCATCTTGAAGGACCTTGCAGAATTTATGCTAGCTCCTCCAAGCAATAATGTATCATCTGTGAACTGGGCATGGTTTATGTCTTTGGTGTTGTGTGCCATTCTAAGGCCCGGCAGAGATTGGATCTGTTGACAGTTGGCTAGCTGGAAGCTGAGCACTGAGGCTTGAATAATGTATTGATATTGTTTGCATCTAGATTATCCACCTCCATTTTGGGGGAGGGTTTAAATTTATTTATTTTTAGTTTTATTAGTTGTTGTGAGTGGTAGAAAATTTGTGATAATCAAGTTGCAAATATGGTGAGAAAGGATTAGGAAAGGTAAAAAGTTTAGGATATTAATATGAGTTGTGGAGTTAGGTTAGGAAAGCCTTGAAGATGTTAATATGAGTTGTGGACTTACGTGAGGAAAGCCCAGAGCATGTAAGAACTTGCACTTTTAGGAGAAAACTCCTTAATAAAAACCAAGTACATACTATGGCCATAACATGGAAGATTTTTAACTCCATTTAAAGAGGAAGTGGAAAGAATTGAAAATATGGTTAGATAAAAGTAGGGGAAACACTTCCACAAAAATTATAAATATTAAGTTATTGAATTGGGTTGAAAGAACACATTACATATCTAAAATTTGTGAAGCTCTATTACTAAAAAAAAAAAAGTCATAATCATGTGAGAATAATCTAGAATAATGCAGAGATATATTTGGTTATGGTTTGGTGAACGAAATTTTTTTATTTATAGTTTAGTTCCACCAGTTCAGGATGGTTGCCTCAATCTTAGGTAGATTAGGTGAGTGCAAGTGCTATAAATTTGTAATGTTGACTTTGAGCTAATGTCAAGTATTGTGTGAGCTTTGTCTCATGATTTCTGTGTGTTGTGTTTTATTTAATTTAATTTGGTATCGGAGCATGTAATGTGCCTGTGCGCCTGAGCTTGGTGTTTGTTATTAAAGTGTTGTGCATTTAATCTATTTTGGGTTAAGTTTGAGAGGACGTCAGTTGCCCATTGCATCTCTTGTGTATGGTGGCATAGCCCAGCACAAATTATGAACTTGCTGGTGCCTCCCATGACGGAAACCTCACTGCGTGAGTGATAATATAGTCAAAAGTTTATCAGAGGTGATTGCCAAATTCATTCGGTCTGCAGACAGCGTAAATAGACTTTGCTGAGGAGGTTGAAAACCCATCTGGTTTGAGGAAGCATCTTAGCTGTCGTGAACACTCATTGCCGGATCATCCAAGAAGTGAGTTGCAAAGCCATCATCTTCAACAGTCACGCCACCGTTTAGCAAGTAGTGTATTGTTGCGTTCAGGAGCTGTGAGCCGTAGCAGAGATTGAATGAATAGTCTCCGATTTTGGGTATTGGAGTGAGCTTTTGCTCATGTTTCACTTACGAAACCCACTTTCAAGTTCTGTTGTTGAACCGTCACTGCATTTGTGCATTCGTGGATGGTAATTCATATAATTTCAGGAGCATTTTTTTAATTTGGTATATTCCGTGCCACCCGGATAATGCATAATTCTGAGTTTTATTTGATGTCAAAACATTGCTCAGAGAAATTGTGAGCCATCCCTTCGATTTTTTTTTGAGGTAGTGATGCGATTTTAAAAATTGAGAAATTTTTTGCTAGTGCGTGGACAGTTGTGAGCAAGTGAATTAATTTCTTGCAATTAAATCTGGTCATTGCTATTGAAATGACTAATCCTCTTGCCGATTCATATTTAAATGAATCCACAAAACTTGATGGTGAAAAATACATCAATTGAAAGTTTAAGCTAGTCACCGTTCTCAAGGCATACAACCTCTGGACGATTGTCAAAGGTGACGAACCCAAGCCTACTGCTGCTGCTGCAATTCCAGATTGGGATAAGCGAGAAATGAAAGCAAAAGTGTTGTTGCACATGTCTGTGAAGGACAATATCATTCCTCACATTTGGGACTGCAAATCTTCAAAGGCGACATGGGACACTCTCAAAGGTTTGTATGAAACTACTAATGCAAACCGCATTTTATTTTTAAAAACAAAGCTACTATCTATCAAAATGGAAGCCAGTGAGAGCATCAGCAACTTTGTTTCTAGAATTAAAGACTTAAGTGATAAGCTTTGTGATATTGGTGAAAAAGTGTCTAGTAGCGATTTAGTAACTGTTGCTTTGAAGGGTTTAGTCCAAGACTATAAAGTCTTTATTTCAGCACTCTCAGCTAGACCAACGCCTCCTACATTTGATGAATTGGCTAGAATTCTTCTTCAAGAAGAGGAGAGAATGAAAAATTTTGAACTGGAGGCAAATGGTTCTGATTTGGCGTTAATTGCAAGAGGTAAAATATCATTCCGAGGGAGACCATGGGACAGGAACAGAGGTCGTTTTCAAGCAAAGCAGAAAGGTATGACACATCCTGATTCTTATGTTAAGAGAAATATTGAATGTGATTATTATGGAAAACCTAGACATCTAGCTAAAGATTGCTATAGAATAAAGAATCATGAATCAAATCAAATACATAGAAGGCATAATGGAAATTTCTTGAACAGAGACACTTCAGTTACTGATGGATTTAAAAATCTTAAATTGTTTCTTTTTGATGCTGCATTGTCTGCTGAAACTGATGATGAGAATGCTTGGTTCATAGATTCTGGTGCATCAACACATAGGACTTGTAATAAAGAATGGTATGATAAATATTAAGAGAAAACTGATGGCACACACATTTACCTAGGAGATAACAGGTCACTTAAAGTCCAAGGCTATGGTGTAATAAGTGTGTACTTACCTAATGGACAAATGAGACAGATTCATGATGTGATGTATGTTCCTGTTATCAAAAATAATTTGATATATGTTTCCACTATCACTGATAATAATTTAAAAGTGGAATTTGGTAAATTGGGGTGTATTGTGAAATATGTTCAGGACGACTATAGGGTTGTTTCCACAGGTACCAGGGTTGGAGGATTTTATAAATTGATGTGACGATGAAGCGTCATGTTGCATTGACATCCAAAGAAACGTCAACAGCAGAGTTATGGCATCACAGGTATGGGCACCTAAATTATAATGATTTATCGTTGTTGCAAAGAAAAACAATGGTTGAAGGTCTTCCTGTTATGAAGTGTGAACATTTACCATGTGAAGCTTGTGCACTTGGTAAGCAGCATAGAGAGGAGTTTCCCGTTCATACTGAGAAACAAAAATATGATATACTTGAATTAATTCACACTGATGTATGTGGACCTATGCAAACTAGGTCACTTGGTGGTGCTTCCTACTTCGTTATTTTTGTTGATGATAGATCTAGGTATACCTGGGTCTATTTCATTCGAATAAAAAGTGATATATTTGAGTATTTTAAAGAAATCCGAACTATGATTGAAAAACAAACATGCAAGTACATTAAAATACTTAGATCTGATCAAGGTGGTGAATATAAGTCAGGCGCATTTAACAACTATTGTAAATTTCATGGGATCCAACAACAGTTCACAGTACCTCATACCCCTCAGCAAAATGGTGTTGCTGAGAGATGGAATAGAACACTGGTGGATTGTGCTCGCAGTATGCTTCAAGGTAAAAACATTTCTAATGGTTTCTGGGCAGAAGCCATTAATATTGTTGTTTATTTGAAGAATCGAAGTCCCACTAAGCATTTAGCTTTTCAAACTCCTTTTGAGATTCTTCATGGTTATAAACCTGATGTTAGTCATTTAAGAGTCTTTGGATGTACTGCCTTTACACATATTCCTAAGGCTAACAGAAGAAAGCTTGATGCAAAGTCAAACAAGTGAATTTTATTGGGTATTGTACAGATCAGAAAGCATATAAATTGTTTGATCCCAATTCACATAAACTGTTTGCAAGTAGAGATGTGGTGTTTCATGAGAATGTTGATTAAAGTGATACAAAGAATGATGCATGGCATATATCTAATGATGATCATGTCAAACTTGATACTTTGGTTAAACAAGAATAGGAACAGGTACAGGTACAGGTTCAAGATCGAAATGAGAGCAACATGAGCACATCTAGCAGTAGTGGTTCATCATGAGAGGAAGATTCAACTCAAAGCCGAAGAATCATGGATGGAACTCCAACAGGTATTGTAGCACCAAGAAGGTCAACCCGACAAACCCAGCTTCCTGCAAGGTATAGAGATTATGCATTGATGTCTAATATCGTGAATGCTGTAGAACCAGTTGATTATGAACAAGCTAAAGAGCATGAACAATGGAGAAATGCTATGAATGATGAATATGCCTCTCTTATGAAAAATCAAACATGGGAATTAGTTGAACTCCCTGAAAACAAAGTTCTAATTGGAAGCAAATGGTTGTATAAATCTAAATTTAAAGCAGATGGAAGCATTGATAAATTTAAGGCGAGATTAGTTGCAAAAGGATATGCTCATCAGGAGGGAATTGATTATGAAGATACTTTTGCACCAGTAGCTAAATTGAATACAATTAGATTACTGATTGCCTTAGCTACAAAACATAATTGGAATATACATCAATTGGATGTCAAATCTGCTTTTCTGAATGGTGATTTAAAGGAAGAAGTTTATCTAGTTCAACTTGAAGGGTTTGTCAAACAGCGACAGGAGCATCTAGTCTGCAGGTTAAGAAAATCCTTATATGGTTTGAAACAGGCGTTGAGATCATGGTATGTAAAGATTGATACCTTCTTTCTTCAGAATGGGTTTGTGAAAAGCAAAAATGATCCTAACTTGTCTGTTAAGAAAGATGAAGAAGGAAATGTTGCTTTAATATCTTTGTATGTGGATGATCTCATTATCACAGGTAGTGCTTACAAGTTAATTGGAGAAATTAAAATTTAGTTGTCTCAGGAATTTGAAATGAAAGATCTAGGTGAATTGCATTACTGTTTAGGAATTGAGGTATGGAGAGAGCTTGGTAAAACATTGATCACTCAAAGCAAATACACAAAAGAAATTCTTAAAAAGTTCAATATGAGTGATTGCAAAGCTATGTCAACTCCCTTAGAACAGAATGCAAAGTTGTACAAAGAAGATGGAACTAAAGAGGCCAATGGAACTTTATATCGTCAGTTAGTGGGAAGTCTGAACAATCTCACCACTACCAGACCAGACATTGCATACTCAGTCAGTATCCTTAGTCAATTCATGGCTAAGCCTTCAGGAAATCACTCAAATGCTGCAAAGAAAGTTATCCGATACTTAAAAGGAACAATCAATTTAGGTATTATGTATATCGATGAATCTGATGTTGCACTGACAGGTTTTTCTGATTTAGATTGGGCAGGAAACCCTGATGATAGACGATCTACCTCTGGCTATGCATTTCACATAGGATCAGGGGTTGTGTCATGGAGTAGTAAGAAACAGCCAACTGTTTCTTTATCATCAACAGAATCCAAGTACAAAGCTTTGACCAATGCCACCTGTGAAGCTGTTTAGTTGCAGATAATTCTTGCAGATCTTGAAGAGGTGCAAAGTGGTTCAACATGCATCAATTGTGATAATCAAAGTGCTATCAAATTAGCACGTAATCCAATATACCATGCCAGAACAAAGCATGTTGAGCTGCAATACCACTTTGTACGAGAGAAGATTGAGTCAAATGAAATTGATTTAATATTTTGTAATACCAAGGATAATATGGCTGATATTTTTACTAAGCCTCTTGGTAAACTCAAGTTTGAAGTTTTTAGAAGTAAATTAGGTGTTGTAGAAAATCCATTTCTCCATTAAGGGAGGATGTGAGAATAATCTAGAATAATGCAGAAATAGATTTGGTTATGGTTTGGTGAACGAAAGTTTTTTATTTAGAGTTTAGTTCCACCAGTTCAGGATGGTTGCCTCAATCTTAGGTAGATTAGGTGAGTGCAAGTGCTATAAATTTTTAATGTTGACTTTGAGCTAATGTCAAGTATTGTGTGAGCTTTGTCTCATGATTTCTGTGTGTTGTGTTTTATTTAATTTAATTAATCAAAATGCTACCATTAAAAAATAATTAAAAAAAGTTGAATGAAAAAAAAAAAGTTGAGTGCTACAAAAAGGAAACTAAATAATTCATAGTCTTGCTTGCAAATTCATACATAACAAAGTAAAATGGATTGAGATATACATAATTTTAAAAAAACATTGACCAAATTTGTGTTGCATAAATTACTAATGGTCCATAAACTTGAAAGAGATTTAAAATAAAATATTTACTATCATCATTTCATATCATTGGATATTGAATTTTTTTTCTTATATTTATAAAAATTACAATAATATTATGATATATATTTGTAAATTAAATTTTATTAAATTGTAGAATTTCTATTAAAGATGTATTTTGATATTATTTTTTAATTATAAATTATATAAATAATATGATATAAATTTCATTATTTTTTTAATAAATTTTAAATATAAAAATATATTTATCTAATAATATGACGAAATATTAGGTACAAATCGGGTAACTCCCTGTGCGCTGCAGCCCCTGCAAACCCTAGCTGCTCTCCCTGCGCGCTGCAGCCTCTGCGGCTGCGCCTGCTCTGGAAGGGCCTCCTGCTTCTGCCGCTGATTGGTTGGATCCTTCAAGACTTTGCTTCGTTTGCGAGTGCCCCTGCGCTGCGCCTGCCCTCGCAGGGCCTGCTGCTCCTGTTGCGGCCTGCTGTTCCTGCTGCCTCCTGCTGCCTCTGCTGTGTTGGGTCAATGTCTAGGCTGGGATCCGAAGGCTCTCCCTGCGCATCCTGAGCTCTGCTAGGGTTTCTGCTGTGTGGCTGCCCCTGCGGCGGCCGGCCTCAGGCCCTCCCTATGGAGACGCTGGGTGCTGCTACGGATTCTCATTCTACTCCCGCCTTCGATGCCTTCAACCAGCTTCTTGCCGGGTTGCCTCAGAAGAAAAGAAGCGAAGCATCCAAATTTGTTAAGAAGCTTGATGAAATTCCTGAGATCTCTTTGCCTTCGGAGGCCCCCATTCAAGTAGCTTTATCTTTGGCGGATCGAGGTCTCATCGGCCAGTTCACGGGTCTGTGGCCATCTCCGAAAACTACTGAGCAATGGGTTAGTAGGAACTGGGCTCCTTTGATTAAGGAAAAGGTTACCTCTTACTTTCTGGGAAAAGGGTACTTCCTCTTCGAATTCTCCTCCAAAGAAGACAAAGACTTGATCTTTCAAAATGGGTCGTATTTCATGGGTTCTCAGGGCCTCTATCTGAACAAATGGACTCCGAACTTTGATCCGGCTGTCGATGTCCCCAAGGCTGTTCCGGTGTGGGTTCGTCTTCCAAACCTCCCAGTTCACTGCTGGAACTGGAGTTCCTCGAGACACATTGGCAACACTCTCGGGAAATTCATAGATCGGGAAAACAATAAGGACCAGTACGACTGTGCTAGGATCTGCGTGGAAGTAGATCTAGAGGTTGGTCTTCCAGAGGCTATAAAAATCAAAGTCGGAAGCTGGTCTCATGTTCAGATCTTGGACTATGAGCAATTTCCGTTCAAATGCAGGAAATGCCACGTTCATGGACATTTTGCTAGAAACTGTCCGTCCAACGCTGAGCCGGAGAAAGGGATTGAAGAGGGTTGGAACCAAGTCAAACGAGTAAAAACCAATCACAAAGGGCAAAAACCGGGAGGACCCTCTGGAAAAGGCTCTCAACAGGCCAATGTTCAATGCCCCCCTCCCAAAAAGGCGCAAGGAAACAAATTTGACCCTTTAAGCCAGCCGACAGAAGATTCTCAGGAGAACGAGACACAAGATCCAATTTCTCCTAGCAAAGATACTCCCTCAGCCTCCCTCAACGGAACAAGTGTTGAAGATCCCAATGGTATGCCCTTAGATTATGAGGAAGAAGAGCAAGAAACGGACGAGTCAGAGGAGGAAGGAGAAATAGGAGAATCCCAAACCTCGGTACGAAGATCTACAAGAGGCCGTAAATCTGACAGGGAAAAAAGAGAGCAGGAGACTTACAAAGATAAGTTACAGGGCAGTCAACCAACTCTGGAAAAGTTTCTTGCCTCAAAGCCAAGGATGTTGAAAAATCAGACTCATGGCTCCAAGGGGGCCCATCAGAAACATAAATAATGAAGATCATCTCCTGGAATTGTAGAGGTATGGGGAGTAAAGTCAAGGAAGAAGCCATGAGAAGCTTAATAAGAACAAAAATCCCAGACATACTTCTCGTCCAGGAGACTAAGTTGGAAGACGTAGTATTCCTACAAGTATGCAAGAAACTTTGGTTCAAAAGTGAAGCAAGAGCAATCTTTGCCCGGGGAGCTTCGGGAGAGATTGGCACTCTATGGAACCCTAAAAAATTTGTAGTCACCTTTGAGGCTAGAAATACTCACTGGTTGCTGCTGAAAATGCAAAATCTGGATACCAAGGAAATACTTTGCCTCTTCAATGTTTATTCTCCGGTCAATGTTGGGGAAAAAAAGGAATGTTGGGATACTATAAGGCAACAAGCAAACCTGGCAAATCTGGAAAATATAATTATTGCTGGAGATCTTAATCTCACGCTCCACTCGTCTGAAAAAAGAGGAGGCAGCGCTGTTCGTGATCCGGCAAGGGAATGGGTAGAAGATCTTCTGCAGGACTGGGGCTTGCTAGATATCAAACCCTCTTCCGGTAATTTCTCTTGGTCTAACAAAAGAGTGGGCCCTGGTCATATCGCTGCCAGATTAGATAGATTTTTCATACAAAGCTCCTTTCTGTTACTAGGATTAGAACCCAGAATGCACATCCTTGCTAACATCGTATCGGACCATAAGCCTATAAAGCTTGAACTCCTGGCCCATCCAGACCTGGGCCCTATTCCATTCCGTTTTAGTCCTCTCTGGGTCAAAGAATCAAACTTCATGCAAATTGTCAAAGATTGTTGGAGTCAGCCTGTCAATGGTACTCCCTTCTATATCTGGGAGGAAAAACTTAGAAGGGTAAAGGGCGATCTAAAACGATGGGCAAAAACCCTGTCCAACCCGGCTACAGAAAGAAAAGCCATCAAAGTCTCTCTCGCCTCTCATCAATCTCATATGGAGCACGCTATTGTCACAGAGGAGATCCTAGACCAAGAGGCTCATTTGCAACAACGCTATCATAAGGCCTGCCTAGCTGAAGAAGAATACTGGAGAATAAAATCTCGAAATCTCTGGCTCAAAGCAGGGGACAGGAACTCTGCCTTTTTCCACAAACAAACCCAAGTCAGGAAAAGCTTCAACACTATTTTTGAGATTAAGGAGGATAACGCCACCTTCAAGGATTTTGAAGACATTAAAAAATCAGCCTTCTCTCACTTTCAAAACTTGTATAGTGAGGATAAGGACTCGGACCAATACTCAGATCTGCTTGAAATCATTCCTTCTGCAATTTCTCCTCGTATGAATGAGATCCTTGAGGCCAAAGTCACCAAAGACGAAGTCAAAAAGGCCCTCTTTGATATGGATCCGGATAAGGCCCCCGGGCCGGATGGCTTTTCCGCCAGGTTCCTTCAAGTTTGTTGGCCGATTGTTGAAAAGGATCTGCTCAAAATGGTTCAGAAGTCTCAAAATGCTCAGAAAATAGGAGGTAGCACAAACTCCACTTTCCTAGCCCTAATACCAAAGGAAAAAGGTGCCAACAACTTCAGCAGATTCCGCCCGATTTCCTTATGCAATACTGGGTACAAGATTATCACTAAAGTTATTGCAAATAGACTGAAGCTCATTCTTCCCAAAATAATTCTGGAGAACCAAGGAGGCTTCATTCAAGGAAGGAAAATCGTGGACAACTTCACCCTTGTTCAAGAAGCAATCCACTCAAGTCTTCTTCGAAAAGAACAAGGTATGGTGATTAAACTTGATTTAGCAAATGCTTTTGATCGTGTAAATCATAGCTTTCTTTTAAAAGTAATGAGCAAGTTTGGTTTTGGAGCAAATTTCATCAAATGGATCCGGGCATGCATCTCAGAGCCTTGGATCGCTCCTCTTGTAAATGGAAGAGCCACTGATTTCTTTAAAGCTTCAAGAGGGCTAAGGCAGGGGTGTCCTCTTTCCCCTCTGCTTTTTGTCATCCAAGCCTCTGTCCTCAGCTACCTGTTAGACAAAAAAATGCAAGATCAAGATATCAACGGACTGTGTATTGCTAGAGGGGTAAAAAATATAAACCATGCCCTATTTTTGGACGACACTCTGTTTTTGGGAGCTGCCTCTCTCTCCTCCGCCTCTAAATTTAAAGCAGTTTTGGATGACTTCAGTGAAGCCTCTGGCAGCGTTGTAAATAAGAACAAATGTCATATCTACAGCTGGAAAACCTCGCCCAGATTGCTCTCCGCTATTTCTAGATGTTTGGGTTTTGCTGCCTCCTCCAATTGGATCTCCTTTAAATACTTGGGCCTTCCTGTTTTCCATAAGAAATCTACAAGAAAAGACTGGCTCCCTCAGCTGGAAAAATTCAAGTCTAGGATCCAAGCCTGGGGCTTCTCCTGGCTTAACACTGCTGGCAAATCTTTCCTTATTAAATCTGTGCTCTCCAGTCTTCCCCTATTTCAATTCGTTGTGCTTCTTGCTCCGGCAAGTATATTAAAAAAAATGGAAGAATTCATGCGGAGGTTTTTCTGGAAGGGAGGTAAACAGAATGAAAACAAGATTCCCCTTATCAGTTGGGAAACCATCTCCAAGCCTCTGAGGGAGGGTGGGTTAAATTTCAGAAATCTCTGTCAGCAAAACGTGGCTATGGCAGCCAAGATTATTTGGAGGATCATAGCGCCCAAGCCTGGCTGGGCCCAATTGGCTCTCTGGAAAAAGTATTTCAGGGGTCCTCGTTCCTCCTGTTTAGACAATGTAATACATTTGCCTTATTCGTCTTTTCTCAAACTGTATGTTAAAGCTGCTCCCTTAATCAAAGCGCACTCCTATTGGATTCCAGGAAATGGAAAAAAGATCAATATCTGGGCTGATAAAATTATGAATAAGGACCCAATTGAAGACAGAGCCTCCATTAGAGCGCTGCATTGCTGGATGGATAGAGAGGGGTTGTGTTCGTTGTGGGATATTTCTCTTTGGAAAGACTCTGCCTGGGCAGGGTGGAAATGAATTAAGGTGCCGGCTCACCTGACACTCGAATGGTCCACGCTGCTGGACCTCCTCCATGGCTTGGCACCCACGCGCATGAGGAAAAAATATGTGAAAGGCTGGGGGCCGAATGCCAAAGGTTACACTGTCTCCATGGGATATGACAAGTTGAAAGAGAGGCCTTACGTCCCCCCTGACCCTGCACCTTGGCAGGGGGTCTGGCATTTTCCTTCATGGCCCAAAGTTTACTTCTTTGCTTGGCTCCTTTGCCACGGCAGGATCCTTACGTATGACATCTTGCATAAAAAAGGGTTCTATGGTCCCTCCATCTGCTCGTTGTGCAATGAAAATGCAGAGACTGCTGCCCACCTAGTCCTCGAATGCAAGTTCTCTAAGCAGATCTGGTCCTCCTTCATTCACAATTTGGATCCCAACTTCTTGCTCCCTCGTTCCACTGCTGATCTCTTTTCTAATTGGGCAATCAGATATCCTGGCCCCCCTTCTAAAAATCAGCTAATTAAATCCGCATGGGCTGTCCTTCCTAAGGTTATTTGTTGGCAGATCTGGCTAGAAAGAAACAGAAGAATCTTCAAAAATATTAAACAGAATCACAAGGTCTTAGAAATCAAGATTAAATGTCATCTAAAGGAGTGCTTGACTGATATAAAAGATGATTCCAATCTCAGCCAACAGGACATTGCTTGGGGATCTTCCCTTGACTTGCAATTTCAATCAGCAGTTAGAAACGTCCCTCCTCTCAAAGACTTGCAAATAAGGAAGTCCGAAACTGACCTTCAAGACTGGCTCAATTCACATTCAAGGCACTCTCTCTTTTTTGATGGGGCAGCAAAGGGAAATCCGGGCAAAGCTGGTGCTGGAGGTGTTGTTGTAAGTCCAATTGGGGAAAAAATTCATACCTTCGCTTGGGGGCTTGGATTCTCATCCAACGTTCAAGCTGAAGCTTTGGCCCTCTACCAAGGCCTCAAGATCCTCAAAGATTTAAATATAAGTGAAGCTAATGTCATAGGGGATTCCCAGATCATTATAAACGCAATGGTTTCCAACTCCCCAGCCTCGGATCTCAAACTAGCAAGGCTGATATCCAGAATTAAGGGTATGGAAAACGCTTTTCAGAAGCTGAATTACTATCATGTGCTAAGAACTCACAATAAACAGGCGGACATTGAAGCCAATAAAGCTACCCTCCTCTCTGCCGGTGTCAAGATGAAAGACGAGGAAGAATCTTGGGAACCTATCCCATAAGCTGTCCGTGGTCATGTTTTACTGTTGGCTCTTAAATAAATTTGTTTGTATCTTTAAGTTAGGGAAAATCTCTGAAATCGAATTTTTAGATTGTCTGTCATGGAAGAAGTTTGCAAGCTGCGGCTGCATTTTCAATATTAGCAGTAAGATGCATCAGGATTTAGACATCCTCAATGTAATCAGATTTCTGGCATTCAGGCCAAGATGAATATTAATATCACATAACCATTTCTTTAAAAAAAAAAAAAAAAATATGACGAATAAACAATTTCATAATCTTTGTTGCAACATTTTCTTTAAGTCTGATAAGTGGATGTTAATCACCATCATCATCATCATCATCAATATAAAGCAAAATTAAAAAGTCAAAAATAACATTTGGAGAAATATAGAATAATAATAACCAATAAAATATAATAATATATTGAAATAATAAGGCCCAATAAAAATTAATACTTTATAGTGTAAAATTTTAAATGATATTTGAATTTATAGATATTTATTTGTTTTACCTTTAAATAATTATTTATAGTTATTTAATATTTAAATTATAATTTTTGAGATAAATAAAAAATGTGTGTTTTTTTAATTTTTTTAATTTATAAATAAGTATAATTTGAATTAATTATTAATTCAAATAATAATTTATAGATTATAATATATTAAATTAGATCTATCTTAATTCTGAATCTATTAAATGCCAAGGGGGATCAAATCTCTTTTTATTATTAATTATTAATTTTATATTATAGTGTTTTTATTTTTATCATAATGTGGTTTTTTACATGAAATTTTGAATTGATGACTTTTACACTATAAAGTGCCTTAACAAAACATGGTATCACCTTATGCTCTACACCCCATGGACATACTTATAGATATAAAATTTTATTTTAATAGTTTATTTATATAAAAATATATGAATTTTTTTTAATACAAATTAATAATGTTTTTTTAAAATAAATTTGTAAGAGATAATTCAAAGTTATATAAAAGAAAAAGATAAAATTCTAATAATAATATTTTAAAATTCTAAAAATATTGTTAAAAATTATTTTGATATTAGATTATTAACTATTTTTGGTTGGATATATTGATATAGCCACACAAAGAAATCTATAAAATATGATTTAAATGATTTAAAAGGGATTCACTATAAAACTTCCTTTTTCATTTATCTAGTTTCACATAATTAAATTATAGTTTTTATTATCTTTGATCTCAAACTTTAGTTTTTTATTGAGATTTGTTACTCCCATTCCTAAACCCTTTTGTTTATAGAGATATATCAACTTATACCTCAATGCTTCTTCTAGTCTATTATCTAAGGATTGATACACTTCCACTCTTAGTTTTTAGTTGTGGGTATTATCTAAGAATTGATACACTTCCACTCCTTAGATTTTACTCTTGGTCGAGCAAATTTCTCAATTTTTTCCTTGTGCTTACTTCCACTCTTAGTTTTTACTAGTGGCCTATTATAAGCATTGACACACTTCTACTCCTAAGATTTTCTCTTGGCGCAGCCAATTTATCAATCTTTTCTTTGTGCTTTCAATCTCATTTTATTTTTGTCATAAGAAAATCATCCAATCCTACCAATGTAAAGGGTAAGATGAATTTGAAATTGATAAGCATTGTTTATCAAGGCTATAGTTTTGTCTAGATGATCAATTTTGTACTGGAATTTTATGAGACTTTTTTTCCAAAAATTTAATTATAAAAATGTACGAATAGATGTTTGAAATAAATTTGACACCATCCAAAATCTTTATGGCACCAAAAATCTTGAAACTTAACAACTATAACCTAAAAAAATTCCAAATATTTTAATAATTTTTTTTTCAAAATTATACCAAAATTCAAATTATTTTCTTAAAACAAAAAAACACTCAACAAAAAATCATAAAAATAAAATACACGTGCTTCCATCTAAGCAAAGGAAAATCATAAAAATAAAATAGACGTGCTTCCATCTAATCGATGGAAAATAAAAAGCAGGTAGCCGCTACGATAATAATAACTAAATGCAACGCCACACCAATTTCTCTCATTCGCAAATTATATTTTCTATCAAAAGAACACCATAAAAAAGGGCTAACCTTATTTTCCAGTCCATCGGCCCATAAATGCGCCGAGGCAGGAAACGCATAGTCTAAAAAGGCCGCATTTTCACCTAGAATCCGGCAATGTTTTTGAGAAAATCCGGCAAAGATTTGCCTAGAATCTTGTTTATAGTTGTTAAAATTTAATATTTTGAGTGCCCTAAGGGTTTTTGATACTGGTGAATCCATTTCCAGCATCAAAAATGGATTCTAAACACTCCAAGCACATGATTTTTTGAATTTTAGTTGACTGGATTCTGACAATTTTTTGTCGTCCGGGCTATTTCACGGGCTGAGTAGACAACTTTGGCAGGAAATGCCTACCATCAGATTAAAGCGACACATCATTAGACATTAGGTATTTCCTGCCTCGGCGCATTTAGGAGCTCGCTGACCAGAAAACTTCAACTTCAACGTCCGAAAAGCAACTGCATGCTGACTTGGTCGGCCAAGAAAGCAAGAAAAGTAGTGGAGCGGCATCTGAATTGGGCGACCCAGAAAGCAAAAGGATTGCCAGGTGATTTGGGTGGTTTTTGAAAAGGTAACTCCAACCTGTCACTACGACTACTTTCCTCACCCATCCTTTTCCCATGGGGCATTTATAAACTCCCAACTTCACCATTAAAAGCCAGACTGTCTCCCCTTTTATGTGTATTGAATTGGTTGGGAATGAGAATCGAACTAGAGAAGGGGAGAGCCCACGGAGAGGGCGTGGTGACCACATCATAAAATGTTTTCAATGGCTGCGGCATACATGCGATTAATGCTTTAGGGTTGTATTTGTTAACGGTTAGATTTAAGTAAATAAATTATTAATGAGCGGGGTTGTACATGATTATAGAAGGAAAAATAGAATTTTAAGATGTTAGAAAATATTATATGCACTTCAAAATAGAGGTAGAGAGGCAAAGTTATAGGATTGGAAAATGATTAAAGTACTTTTTGAATTTCTAGTTTTTCAAGTAATATTATATGGGAAATAAATTGAGAAAATCCAAAAACGTTTAATCATGAGTAAGTTCAAAATAAAAAATTAGGTTTCTTATGAAACAATGTTCAGCTCCCATCAAAACAATTGCTATGATTAGTATTATAAGGTATCTAAAAAGAATTGAGCAAATGGGAGTAGGTAGATGGCCTAAAGTTATTTTCAATGAAAGCACTAGTGAAAGAAAGGAATCATGGATGAGACAAAACAACAAATGGATGCAAAAATATAATATTTACCTCAATGTCTATCTCGCACATAGCAAGGAGTTAAAGAATTTTGTTATGGAGAATTTCTATAAGTGCATATGGGGAAAAGAGTTGGGTAGAAAGAAGAAGTACTATGTTAAATTGGAGTAGGTAGATGGCCAAAAGTTATTTTCAATAAAGGCACAAGTGAAAATAAGATAATGACTAATAACTTATGTAACTTATGTAACTTATGACTAAAAAATAGTCATAAGTGGATAATGACTAATAACTTATGTAACTAGTAGTTAATGATAGAGATATTAATTCACAAAATTAAATTGGATATGGTAAAATAATTTAAAAATTAATATAGAACTTCCCTAATTGTTTCTAATCATAAAATTATCTATATCAATAAAAAATTGAAATTAAAAATCTTAAATAATATTTATTTAAAATTCTCCTCGAATTCAGGTGTTAATGCAACAACCAAAGCAAGGTAGTTGTAGCATGCCAGTGTTGCATGAGGTTTCAATGGGAATGGCTGAGTGGTTTCCATTCATTGAACTCATCAATGACCACATTCATTGCAACTAGATGATAGAGGTTCATGTGAGGAGAGAGCATTTACTAATAGTGAGATACATGAATTATGACATAACTGTGCAACCCAACATTCATTCCCTCAACTTCTCTGCTCTGCGAGTGGATGGTCACTAGGGGTCTGGCGATGCAGCGAGACTCGAGTGGTTTCAGGTTAGACATAGAGCTTTCTCATGTCTACTCATCATAATGAGGGAAAGGGGTCGAGCCATAAGATGTGGTACAAATCGCAGGCGACAGTCCCTCCCGTCCTTAACATGGTCAAGATAAATAACAATTTGATGAACACATCCTGATGCATATCCATTGCCTTGTCCATATAAGATTTACTGGGGGAGAAATACCATACCACGTGCATTCATATTGGGGAATATATATTAAGGAGGGTATGAAAAATGGAACTCAGTGTTAATGAAAAAATATAAAGGTGTATAAAAAATGTTAATGAAAAAATGGATACCTACAATATCTAGTGCAAGTAGGGGTTTTTTTAATTGGGAATGTGTATTGGGTTCGTATTGGTAGAGGTTTAAATAATGTTATTTTTAGAGGTATTTTCCAATATGTAGTCAAATTAGGGGTATCGTTGAATATGCAACAAACACATGTGATATGTCAAAGGTTCATTGAGTGCATCCTCAGTGGATTTGTCGCAACCATGGAGGCTCAAGAGTGAAGGAACGTAGGCAATGGTCACTGGGTTATCTGGAACTTGCTAGAAGACAACTGTAGGTATAGGAATAAGACACAGAGAGAGTTGGGAGTCGAATAACTAAAATCAACACCTATTTGGTTCACACACACTTGACCTTGAGGAATTTTTCAAAAGCCACTGTAATTCCCTTTCCCTCTCCTCCCCCTCCTCTGATTTCTTTAATTTGCATCACAGGAAAAAGCCAACATACTCTTATCATCAAGGAAAAGACCCTCCATTCTGACTTGACTATAATTTTAGGCTAAGGAAAAAAAAGTGGATAATTTCCATAGCTCTCTAGAACAAGCAGGACAAGCTCGAAATTTGGCTAGCCAGAATGTCGTTGAGGGCCAAACCAAGGGAGAACCCTCACAGAGGGATACTAAATCCTAAACAGGGAAAGTGTTTATCGAGTGGAAGTGTCCCCCTTGGCTTCCTGAATGACACAATGACCCCTTCCTCTACCTAGAGCAACATGAGCATGCTAAGAGGGAAAAGGATCAACAAGGAAAGGCTCCAAGGGAGAAAGTGCAACTCAACCAGACCAAGAATGACCAGGATAAGGACTATCTCAACCACGCATGTTAAATTCCTAGGATAAGCATACATAGTGTCTCAATTTTCCATGCTACTTGTTGTTTTTATTTCCTTAGTTTTAGTCACGTTTACTTTATTTTGGTGCAATATTGTGACAATTATGGTTTATAACTCTTTGGGATACCATCTAGTTTCCCTCTCATGGGAAAATGGTTTCTCCAATTCTCCCCTTAGGACAAACATGTTTTTTTGTTTTCAAGTAGCTCCTCATCATGGATACATATTACTCCATATCTCCATGACTGTATCTTATGTAAAAATTTTAAAATGTAAATATTTTGGCTTGATTACAAAAAGAAAAATATTTATTAAAAATTCCTTGTATGGGGTGATGAGGGAAGGGACAAGTGGTAGGTTGGCATGATAGTCCTCCCACCAAGTAATAAATGGGAGGCATGTGCCATGCTGCCCCTCCCTTGCATGATTTCAAAATTGTATCTTATGAGGATTCAGACATGTTGGTTCATGACCACAACTACCACTTCCTTACGAATGTGGGATGTGCAATTATTCTCATGCATGGTCTAATGGTTATGACGAGTTTATTCTTGGTTGTGGTTTTTACGGGTACTTGCCTCCCAAATTTTTTGCAATTTAGAGGGAATACTTTCCTTGCTATATATCCTTCAAATATGGGCAATGAAGTAAAGGCATGTAGCAGTATGAATGTTAATGTGGCCCTTTGAGGGGAGAATCTTCAATTGGGCATATCTTTGTGCATGGAGCTCAGTCTAAGATGGAATTTATATCTTTGGAAACCTCTCGACGAGAAAACGATTGTGTCAAATTTTAGTATCAAGTTTTGAGGAGGTTAAAGAAAGAGGACTTTTGATGATTGCACTTCCTTAAGGAGACCTAAGATGTATGGATGCCACATAGCCTTAGTCAGGCGCCATTGAGGGGGTGGGTATGTTATAGTTGATTTTGGCACCAATCCAATTTTCATTTTTTAGCACATTCTTTTCATAATTGTGGAAGGTGGTCCTGCCACAATTTGCATTAAATTATGGGCTTGTCAAGTCTACAAGGGAAATGAAGGATAATTCACAAAATTGATTTGAAAAAGGTAGTTATTGAAGTTTAGGCATATTGAACCCCTTCTTGGCTCTCTTACTTTTCTCCCCTTGTGGAATCATGTTTCTTATAGAAATTTGTGCCTTAGTCAACTATTTAACTAGTTTGGGTTTATCCCATGCAATTTGGCATGATTTATGCTAAAATATAAGAATGTTAAACATAATTAATTAGAATTAATTTGAAGATCAAAATGGGGATAAGGCACAACTCCATGTTGAGAAAAAGAGTAATTACACATGGCCCTCATCATGGGATATAGAAATCACTTGTGAGAGAAAAAGACTTCTTCTAGGTCAATAATACTTTTTTTTTTACTAGCAATTTTTTTATATAGATAGAGAGAGATAGAAAGAGAATTTATGGCCCATATAAAATTGGGAAGTAAAATCACTTATTGATGGAATATTAAAATTTTTATTTTGGATTACTTTATATCATCATCATCTCTCTATATAAAGATGACATAAAATTATTTGATGTAAAGTGGATATTGAAGTTGACTCACATTGAAATATCCTTTTCATCATTAATATCTTTCAAATACCATGTATAAACTCCATATCTAGCATGGAATGAATTACACATCTCCCTCATTTTAGGTTGTAAAATTGTATTTTGATACAAAAACTATAAGCAAGTGTCAATTGGGTTTAGCTTGAGCGATTGAGTGTAATAGATGTTATCATCCCCACCCAAGTTCAAATCTTGTAAAGCTCTTAAAAAGAGTTTTCTATGTGGTGCTCTTAAATGAGTATATAATGTGGTGTTGACATGGTACCAACTCTTGTCCTTAGTTATGATAAGTACATGGATAGGTGTGCCTATTTTAGAATTTTAATTTAATTATCAATTATTATTAGGTGGGTGGTATGGATTTAGCCTCTGTGGAATATTCTGGAATATTCACTTCAAGAATTTTAATTTAATTATTTAACCTCCATGTAATATTTTAGAATATTCATAGTAGTATCTATAAATCAAAGATTGAGATTTATCTCCAAAGTATTTATGTCCTTTTTAATCTTTTAATTAAATTGATTAATTAAAAGAATGACACATAAACAAGTGTCATTTGAAGTGGTTTACATTTCCTATCATGTAGCTAAAAATTTAAAATAATAAAAAATAATTAAATTATATCTTTATTTTAAATTATTATTACTATTTTTTTGTGGGCCAAAAATTTCTATTAATTGATCAAAATATTAGATCTGATATTCTTGAGGATCACTGTTCTCCGGGCCTCACTCTGACTAGATTTGTTGGCCATGAGAGTGATACAAACACTAGCATTCAACCAAAATTCATCACATATTATTGAAGAAAATTAAGTGCAAGATTAGCATCTGGAGCAGTAAGAGGACTTGGGTCAGGATGGGAATGGAATTCCACATGAACAAGGCAGGTCTCCATCTTATCAAGTCTGTCATTGTTGGGTCTCTTCCCACATGAACCCAAGTAACCGACCAACCGGGGGAAACATGCGACGAGAGGCTACTAATATGAGATTCAACCTACTAGATGACCTTGAGGAATTGGAACCAATAGAAACCTGACAAAGACACCTAACACAACATCAAAAACACCTTCAGGGGGTAAACCACCCTCCCAGACCCTTGAAACTTGCAAGGGGGCTGGATTTTGACCCTCTTGAGCCTTAGCCACGGGCATATAAGGGCAAGGGAGAGGATATAGACCCTTAGTAGTGGGCTAGCCTTGGCAAGGTAGTGGCTAGGGCCCAAACAATCAATTATGTGCCTGCAACTTCGAGATTTGTGCCACATTTTTAGCCCCTAATCCTAGGTCATTGCCCAGAACTTCTTGTAACTTCAAGAGAGGATAAATAACATTAATACAAATACATGGAATCAAACACATCATCAGGAACTCATTTGACCCCACCCAACCATGACAGGAATTTTTTCAAACATGTCACAAACATTTCATCTATAGGTGTAAACAACAAAATTAAACATAGGGGTATAATACTTATTTGAGAATCGCTAAGAAGCATTTCTCCCTTGCATCATAAGCTACAATACAATTTATTTGACCATAGATACAATGTATATTCATTAACAGGTAAAACATAGATAGGGCCATACATCATCACTGATAAAATACATGCTTATAAGCAACATAATAACAAAAGAAATACCATGGATATAAGATCAATTAAATCCACATAATAATCAATAAATTTGCATACCAAATATCAAGAGAATGAGCTTCTCATCAATGAGTGTAAAAACAAACCGTAGATGGGACTTCCATGTTCCACCTGACCATAAATTAGTTGAGCCAATTCTTACTTTAGCCAATCACCCTCGTGTCATATTCCAAGCATGAATGTGGGACTTCATCAAACACATAAATCAACACCAAACTAGGGCTCCCACGACCAGACTGTCTCAACCCCAAACCAACGATTCCACCTCATGGTTAGAAATCACAACCATCATGGGTTGGTCTCTACCCAAGTTTTTCCAGCGCTCCAGAGTATTTGTTCCAACCGAGGCTTCGAGGACTAGCAGCTTAACCCCAATTGTTACAGGGCTTCTAGAGCGTTTTTCCAACCAGGGCTTCCAAGACTAGTAACTCAACCCACCTAGGGCTTCTAGAGCATTAGTCCAACCAAGGCTTCCAGGACTATTAACTCAATATTTTTTAGGTATAGGGTGGGGAAATTCACTTCATTTGGACAGTTCGTTGGACTCTCTATTATCTGCCAAAATCGATGTTGGATTGAAGCAAATTTTAGGTTTGTGTATTGTCGCTAAGTCTTGTGACACATAATTGAAATAACAAAGAGTGTTTACAAGATGATGAAATAATAGTGAAGGAGCAATTTATCATATTGTTGGGTTGCTTGATTCTGCTACCCCATTTGATGAAAATGTATGTACATGATAGAATTTATCCTTCCTTGGTTGATCTACTTATTTCAAAGTCAAAATATTTTGCTTGCCATATTGGTATATGCATTTATGAACTACGTCATGCTTGATGGCATTGACAAAAATAAACTGAAAAATCCCTTCTTAGCAATTAAGTAGCTTCCATTAAGCAGAATGTAACTCTTCTAACCTCTTACTTGACCTCGCTCCTATTATTACTACTTTCCAGCTATAATTTAGCAACCTAATTGCCAATTTTTTTGAGCTTGTATTTCAAGCTCTGCATTGTGTTTTCCAGAAGTTGGTGGGGGTATTGTTATGGGATGACAATTTCCTTACCTTATATCCAAGTACGAGGGAGATAACTAAGGGTATGAAAATGCAAACTCTAGGCTTAGTATAACGTTGACTCTGGGCTTGCATTAGTGAAGATGGAGTTGGTAGGGGTATTATTATGGGATGACAATTCCTTTACCTTAGATCCAACTTTCTGGGAGATAATTAAAGGTATAACAATGAAAACTCTAAACTTTAAGTAGAGCAATCTGTGCTTCCATTGGTGAATTTGGATTTTCTTTTTCTTTGAGTTTACTTAGCCCAAGTGAATAGCCTCATTTCACCATTCATAGAGGCATCCCTTGATAGCAACTAGTCTCTTATGGGTTGGTTATGGGATATGGCTATTTAGTGGGCCTAGTTCGAAAAATGGTCAGTAATTAAAAAAGACTCCAAAGGTGAAATCAAAGTCATTTCAATTTGTTTTCTTTATTTATCTCATTTTACTATTTATAATATACATGATTTTAGCATATTCATCTTTGGTTTGATACTTTATATATGAAATTCACTAAACTTGTGGTGCTTCTCTCTATATATCAATTTACTACTCCATTCTTAAATTTATATATCATTTTGTTGATCATAGTTTACAACTTGATTTTGGAATATTCATCTTTGACTTAATTCTTAAAATGTGAAATTCACTAAAATTACCACTCCTCTAAAAAAACATATTATCTAGTACTTAAAAAAACCACAAATTCCCCAACTAATGGTAAGATAATCAATACAAAATCCTCCCAATGGTTTTATATGAAAAACTAGAAAGGGTCAAAGGGGTCAAGAAAGAGATAATCATTCTTGCAACATAAAAGGTAAATATATCTCATATTGAGTATGTGAATTAAATAGTATATTTATTGAGTTTTCATATGGTATTAGTTTATTTAATTGTTTTATAATTGTTTTAAAGGAAATAAAAAAGTAGATTATACATTGTATTTTAATTAAAACTCGGTTTGAATGGACCAAAATATATTTTAATAATTGTTTTCATGAATTTGTTCCATTTTTTACTAGGAAAAGAGAAAGTTTGAGATTTTTGAATGATGTGATTCAAGTGCTTCAAGTAGCATTATCTATTATTTAATATATAAATAAGTATTCTTTTATTAAGCTACTTAAGCTAATCAATCTCCTAAGTTTTTCATTTACAACTCTAGATCTTTGATTTCTCTATACTTTCAATTCATTCATCGCTAAATTTATCTCATATTATATCTAGGTTGGATACTCTCTTTTAAGGTCATAAATTGGTACAAACATAAAACCTAAGCCATAAATTCATAAAAACACAAAAATACTCAACTACTAAATTGGCAAAAACATAAAATCTAATACTATTTTGGAACCAAACACAAAAATTTAGAGCTCTTTTATGTTATAAGAGATTCCAATAAAATGAATTAAGCACATATATGCAATATATATAAGTATATAAAATCAAATAAAAGACATGTGAACTGGTCATTTCATTACCATCATTTTGTCCAACATTTTTTAGATCAATCCTTCCATACCAAGAATTAGCAACTTTCAAAAACCAAGAATCAATGTGGTTGGAGCATCAACTCTCAAGATTAATAATAAGGGTATTTGGAGTAGAGCATGTTTGCAGTAGTGAAAAATATAAAATAACAAACAAACTTTAGCTTAAAAAGAGGAAGAGATAACATGAAGATGTGTTTACAACATGTAATGTATTGTTGCATGTAAATGCACATGGAATGGTTTTGAATATTATTAACATACAACCTTAACTTTGTTATTATCTCTTAACTCTATTCTTTACAAGTCCTTTGCATATCGTCATTTACAAGTCCTTTGCATATCGTCACTTATGGTGACTAAAGTATCACTAACTTATACACTATAACAATAACTAGAAGATAGGTATATCCACTAAAACTACAAGGATAGTGCCCACCATAACGACATAGAAGGGCATTCAAAACTTTCCTAAAGTTGAGAGAAGGGATAGAGAATCCAGATGATAATAGTCATCTCGGTATGAACAACCCCGCCATGGATGCTAACGCCTTCATGATGGCATCACAAGTGTACATCGCCGTGGTTTTTAATTTTTAAATTGGATTTTTGAAACAAACATTTTCATTTAATATTTTTATTCATGAACATGGGCCTTTAAACACATATTAATTAGTTGTAATTATTTTTAAAAATACTTAAATAAATTATTTATTTAATGAGATAATTATTTGCAAAGACAATAATAAAATACGAGTCTATCAAATTTATGATGGAAGTCTAGGTAAATGGGTGTCTTCCTTTTTTTGATATTCTTTTCTTTAGATTGGATGATGGTTATGTTTCTCATTGAGTTTTTTCACAAATAAACTCACACGGAACAATATCTTCATGCTAGTTCTCATCATTTTCTGGCACAAAAATGAGGAGTCCTTAACACTCTTGCCACTCGTGCTCTTATGATTTTTGATGAGAATCGCTTAAAAGAAGAAAAATCTCATCTTCTGAAAGTTTTTTAAAATAATGGCTATAACAAGCAATAGGGCCTCAAAGTGTTTCAAAGGGCCTGTAAAGAATCACGAGTTAAACCTACTTGTGATGATCAAATTTCTAATGTGCAACTTCTCTGTATCCAAGGGACCACTGATAAAATTGCTCATATTCTTAAGAAGAATAGAGTTTCTGCCATTTTCAAGCCCCTTAATACCATTAGAAATTATCTTAGATTTGTTAAAGACCCGATCAACCCTAAACACATGAAAGGAGTTTACTCAATTCCTTGTTCCTTACATTGGTGAAACTGGTCGCTCCATTAACCAAAGAATCCAAGAACATGCAACAAACATTAAGCACAATCGTTCACATTCCTTAGCTTTAGTTGAACATGTGGTGAAACCTAAGCACCATGTTTGCATTGATGATTCTTGGGTCATCGCAAGCGTCAGTCACTTCCATCATCAGAAGCTAAGAGAGACCATTGAGATTGAGATGCATGCATGAGCCGGATTCTTGTCCTCTCCTCTTGATTGTCTTTCTTTTTTATTTTATTTTTATTTTTATTTCTATTTAATTTTATCTTATTTTATTTATTTATTTTTATCTATTTATTTATTTTATTTTATTTATTCTCTTTTTTAGCTTTATTAAATAATTATTCTCCATTGGTTTAATTTTTAAAAATAATAATAATATTTTATATTTTTTTCTATTATAAAAATTTTAATTAAATTTATTTAAATTTAAATTAAAAAATAAAATAAAATAAATAATTGATTAAATATTATTCTAAAATATTAATTCATTATGACTAATTCTTATTCTATAATTAAATATTAATTTATTGTAAATTAATTTAGTTCGATTTGATATTAATTTAATTTTAAAATAAATAAATAATAAAATCCTATTTTCGGTTAATTCCTAGGAGCTAATTCATAATGGCTAACTCTGTACCTAGATGCATCTTTGTTATTTAAACATTTGGAAAGAATGATTTTTTCTTTTTCTTTTTTTCTAGGTAAATTTAAATCTATTAGTGAAACATAATATACAGCAAGTACATGGCCTTCAGAGGCAATCAGTCAGCAAAATAACAGGAAGTGAACCGCCCTCGAGGGGAAACCGGCCCAAAAAGCGTTTGAGTGCTGCCTCGACCGAGGAAACCAGCTTTAACATGCAAAAATTATATAAGAGCCAACCCGACAGAAGTTCTAAAACTGCCTCGACAGAGGCACTTAGCATAGACACATCAAAACCTGAAGTGACCAGAAACAACAAAAATTCATAGAGACTAAGCAAAATTACATGGACCAGGACGGAGACGTTAGAGACCATAGTCGCCTGAGGGCAATTCTTCTTCAATTCTGCACCATCCAACATCCTCATCGTTGTGGCTCGGACCGCTTTGAAGTGCATCTGCGCCAGTCTCACGCCCTGCAACCTGCAATCCAACTTCCTGATGAACATTCGAACTGCTGTCCCCAGCCTTGTGGGAGGAACTTTTTCCCATAGCCTGAGGGGCAAGTGAGGAAGACGGAGGTGCTTGCAGATTGAATGGGAGCGTCGTCGGAGGGGGGTCCGGAGGGACTCCAGGGATTTCTTTGAAGGACACCGTGACAGTAGCGATGACCAGGGGGCGATTGGAATCACAACGGTAATGGAAGACTGCCGTGGAGGGGCTATGAAGAGTGGCTGAGACGGCGGGACGGGGGGCCATAGGCGGCCATGAGACAGCAGAACCTCGCAGAGGGGAAGAGGTGGAGCGGCTGCCACGGCCTCTTCCATGACGATTACGCGTAGGGGGGGAGCAGCTACGGGGGCTTTCCGAGGAGGACGACGGAGAATTGATGGAGAGAGAGCGGTGTTTGCTGGTGTCACGGCCCCTGGAACCACCACGGCGACATCGCAATCTATGCCGAAGCCTGGGCATGGCGTCACGGTGGCGAGGAGAAGGAAATGGGCAAACAGAAGACAGCAGAGGTAGGGCAGGAGCCAAGAGACCAGGCAGAGAAACTGAAAGAAGGGGACAAAAGGGACTGTGAGAGAAATGTAAGCCGGGAAGTAAGTCAAAACAGCAACCCAAAAGGCATCTTCGACCCACAGAGCTGCGTCTGCTCGACAATTCGGCGTCCTGAGAGCACCGGGAAGCCACTGGCCGGAAGAGCATCGGCATGAAGACCTGCGAACAGCAATGAGACCACACCAGGAGCCCAAACACCAAATTGCAGAATGGGGACGATGAGCCGAGCGGAGGTAAGTTAAGAGGCTGGTCGTCTTGGCATCCCCACCGGCATTAATGCCGCGTAGGGTGACGGCGTCGGAAGAGGTGCACATCAGATGAACATAAATGGGGCATAAATGTTGCCTGCAGGTAGCCAAGTGGCCATGCCACGCGCTACCACGCCCAGTCGGGCCCATCAACGCAGACTTAAACACTCGCATCCGGGTGGAAAGAATGATTTTTTCACCTTTGTCCTCTTCATCGCATTAGATGGTTTGAAAAGTCAACCCAAAAAACATATTTTTAGAAATACTTTTAGCAATATTTTAGAAATAATTTTTAATAATATTATATATATATATATATATATATATATATATATATATATATATATATATTTTAAATATTATTGAATATATTTTTTATAATTTAAAAATAATAATAATAAAAAAATAAAATAAAATAAAATAAAATTAGTTTCAAGCTTCTATGTTTATCGTTTAATGAAGAGATCTCTGAATTATCCATAGTGTGATCAAACAATGGTTGACATTTCGAATCCCAACGGGGATCCATCTTCAGGACAAGCTTCAGAGCCTCATATTGTTCGAAAATTTATTCTTCGATGCCACTTTGAAAACCTTAGGGTCCTGCATGTATTCAAAAGGATTTATTCTAAGAGCCCATTGGAGTATTTTATAGGATGTGGTGTTGTAGTTTCATGCCTATGGTTTAGGCCTATAACACCCCTCTCTTTGCATTTCTCAAAATGAATAGAGTAGACTTGGTTTGGAGCATGTATGAAGAGATCTTCGTCCTAATGTTTATATTTATAATACCTTGATTAATGATAGTTGCATGGAAGGTATGTTGCATAAATATTTTGAACTATTTGATGAAATGAAAATGAAGAACATTGATCCAACTATTGTTACTTACATCATTCTCATTTATGGTCTACGTAAGGAAGACATGATGCAGGAAGAAAGTGACTTGTTTAGAACAATACAAGCTCTTTATGTGGCTCTTAATATATTTACATACAATGATATGATGGATGGATACTACAAAAGGGCTAATATGAAGGAAGCCCTTAAGCTTTATGATGAGATGTTCCAGAAAGGCATCAAGCCTAACGTTTTTATATATTGTACTCTAATTGATGGGCATTGTAAGGAAAGAAATATGGAGGAAGCAAAAAAATTGTTTATTGAAATGGTTGGAAAAGGTATAGCACCTAATATGGTTACTTACAATAGCTTGATTGGTGGTCACTACAATAACGAGAACTTGGAGGAAGCACTTACGGTCTATTTGGAAATCTTCAAGATGAGTCACATGCCTGATGTTTTTACTAACAATTCACTCGTCAAAGGTTTTGTGTAGAAGAGAAGGTTGAAGAGGTTGAACATATATTGTGTGAAATCCATGAAAGGGACGTGGTTCCAAATTGTGTCACATAGAATACATTGATATACGGGCTTTGCAAACAGGGAAAATCAAAGAAGGCTTTGGGATATTGTGTGAAAATGGTGGAGAATGGGATAGTGCTCGATGTTTCTTTTTCTAAATTGATTGGAAGGCACTTGAAGGAAGTTAAAATGGAAAAGCCTTTAGGGTTGTATAATAAAATTTTAGTTAAAGGCTTCATGCCTAATATTGTCACTTACACTGCTTTGATTGACGGATACTATAAGGATGTAACGTACAAGAGGATTTCAAGTTACACGATGAAATGGTAGGTGATCGGAGGCTCAGTATTTTAGCTCAAAAATGAAAGTGCTAAGAATTGAATGAAACTAGAATTAAAGCGATCGACCCATCGCAAGGAATCCAACACAACTCGTTTTGTTGAAAACCAAGTTCGGATGAAGGAGTTGTGGTCTGTTGATCGCCGTTCAGAACAAGCAAATGTTTATTAAAAAATTGCAGAACAACTACACACTAACATGGCAGCCCAATCAGCATTCAGGGAATCTTCTGCAGTTTTTTTCCAATGGGACTATGACAAGTGTCACTGCGGGGTTCACCAGTTTGGTTTGTAAAGGTAAAATTTGTCCAATAACCTTTAGAGTTGAATGCGTGTTCATGATTTCAACGTGCTAGAAATTATTATTTTTAACTAATTAAGATTTTGGATATATATTATATATTATTTATATTTCAAACATTAATTAAATTTAAAATTTCCACACATATTAATTATTAACCATAGTTCGAGCTTACCTAAAGTCCACATGCATATGGTTCAAAGCTTGTAATTAAAGTTCGAACATGGTGGAAGCATGAAGGTTCGATTAAACATATGGTGGGTTGAATCTAAATATTAAGTGGAGCGGATTATGTGCTAAGGGTCAAGGTATATACTAGCAATTGCACCGGGGGTGCAAGGGAACGCCGGAAGGAGGAGACCTGAATCATTTTGTGGTAGATGTTAGGGAACATGATGAATGTGAATTTATGAGGGGTAAAATCTGTTATTGATTGATTACATGAATATTTAGATTTAAAACTACGAAAATAAAATATGTTGTTTGTTCAAGCTCGATGAGTTACATTTTATGATTTTGTGGTTATTATGTAAAATCATTATGTGTTCATAATAGTAGAAGTAAGTTAGTGATATTTGCACGAATATAATTTAAATTAGAAGCAAAATAATTGAAAATGAATAATACGTTTGGTTGTGAATCAATTTATAATCGTATAAAATGAGAGCATATAAAGGAAGTAATTTTTGATATTTAATTATGTAGGCATAATTGATATGATGAAAATAGATAGTATACAATATAGTAGACCATAGATTTTTTGTCCATTATATATATATATATATATATATATATATTTTGTGAGGGTTTCATTGACTTGTATAGAAGTAATGTAATGGTAAAGAGGATGTAGATGTTATTGAAAGTCCTAGTAGTAGGCAGTTTAACATCATGGTAGAAGAAAAATGAGTAAGAGTGATATTCTGGGAGGGTATACTTGTGCATCGTATAGATTATTGCGAAGGCATCATTGACTTGATTTGAAGTAATGTAATGGTAAAAAGGTTTTACATCATGGTACAAGCAAAAATAGTAAGAGTGATATTGTTAAATATAGAAGAAAATTTCTTTGGAACAGAAAGGAGGAACAAGTGTTAGCATAGTAGACTGATCATGCATGAAAGGTGTTTGGTTGCAATCTAGTCGTAAATACAAGGGGTTGCTCAACATCGACATCACCAATTGACGTCCAAACCCGAGATGCGACTAAGATAGTATGCTCGAAGTTGCCTTTGCGCATCTCTTTCATGCACATGAATGAGGCGACGAATGAATATTTTGATCTTCTTGAGTAGTTGCAAAGTTGGGTGCAAACGGTATAGTGGTAGAGTAGGTGGAACGAAGAAGCGTTGCTGTAGAATGAGGAGTGCATTCTCTTGTTGAGTGATTTATTCATAGAATTTGTTTAGTTGAGAAAGGTAGTTGCGATCCATAGTTGCTGCAAGGGAGGGAAGGAGGAGAGTTGAATCATTTTGTGGTACATGTTAGGGAACATGATGAAAATAAAACGATGAAAATAAAATATGTTGTTTGCTCAAGTTGGAGGTGGAAAGAAGGTAGGTAATTTCATCTCGATGAGTTACATTTTATGATTTTGTGGTTATTATGTTAAATCATTATGTGTTAATAATAGTAGAAGTAAGTTACTGATATTTGCACGAATGTAATTTAAATTAGAAGCAAAGTAATTGAAAATGAAGAATAGGTTTGGTTGTGAATCAATTTATAATCGTATAAAATGAGAGCATATAAAGGAAGTAATTTTGGAGATTTAATTATGTAGGCATAATTGATATGATGAAAATAGATAGTATACAATATAGTAGACCGTAGATTTGTTGTCCATTGTATTTTTTTTTTTTTTTGCGAGGGCATCATTGACTTGTATAGAAGTAATGTAATGGTAAAGAGGTTGTAGATGTTTTTGAAAGTCCTAGTAGTAGGCATTTTAACATAATGGTAGAAGCAAAATGAGTAAGAGTGATATTGTTAAATTTAGAAAAGAATAGATTTGGAACAAAAAGGAGGAGCAAGTGATAGCATAGCACATTGAGGGGGTATTCTTGTGCATCGTATAGATTTTTGCGAAGGCATCATTCACTTGATTTGAAGTAATGTAATGGTAAAAGGTTTTACATGTTATTAAAACTCGAAGTAGTAGGCAGTTTTACATCATGGTACAAGCAAAAACAGTAAGAGTGATATTGTTAAGTATAGAAGAAAATTGCTTTGGAACAGAAAGGAGGAACAAGTGTTAGCATAGTAGAATGATCATGCATGAAAGGTGTTTGGTTGCAATCTAGTCGTAAATACAGGGGGTTGCCCGACAGCGACAACACCAATTGACGTCCAAACCCGGGACGCGACTAAGATAGTATGCTCGAAGTTGCCTGTGTGCATCTCTTTCATGCACATGAATGAGGCGACGAATGAATATTTTGATCTTATGGAGTAGTTTCAATGTTGGGCGCAAACGGTATAGTGGTAGAGTAGGTCGAACTAAGAAGCGTTGCTGTAGAATGAGGAGTGCATTCTCTTGTTGAGTGATTTCTTCATAGAATTTGTTGAGCTGAGAAAGGTACCTGCGATCCATAGTTGCTGCAAGGGAAGGAAAAGCATATAAGTGAACATGTAAAAATTTGACACTAATAATGAAAAGCATAATAAGAAACAAATAGTAGGAACAAATATGAGTTGAAATGATATTGGAAAGTGAAGATGTAAATGAAGCAGGAAATTTGCAAGGTATTATTATGAGGAACAAGAAGAAAGAAGTAAAAGTGGAATGCAAGTGAATAGAAGGTACCAATAATAGGAGTTTTTCAAGGAGTGTGAATAATATATTTGGATGCAAGGTGTGCTTCTTCTTGTTTCCTGCGCATGACGTAAGGGTTGTCCTGCATACGTGAATAGCGTGAGTAGGAGAAGGCAGGGGAGATGCAGAGATCATTGAGCGAGCGAACTCTTGAGATAGTTGTGAAAGTGAGCCCTTGCCGGTCAATGTTGCCGATGTCGATTGTTGCTTTATCTAGTGTCATGCCTTGCGATTTATGGATTGTTAAGCCCCATGCCATTCCGAGAGGGATTTGTGTGCGTGAACCCCTTGTGATGGGGGGGATTGGGACAAATGTAGGATTCGAAGGATCCCATGGTGGACCAGTGTAGTGAGGGAAGGCAACTACAACAAAGGATGGTAGTTCTGGTGGTGTACAACCTGGTGAATATACGATTGCACGAACAATGCCGAGCAAACCGTTAATAAGACCAGCACCAACCCAAAGATTGCTTCTGAGAATAACACGTTGGTCAATGCAAAGGAGTATTTTCTTTGATAATTGATCATTTTTTGGTTGGGTAGTTTCTAGTTGCCTCTTTTCGACAGCATAACAATGTGCAACTGGCTGATTTAATAATTTTAACATTGATTTATTGTGTAAGTCAACAGCGTCATTTGTTGAATAAATATGCATTGAAGTGGAGAATGATTGGACTTCGGCTTCAGGAAGATTTGTTTTTGAACGTGTCATAAGAAGATTCCAATCAGCAACAGTGGGTGTTGCATTGCGAAGGTTGGAGAGGAGTTCGCGGAAGGAAATTTGTGCAGGACTTGTTCCTTGTTGTCGAAAAACTGTTGCAAGCGTAACCACAGTAGTGAAGCTTTGCCAAAGTGCAGTACCACGAGAATTGCCTACATACATTGGCGTGTCTTTTACAGGTGGTAGTTGGCCAAGTTCGCCCACAAGGATTATAGAACGTCCACCAAATGGGCTGTTTCTATTTGATGGGAATGCCTCGCGCAAGCGATCATCAATTTGAGAAAGCAATTTAGGACCAATGAAGCTCATTTCGTCAATTAGAATGTAATGAATATGCTGAAGTTGTTCTTGAAGGTTTAGGAGGGATTGACCCTCCAAAGGCTCCATACAGGATATAGGGATGCGAAGAGCAGAGTGGATCGTCAAAGCATTAATGTGGAATGTTGCAACACCGGTAGGAGCAAGTAGTAGCAGGGGGCATTTTTGCATGGTGGAGCTTTCAAGGAATGCATTTTTTAAGAACTCAATTAGGAACGACTTGCCGGTACCAGCAGTGCCTTGGATTATCATGTGTAGTGTTTTTTTGGCAATGTAGTTGCGGAAGTGCGAGAAGATGATATTGAATGCAATGGTTTGGCTTGGGGACAAGGAGGAAAGGGAATGTGCAAATGGACTTAGGAGTTGGTGGGATATTGTGGAGGAGCGGGTGGAGTCAATGAAGCGGATCGCTGTTTCTTGTAAGTGTGGAGGGATTGTAGAGTGGCCCCAATTATGGTTTGTGTCAAACTCATGATGGCCAAGCATTTCAAGCTCATCGAGGAGGAGGTTGTTACCTGGGTGGAGTTGAGAGAGAAATTGCCATTCATGCATGTCAAGTGTGGGGTCATGGGGAGGGTTGTTTGGGGATGAACAGATAGAGTCGGAAAGGTCCGGGGTGGATGGTTTGCGATAAACATGCCAAGGTTGATATGTGTGTCTAATTTCTTCCCAGTGTGCAACAATTCTTGCATCGGATATGCCAATATCATTAGGGAGGCTACGGAAAGGGAAGTATAGAAGGAGTTTGCTCCAGCAGAAGTCTACATAGGATGGTGATTCTTTCAATGGAATGGAGGTGTAACGAGGAAGAACGCGGACAACCATGGGAGGGAATATTTGTTTCCATGGTGATGTTTTTCGGCGGGTGGAGAAGGACCAGGAGCGTGCAACTTCAATAAGAGACAAACTTTCAAGTGCAGCTGGTCTTTGCATGTAGGAGGCAATGAAAGGTGTTGATGGAGGATGACCATCTAAATCATGCAATACACGTTTGAAGACTTTTTTTTTACATTGAGGGAGACAAAAGAACGACTACATTTTGTTAGTGGGAGTTTTTGTAGCATGTGGCATGTTTCTTGTGCACCAATGTCTCGATCAGCAACAATTTCGGTGAGGAATTTGCGGACGATAGTGATAGTAGGAGCATCTGGGGGGGAGCATTGTGAGAGGCGTGAGAGAATTTGGTAGTAGCTTTCAGACTTTGCCTCTGATTTTGCTGCATACTTTGAAATGTAGTTCAACACAGCATGCGTGAGAGAACTGGTTGAAAATCAATGTTGGCCCTCCATATTGCAAGTAGCTGAGCATTGTGCACGTTGAGTTTGTCATCATTTCTAGCAGGGGAGTACACTTTTCTGCTAGAACCATCAATGTGAAGAGATGACGTGTTGCGAACCTCCCATGGGACTCCGTAGCGGCAAGTTGATGTGTTATTTCTTTTGCGTAAACATGTAGAAGAGTGGCAATATGTGTGCCTTTGAACAGAATTGAGGACTTTTTCATAGTCTTCTAACTGATTGCTTGCAAATATTTCATGTGTGCTAAGGAGGCATGGATCTTGTAGAGATGAATGATTTATTCCAGGAGCTCGACTGTGAACCGGACGAGGATTCCAAGCAGTGCAGTACTTATCAAAATATTCTGTAGCCGCGCGGACATCTGTGGCATTGGTCCAATCGAGATTGTCTATAGCAGGTGCATTTGGAAGCCACAGAAACCCATGGATATGTGCGGAGCCGCGATGTTGCCATTCATACCTTATAAAGGAAGGGGACAGATAGTAAGATTGGATGTGTGGAAGTGAAAGGAATGAAAGATAAGAGAAGGAAGGAATAGTATGCATACCTGCACCAGTAATCATTTACAAGGAATCCTTTAAGTAGCACCTCTTCCAGGAATATTGTGAATTTGCAATGGATATATTGAGATGCACGATGCGGGTTTCTAACAATGTTTTGGATTCTCCATCGAGTGTGCTCATTTGAATTGGATGGAGGGTTGGAAGGCATCAAATTATGCAAGTCAGGCCATTTTGTATCAACTGTAGTTAGTGTGAAGAATATGGTAGGGGTACCAATTTGAGTGATCATGTCTGTTAGTTCTCCTCTAGCTTTACTCCAGAAAGAATGGCTTCCACGCAAGGATGACCCGAAACACATAATTTGGTCTGGAATGGTGGAAGGGGGCGTTTGTTGGAGCTGGTGGCAGAGGTCGACGACTGTTGCTGGTAGGGTGTTTGAAAGGTCCCTTTTAATGAAGACAGAGGCAGTTGCTTGGCTGTGATGGCGCATGATAAGGTTGTACAAGTAATATCGGAAGCGAGGATGTTGTGCAAAACGATTGTCATTGTAGCGCATTAGATGCATAGCGTATTCTTGCATGTCCACTTTTGCAATTCTTGGTTGGTTAATCATGGGAGATCCTTTGGGGAAGAGGGTGGGGAAGGCCATGCAGAATAGGCCCTCTGTGTTGTATTCATTGATTGGGGAAAGGCCAATGGTCGGCCATTGAAGTGAATGGGTGGTTGTTGAATTGGAGGAATCTATGTAGGCACGTATTTCATCAAGTTCAGAATGACAGTTTGGTAGAGTTGAAACAAAGGAGGATGGGTGGAGGTCAGATGGGCATGAGTGGGGAAGTTCAAAAGTAGGAATTTCTGGAATGGCTTCATGGAGTGCGATGGAAGATGTGTTGATATGGTGTAGCATGTTGGAAATATTGGTAGGTGGAATAGGCAAAGCAGAGAGGGCAAGTTGGTTAATATGGACATCTTTGTAGTATGGGTCGTTTTGTAATTTGAATTACAACTCTGCATGGACATGTGTTCGACTAACAAGAAATTCATAGTTTTTTTCATCAAAGCTAGTTTTGTTTACCACAAGGATGTCTAGTTCTGAAGACATCCGAGGAAGAGAGGTGACAATATTTGTGATATCTTGTGGAAAACTAATAGTATGACCGGAATATTTCAATTGGCCACCACGTGCATGGGTGACTTGAAGAACGGGATTGACACGAGCAATGAGCATCTCTTCAACTTGAGTTAGGCAGGATAGGACATGTGGTTGGATACCTGGGTCCATGTTATTTGTAGAGGAGAAACAATGCGTTGATCGTTCGGCAACACAACGGGTACAACAAATTATTCCATGACTTGTTTTTGTTTTCATGGATGGGTAAGCTTCATGACAAATTGAGCAAACTTGGATGGGACAAAGTGCATCGATCCTTTGACGAAACCGAAAATGTGCATGTTGCAGAAGGATGGGGAGAAATTGTTGGGCAGGTGGAAAGGGAGGAACATGGTGTGGAATATGTAAAGGGTAGGGAAGATTTGAAGGAGTTGAAGTGCTTGGAAAGGGTCGGTTAGGAGGTGGAGATGGAAGGGGAAGTTGGGAAGTTTGGGTGGGATGTATGGGGAGGACAGAATTTTGTGAAGCAGTAGGAGTATTGTTGGTTTGAGAGCGAAGGTTTCTTCGACAATTTGAAGAGAGGAGGTGACGACGTGCATTGATGATGTCTTTATTAAGTGCGTAGTAGCGTTGTTGTTGTTCCCTTTCCACATTGTTTTCTAGTCGGGTTGGCATAGCTGTTGCAAGTAAGGAAACGTCTGTCAAATGCATGAAGTATATTGCGACTGGTTATTAAAGCGAAAATGTATTTAGTATGGGTTGCTTGGAAATGTGTGTTGCATATTTCAAATTGAGAAAGCATTTATTTTGAAATCAACCACATGTTGCATGTATTGGCTAGAGTAAAGTGAAGACATATTTTGTATTTTACAAAAAGAGAAGAAACAATTTATGTATTATTTTTTATAGTAAGCATAGCATATTCATCTGTACATTTAGAAACTGTGTGTATTCCAAAGAAGATGAAACAATGAAGGAGGAAAGGCAAAACTATGTGACTAAATGTTCATATATTAGAAAGATCCATTAAATCATAATGGAATGACATATATACAAAACGTCATGAAGAAAGGAGTGGGCGATGAAGAGTTTAGGAGAAGTAGTAGAAAGTAGAAGGGCAATGGAAATATATGCTTACGATTACAAAACATGTCTGGAAAATGGATGAGGAATGGCAATCAAGGTTTAAGAAGACTGAAAGGGGAACAATAGGAAGGAAATGAAAATTTGTAGCGGATGGTGGACATGTTAGGAGGAAGCTATTATGGGGAAAGTATGTATTGAATGAGAGGTGGGGGAGAGATGAGTGAGAGCAAGAAAGAAACGGTTAGAGTTTGTGTTAGAATGGGTTGGCGGGGGGAGTACTTGATTGTAGGTCCCTTAGCAAGGTAGTTGATGCCTCAGCGTACGCAAGTTCTTCTGCGTGCATAAGAGTTGGGCGTAGTCGTTCAACACCGTTGAATTTATCCCTCTTTAAAGATAGTGTGAAGAGGAAATGGTGTCCTTTGATTTTGTTGTATATGTCAATAACTCTTTCAGGATCAATTAAGAGGAGGCAGAGGTCCTTTGCTGAGACGCCAAGAAGGGAAGTTGCGGCTTCGTCGAAAGCAACAACATTGTCGAGGTGGCCAGTGTGGTCTTGCAATTGGAGTCGAAGAATGTAGCGATAGTCGCACTCATTGAATGAGCCTTCACACTTCGAGCATCGGTAGGTGTTGTCATCTTGTCGTAGAGCCTTTCTCATGCATTGGATCCCATCATTGATAAGGGGACATGCGAGGAAGTAGAAATCATCCATCTTAATAGAGATAACAGTAGCATGAAGCGAAATCCATGGGATAATTTCGTCAGGCTGCATTGCCAAAATGTCGGCAATTGTTTTTGAACTCAAAGGCCTCTTGTTTATACTTTTGTATTTGCGGCTGAGCGACGGTGAGGGTGCTTTATTTCCTTCTCTGTCAAACCATTCTTTTAGTTGTTGTGCTTCAGGGACATCTGGATTTATAAGTAGTGAAGTAGTTGGGATTGTGCTGATAGTTTGGCCGTTGAACTCGACAATCCTACCCCCTTTAATTGCAAGCACATAAATCTCACGAGCCATGCGCATTTCGGAGAGTGCACGACCTTCAGCATGGCAGTGTTCGCCCCACAAAGTGACATCAATGCTGCTCCCAGACATATCACGAAGAGTGATAGTTTTCTTGGGAGTCTCAGAGCCATCGCGTTTGCGAATGATAGATGAAGGAGAGAGGGAGGCGACAATACCTATGATATCAACGATTGAATTAGGAGGTGAATGTTTGAGGGAACTTATGGGCACAAATTGATAGGTATGGGAAGGAATTGTAAGGTCATCAACGAAGACCTGTGACACTGTTGATGAAGAGAAGAGGATGATTTTGAATGGTCGTTTGAGATGGTTATATGAAGGGTTGGGGATCTTTATGGTCCCATTTGCAACATAGTTAATGTGGCCAATTTTAATGAGACCATGAAGGGATTCTTCCAATTCATTGAAGACAGAGACATGGATTTGATCGCTGTCGCGATCGACAAGGTCAAACCCCAGTGATTTTCCAGTGCCCCGTGCATTGCTAAATTCATGAAGGGGTGTCCTTGAAAGGATTCTGCCTTGGATGGACCAAGATTTTCGGGTAGGGGAGAGTGCTTTAAAAGGGAGAACAGTTGTAGATGATAGGGTGGAGTTTTCGGAGGACAAGGAGTGAATGTCAAGGGAGGGTGGCGAGGAAAAGGGAGACGAAGAAGAGGAGGCCGAGGTGGCTTGGTTCATCTATTCAGTGGAGAGAATAATAGGGGCTGGGTCACCAACCAATGGTGCATCACGTTGCAGTATGTCAAGATCGATGAGACAAAGTGACCTGCAAGAATGAGATATTTATTAGCAAAGAGGGGAAGTAAAATGTTAGAAATGAGAATTGAGATAAACAAGGGACGTAAGAAGAGAATCATTAAAGGGGAGGAAGCGGAGAGGTGACATCTACGTAGCTTACATGGAATGATGTGCATACGTGCATGAGCTTTTCCTGAGGCGAATTATCGAGCCTATTCGCAACTCCTCATTTTGTGCAAACTCTGTATGTGAAGAAGGAAGTAGAACGACGTGCTTGTGAGCACCATCGGACAACGATATGCGGTAGCGAGGCGTTGTAGCTCGAGCAGAAGGTATCTGTTCGATTGCAATGATCTGTAGGGTTGGTTGTAGGTCGATACCACCAGCAAGCAACGACGAGAGCCCATTGCGGGTCAAGGATGTTTCCATGATGATGCAACTGGTTTTGTAAAACGAGGTGTTGCTAGCGAATATAAATATGAAGGTAAAGAAACTGAAGAAGAGGATGTGTACATAAGGGAACCAAAACTTCTAAGTTTGCAATTTAAGAGAGTTGAAGCAAAAAAACAATAATTGACAACATTCATAAAAACTTTCTATTAAATTTTTTAGGTGGTCACCTTAAAGCATAAATCCATTGTGCGTTGAATGCCTCAATATAACGAAAAATCTTATACAATGATAAATACATAGTCCTTGGAATGATTAAAATATTTATGCCTTCTATAAATAACAATAATTTAATACCTTTCATGTCTTAATGATCACAAATTTCATTTCTATAAAAGAAGAAAAGTTGTCTAAAATACAAATAATGCAAAATTCATGTTCAAAATTAGTGGTTGGTGGTTGAAAATTAATATTTGTGTTTCTTAATTGAAATTTAACTAAATAGTTCAATGATATAGTTGAAGATAATAAATCATAGATTATGGCGTCTAAATTTTCTAAGATGTGTTGAAATAATTAGGTTAAATAAATTTGTACAACATTAACATTATTTGCAAATAATATTTATTAAGAGGAATTGTGAATATATCTCCATTGTTAATAATCTAATTTTTAATTTTCTAAACCGGTTATCTTCATTTCTGTTTAGTATCATAGTCAAACAACAGAAGCGAAGGACTATAACAAGAGAAACGAAAGGCAATATATAGCCATAACAAATCATTACTATTAATATTTAGTTAAATCTCCTCTTGAAGTTATCTTATATGTAGATTGTTTTTATTTTACCACAACACATAATATTCAAGTCAACAACATATCCACATACTTCCCAAACCTATCTCTGTACCTTGGATTTCATTCTTGGTGTTTACTTACCAATTATTAAAACCCTATCTGACCCATATGATTAAGGTCTGAGCATTATTAAGTTATCATCATATATATATATAATTGCAATGGAGAATCTTAGCATCATATGTTATCAACATGTATTTTATTGCATCGGATAACTTATAAACAAAGAAATTCATGCGCCTAATCTATGAATCCAAACTTTGGCATTTGGTTGATAACAGCTGGAGACCTCCATTCGAACCCATCTGTCAGAAATAACTCTGCATTTACTCTCACAACATGGTAAAACGTGCTTAAACGTGCTTGCATCGGATAACTTATAAACAAAGGAATTCATGCGCCTAATCTATGAATCCAAACTTTGGCATTTGGCTGGAGACCTCCGTTCGAACCCATCTGTCAGCAATAACTGTGCATTTACTCTCACAACATGGTAAAACGTGCTTAAACGTGCTTGCATCTGGATCAGATCATCCAGAAGAGATCGAGGTGGTTAGGTTATCCAACCTACCCCCTAACTCCCTTAGGCGCTTGTCATTTGGCTTATGTTTCTCGGCAGTCTGCCGCTCTGCTATTCTCCTCCGTGAAGTAGTGTGTTTTATGTGTTTTCGTCGACCTTCAGGTGATTGTGCTATTTTCTTTAGTCGTCCTCCAATACGCACTCAACTCTGCCCATCTTCTTGCTCGCATGTTGCCTTTTTTGAACACTTACAAACTCAGGTGGCATGTACAAACTCTTTGTTTGCTTGCTTTGCTGGCAACTTAGCTGTTGTATTCAATTATATGACTTTTGTCTTCCTCCGTGCCATTACAGGCAAGGTTACAGGGAAGTATTGCTTCTATTTTTATGCGAAATTGTTTCATTTTAACATTTGTGATTCACAAGGTTTTTTGTACACACTATTATTCGTAAATATACTGACCCATCTCTTGTCTTTGTGCAGGTATCTACTTTCTCAGCTTAGTCTTTAAATTCAGGTTGGTGACACGGATTCGTCGAGCTCTAATACTTCGGTCTTGCCAGGTAGTGTCAAAACTTTTTGATGGGTTGTTGCTAGAGGGTCAAGGTTCTTGCACAATTCTTCTAGTTCCTCCATGATTGAGCTAGGAACGCCTCTGCTACATCTTTGGTTTTGCTGTATAGAAATTTTAGGGTTAAACCCCTAGTGTTTCGAGGTTGTAGGGGCTTTACATTTTCCTTTTTATTTGGGTAGCGTTGCTTGCTACCAGCGTGAAGATTTTTTATCACAGGATTCTCAACGTATTTTATTAAGGTCTATTTGTCCATTTACATTGTTTATATGCAGAATCGTAATGGAGAGTTTATACGCTACTCGTGTAGCAGAGTTTTTTTGTCTTTTATATACTCTCTTGAATTGGATTAAGGCCTCAGTTTACATGTAAATTTTGAAGAAAATGTATATGTCATTTTGCAGAGTCAATTTCATAAAGCTATGGTTCTTTTATGAATGTTCTCTGTCGTAAAATTTATAGTTAAATTTGTTGGCTGAGCCACTTCTATAACTCGTAGTTTTTCATTATCTTTCATAGATGGCTTATTTATATATACTTTGTTTATTTTCTATGGTGAATTCTCTGTTCAAGATTTATCTATAAACTATACATTTATAGTTTTACCTTTCTTGAGGTCTTACCTAAGCCCTAAGGATGTAAAACTCTACATGTACCAACGGGTCAGGGTTTAAATCTCTCGGCTCAAGTTCAGTCTTAATATAAAATGCTAGTAGTTTTACTTGTATAGCTAATTCACGCTTATGTATTAATTCTCAGCAGTATAATATGAAATTTATTTTTTTGTTTTCTGCAAGACCTTTTTCCAGTGAAACTGGATTTTCTGTTATGTTATTATATCTTTACTAAGGTCACCCTTATAAGCCCCATCCAGCCTTACTTTCGTTTGACTTATATCGTCTTCCGTTGGGGTTTTATTCCTTCCCCACAACCTTTCTAGTTGGGTATCCAGTAGACAAGTGGGTGCTTAGATGCACATTCTTTGATACACAACTCTTGTCCATAGAAAAGGCCTCGGTGGCAGTTTGGATTTGTTTAGGAGTAGTCTCTGGTTCACATTATACACTAAACTTTCCTCAGTTAATTGATCTCTAGTCATTCAACGTTAATCTATCCACAATACCCTGTCTCTTCCACAATAATAAATTAAAGTAAACCAATAATTTTCCATTCTTTAAAAACTAAGTTATTTCTTACATATATCTACTGTAACACAAGAATACTCCCATGTATCATACAAAATTTCGTTTACAGTACTACAATATCAAAACTTGACAGAATTAACACAGAATTAATTCGTCCTCGCTTCGACCTTAGAATCAACATTTTTTCCTGTCAAAATTCACGCTTTCTCAACCGTAAACAGTTTGCATTATAGTCCTTCGTAACTTGAAAGAAACAAAGTCAATCTGCCAGAATTTTACCTGCTCTACACTTCTTTTACTTGTTTAATCTTAACTTCGACTTTGAATTAACCTTTATTTTCTCACATTATTCACGTACTTATCAGTCTCTTCCAAGGAAACATTTGCATTCTAATTACTATTCGTACAGATATTCAATTAGTTTACAGGAACAGGACTTCAAGTTCTTCTAATTAAGATTTTCATTTTCAGAATATTCACTGAGTTTCCTAATTGCAGGTAACAGAAGCTTACCAGCAAGTTCTTCTTCAAGCTGGAGCTGAAAGTCGGACAAGTTCTTCTTCAGGCTGGAGCTGGAAGTCAGGCTGGAGCTGGAAGTCTGAAGTCGGCACTATGTTTAGTTAGCTGGAACTCTATTTAAGCAGCACATCCAAGTCGGTTGCACGCTGCAAGTTGGCAATATTCTGCAAGCTGCAAGTCGGAAATAGCCTAGTCTTCGATGCAACCTTCAAGTTATTCAATGCACATTAAATGGTTGCATTAAATCATTCTGTGCCGTGTAGATTTCATTCTGCAAATCTAAATTTGAGAGTTTGAAATTGTAAATCAACACCTGGTCGCCAGATCGAGCTGCCACATGTAAAGACTACATGAATTAACTGGACAAGATCGAGGAATTTTATTGGTTCAGGAACTGCCACATGTAAAAATGTAACTGGCTCCATGCGCTTGGAAAAGTGTCTCTCATTGGTTGGGGTGAACAGTGTTTGCTCACCCCAAGCCCGCAATGGAAAATGCCTCCGGCGTAATTAGTTTGGACATCGCAATATTAAATCCGCATATCAAGGTTCCGTTGGTGCATAGTTTGGTTTTACAAAGGTTGGAGAGCAATGTTTTAAATTGAAAAATTATGGGTAGACGTCGGGGTTCGACCCCACGACCTCTTACTCACGAACGCGCCTGCTTACTCATAAGTCACAAGGTTGTTTCTTAACACTCTATGGCGGTCACATTTACTTACTGACTCTCAATTCCGACAATGGAGTTTCGAAGGGGGCCAAGCCCCTCCCATGTGACCAATCAGTAGAACCGTGGTGCGAAGGCTAACAAACGGTGGAAATATGATCAACATAAACTTGTTTATTATTGCTAATCCGGGATTAACGTAATATAACCCACATTTTATTCCTAATCTAATCTGAAAGTTAAATTTGGATAATGCACAGTTAATGACGTGCTTATCCAACTAAGCCGTCATTAACTGTGTGTTAATCCGCATTTAATATGGCGGTCAATCTGGAAGAGGCGCCTTTTTAGACGGACTTACTAAATTTAGTCAGAGTTAATTCCAGTTTTCCATATTTGAAGGAGAGATTGGGAGAAAGTTTGTTTTTTCCATAACTGAGCCAATTTTCGACCAAATTGAGCTTAGAAAGAGTCATTTTTGGCTAATTGGGATGCTATGAACACATTGGAACATGTTTCAGAGTCATAGGATCTCATCTACAGAGGTTTTTCTTGCCTTGAATAATTTTGAAGCCTAGGGCCACTAGGAGGGAAGGCCATGCTTAGAGCATCTAGTAACCAAATTGAGTAAATAAATAGTCATTTTTTATATATTTCGGCATTTTAAACTCATTGGAATAGGTTCCAAGAGAATTTGATGCATGTAAACAACATTTTGAGCACAATTGAACTAATACAGAGACCCAGGCTATGGAGTTGGACTAAGGAGATGTAGCCCAGTAGGGGGGAACTATTTCATCAAAACTATGTTTTAATGGATAAGTTGTTATGGTTTGCTGTTATTTATGTTCCTATTGTTCAACCATTTAAGTTCATGCTTTATGCTTTCAAATACACTCATAAAATTCAGTTTTAATTACCTATTTGACACACATAAGAAACAAGAGAACTTGTACATCAAGATAAGATCAGTGAAAACGTTTCATATCTGAAAATGAAATTATCACAGCAAAACTAACATTCAAATTCAGATAAGTAAGAAAAGTTTTTATGCCCAATGTTTTTACCCAATTTCTCTAATTAATGGGCTTTGAAAGGAAGGAAAAGTGGAAGAGACAATGTATGTTTTTAGGGAAATAATGACAAATGATTCACCCATTTTCACAACAACTGATGGTGAGTCATTAGATGAACAGATAAATAGCCATGTTTGTAAGCTCAGTGTTTTTACTTACACCACTTTGATTTATGTACAGTGCAAAGAGGACAATTTGTAAAAGTCTATCCACCTTTATAGAGATATGATTTAATGTGATCTAAGGCATGATGTTTTTACTTATATTTTCCTAATATGGGGGCACTACAAAAAAAGAAACATTTGGGATGCTCTAAAGCTATATGCAAAAATGTTGAAAAATGGTCTAGTAGCTAATTCTCTCGCTTATGATGTTCTAATCATTACACTCCAAAAGAATAGAGAATTGGAATTGACATGTAAGTTTTCTGGTGAATGTGCCAAATTCAAGGCTACCAAGTAAAATAATTCAAGTTTTTTAAAGTGGAGTCTAAAATTAACACACATGGTTTTCTAATGGACTCATGGTTCATGCCAATTTTTATGCTTCTCTGTAAACTTTAGAGGGATCCAACCAATTCCAACTTGGTGAAACAATCCCATTTAGTTGAGTGCATTTGCAAGAATCATTTACCATTCAACTTTGTATGGATGTTAATTGTATTGACACCAGTTACAGATTGATACTTTTCAGTTCAGTTTGGATTGATTCAACTTGATTCTTCCCCTAGATTTTGTATGAAATTGGAGGCATATGGTTTTAGCATTGAGATATGGATATGAGTCTTCAACTTCTAGATTATATAACACAATATATTTAAAAAAGGATCAACAACAACATGTGTATAACTAAAGGCACTTGCATGTGAGTCTTATATTTTCAATTATGATATTTGCAAGAGGTGGAATCTGAGGAGCGTTTCATTTTCAAGTGTCCCAACTCCCATCTACGATGACATTAGGGGAAAATACCACTGCATTTTCTATGATTTGGCAAGATTTCTATCCACCCGCATTTGATATCTTAAGTAGGGGTGTTCAACACTTTAGATGGGAGAGGTGTTTAGCCTAAAGGTTTCTTCTAGACCCTGCCTTGTCAAATTGATTACCTCTAGCCTGTTTCAACATTCGATGTAGCTTTAGCAATAGATAGATCATTTGGTGATCAACACACCAGGAACTAAGTCAATGAGCCTTGTACAACCTCTCACTCGAGGGCCAATCGAGTCTTTCCCATTGGGGTTAGGAGTACCCATCCCTAGCATAGACCAGATCCGCAGTCCAATCTTGGTCAAATCCAATGTAATACATTCGATCATACATTTTATATATCTCAATTTTTTTTCAAATATTTTTTATATAATATGTATTCTCTTAAAAATAATAATTTTTAAGTTTAGTTTCTGCCAATATAATATTTATTCTATTAAAAATAATATTTTTTAAGTTTAGTCTCACCAAGTCACAAGTCAAATCTCATGATGAGGGGTTGCGGAATGGAAGCCACTATGGGGAATTAAACTTCCCAAAGGGGGTCCAACCTTGACCAAAGCCTCACACAATCCTTGTGATAATCATCTCATGGTGAGTGAATCGATATTTTTCTAACCAATAAGTAAATTGGCCCCAACTTAAACTCAACCTAGTTACAATTTTTATTTTTTTTAAATTTAGTCATTTAATATTTTTTCAAATTCTCTTTATATAATATTTATTTTATTAAAAATAATATTTTTAAATTTAATGATTTAGTTTTTAAGAGTAATCTGCCCAATTTTTTTATTCTTTCAATATACTTTGAACCTTTTTATACTTTGCAACTTTTTATAATGGTTAATTTCACAGAAGGGTTCACTTTTGTCTGCATTTTTTGTTTTCCACCGTTGGTGGAAGCAAACAAGTGTCATTAGTTTTGTTTACCATCGTTGATTAAGCCAACAACTATCATAAAACCCTCCATCGAAGGAAACATGTTGCGCATGCTCCCTCTTCATGGATTTTTTTTATTAGTGTTCGTTGTATGATTATGTTATCCATCTTAAGATTATGGTGAGATTTAAATTTAATATAAATATACCTACAATGTAATAAAGTGTTTTAAAATCCTTTAGCTTATATATCATATTATTAGGAAATGCTTTATTGTTTATATTCATATTATAAAGTTGATAATATTTTATATTTAATAAATATTAAAAGGGTAATTTTTAATATATCACTATTTTTGAAAATTTATTTTATTTTATTATTAAGATAGTGAGAATTTATTTTTATTTTATTATTATTGTTTTTTTTAAATTAATTATTATAATTTAAAAACTAATATTTTAAAATAGAGTTAAAGAATTAATTTATAATATCAATTTTTTATATTATTCTAACTTCAATTTTCAATCTTTTAATTAAAATTTACATTTAGAATAAATAAACAATAATAAATTAAAACAAATTGTTTCCAATTAAATTAAAAAAAATACCAAATAAAAATTAATTTAAGAAAAGTAAAATATATCTAATAAAAATAATAAAATTATTCTTAAATGTCTTATAAAACATATTTAATAATTTCAAAGTTTGATATATGAAACCAATTCAATTAGACAACAACAATTTACAATTAAAAACTTTTAAACATATATAAGCATTGAAATTTAGTATTTATCAACAAAAAGTAAATTGCTTAACATTTTTCCAGAATTTGATGCTTAAGTTTTATATGAACATACAACACCAAAAGAAACATCTAAATAATTATGGAAAATATTTCTATCCATTTAAGTTTTATTTCATGTAAAGTTTGTTTAATTTTAACTTTGAAATTTTAAATTCAGTTTTAAAGTTCCTTGAATATCATTTAACCTCATAATTAACTAAATTTATAGCTTAAACTCATAATCTCATGTTATAATTCAAACTTGAAATTTATCTTTAGAGTTTCAAAACCCATAATAATACTTATTTATATTTATTAATATTGATTTTGATTATAAATTTTGTTATGTTTCATTTATATATACTAGTATAGATCCATCTTAAAACACTTGTTTAATTAAGCACAAATAGATCAAGATTTTTCAGGTGTAGATTTTTTTTAGAATGCAAAATTTGAAAAAAAAATCATTCCATGATAAATCTCAATGAATTTTTGGATTTTTGGATGCTATATAGAATATATAACTTAAACTTGTGAGTTCAAAAAACAATAATTTCAAATGTTTTAACCCTAAACACTTATTTTTTTCAATTATTTTATATGATATACATAACGTTTTTAAAACAATATATAATATATACATAGTGGACATTAAAATATTTTACATAACATGAGCATAATGATATTTTATCTAGATACATTAAAATCTGAAAAGTTCTTTCATTTTACAATTACATTTTTTTGTGAGTAATACCTACCAAAACCTACTTTAATGTTTCTCTAGTTTGAGACTAATACAAAATTGATGCACTCAAGAACACCAAAAATACTATTTTGGATTTGCATAACAACAAAAAATTGTGCACCATAAAAAGTTTCTTTTTATTGTTGGACTATTCCCATGTATTTAGCAGTGACTATGAGCATGGATTAAAAAATGAGCTATATTTTTGACAAAATGATCTTCTTAAATCTTTTTTTTCTTGTGATATATTTTTTTCACCTTTAAAAACAATTTAAAAATAATTAACTCTTATTATAATAATCACTAAAAACAACCCAACGCCGTTCTAGATACGCACTAAATACGCACACCAGAGAAGGCCACCTCTTCTCTGTTCGAATAACACGATTAGACACGTGGCGTGCCGTTAACTAACAGGCCATCCACGTCCGATGCCACTAAAATTTATTTGACTCTACTCAACGGGCGAGCCTTATTTCCACTGCCACAGGCCCATTAATGCGCCCAGGCAGGAAATGCCCGCCGCACGATGATCTACGGCGTTAATCTGACTGCGGGCATTTCCTGCCTGGGCGCATTAATGGGCCTATGGCAGTGGAAATAAGGATCGCCTACTCAACGTCAAGGGTCCCTCGCTCCGAAACTCCAACGCCCGAAAAGTAACTGTTGCCTGGAACCCACCTGTCGAAATAATCTTCCAAGCAGTGGGTCTACCCACTTTTCCTTAGAGTAGTCTTTAGTGCGACTTTTTGAAGGCTTTTACGGTGACTTTTTACGGTGTAATTTCTCTAAATTCTGGCACGAATTTATTGAAAAGAGAAGTTTGATTGCTAACTTTGCACAATCGAAGTGCCCTAGAGGTTTTTGAGGGTGCTGAATCCATATATAGAGTCAAAAAAACCAGTTTGAATAACAAAAACCAAGATTTTACCTCAAAAATTTTCACCGGATTCCGGCACTTGAAACTTCAAAAAGTCCTAGTAAAGACAACTCCCTTTCCCTTTTCTCTCTGGGGCATACAACTTGTCTCATTGGCTGTTAATATTGGAGTTGTCTTTAGTGTGATTTTTTGAATGTTTTTCTGGTGGATTTTTCAGGTTTAATTTCTTTAAAATCTTGCAAGAATTTATTTGAAACAGAAATTTGATAAGTAACTTGCACAATACTATATACTACTCCATTAATATTTCTCACTAAATACTACTTGCTAGCGAAAAAATTAAAATTCATCTATATACTATATACTACTTTACTACTTTGGTTTATTTTCTCTAAAATTAAAATTAACTAGATTTCAAGACCGTAAAATTTACTAAAAACAACTCCTACTAAACAATTCCTACACTTCTTGTTGTGAACTAATCATCACGTAATTTAGGCATCACACATTTTAAAGTGAAAAGACTTTGCAAAATATAAGAGGAGAAGCAGCCACACAGATGAAATGCGCCGAAGGTGTAGAATGCCCTTCTCATTGATGTAACCAGAAGTAATGCACAACGCGGAAGCATAACTCAGTTTTGTTATGCAAATTTTTAATCAAATCTCATGCAATTTCTTTTAACAAATCTCATTTTGATTTTGAGATTGTTCATTGCCCTCTCATGAAAGGAACCTCAGTTTTGAAAGCCCTGTACAAATTTTAAGACAGAGATCAGTGTGCGCCCTAAATTTGAATAGTTCAAACTTCATCAGCTAAGAGCTGCAACTTTGGTTTTGATATGGGAAATTTGCTATAACTATTTAGGGAATCTGCATCGATCATTACAGTTTAGCGGTTTAGACTCTTACTTGTTACAGTGTCAATGTCCCATGGTACTTTCCAAATGATTATATTTCAAGAAATTATTTAAAGAACCTTCATCTACATTCTTTTTATGGCTTGGGAAATCTACCTCAACTGCTTAAAATTTTTTTATCATCATAATTTATTTTTTTATAATTTTGTTTATTATAGTTTTACCGATTCATGGAAGTCTCCAGATTATTATTCATGAAATCACTATTCCAAAAAGATATCACTCTCTTTAAAACATTGTTATGGAATATTATTACAAAATTTATGTCAACTTTCTAAAAACCGTCATATCCATACTCATTCAATTTCTAAACATTATGATTTCTGATTATATTTCAAATTTAAAATATATGGAAAACGTTGTTTCATCATCTTCAAGTCAAACCATGAAACCCTGTCCATGTCAACTCATTTGCAACGCATAAACAAAGCGATTTATATTTATAATGCCATACCAGCTTCAATTTTGCTGGCAAGAATTAGACAAGGGGGTTGGCTTAATTTTACACAGGCGGGGGTAAAGAATCACACGGAAAGAAATCAGAAAGCTAAACAGAGAAGTGAGAAACCAGTAGGATAAATCAGAGTTGCTGCTTGTTTTAAAAACAAAGAAAGATACAATGGTAACTGAATTGAGGTGGTTGTATATGAAATATAAGAGCATATTGTTGAAGAGTTCAAAATCTCAAGCAGAGGTATTAAGCATCAGTTTGTGAATAATATCTTTATCTGGCAAAACAGTAAAACATTCATTTCAATTGTGCTGTAATGGTAACTTAGAAAGTGTGTGGTATCAAGATATGAAGCTAGGTGATCGTCCAGGCTTATATATATAGCAACGAAAAATCCTCTAACCGTAGTAAAGGTAAATTTGCCAATCAAACGGGAATCAAGTTTAAATAATCAAGAAACAATATATGTAACCGAATAAATTCAATTGAAATTAATTTTGAATCAAAATTACAATACTCTGTATCTGCTCTGCGGCTAATGTACAACTGCAGCTTTATCATACTCATAAGACAAAATTGTGTTGTGCGCATACAACAGCAGGAGTAGTAAGCTGCTTCTGCAGGATTGGTAGAGGTACATTTATCATCAAAGATATTAAAAGTTTCTCCAACTACTAATCCGTTGTGAATGACAGGATCACAGCCAATAATGCTCTGAGATGAATTTCCATCCAAGTCCCAAGCTTCATCTGTCAAATCGGATGCCACAGCCATCCAAAATATGTAATGATGCAGAGTCTTGGCAGAAGTGCTGGAAGACTGTTGATGTTGAGATTGTGGTGCAGGGACCAGAGTCTGTGAGCATTGATTTACTTCACCCCTTGACTGCAACTCTTTCCAATTGACAACTTCGAAGCTGGCAGTGCACTTTTCTTCTGTGGATGGAAGCTCCTGGATGGAGGAGCCATTAATAATGTCTGATTTTAACGGAGATTTATATGAACTTGGAGATTTACTTCTGGAAGATCGCACAACAATCCACTCACCATGTGGGCTTGTGATCCAATCAGGCCTGTTAGCAACATCTTCAAATTCACAAGCTGTGGCCAGAGCCATTACTCTGTCCCTAGGAGGTGGTCTTGAGCATTGCCCAAATGATCTATTCACCTCCGCATTGCAATCCCCAGTTGGGCTTGGTACGGTGAGTGACAGTATGGGAGTCGTCTGAGAAGTGTAGGAATCCCATACTTGATTCCTAATATCCAAATGACTAGATGGAGATCCTAGACCAGTAATGGCTTCCTCTGCCTCCATGGCAGAGTAGTCATCATTCAAGAAAGGATGGTTCAACAGCTCTGCACTGGTCCACCTCTTCTCTGGATCTCTTCGAAAGCATTTCTCCAAAAAATCGAGGATCCGAGGTGAAAGCCATGACGGTATCTCAGGCAGCTCCTCCGTGCATCCAATCCGATACATTGCAGCTAGGGGACTGGAAATGTCGCTCCATGGAGGCCTGCCAGTGGCCATTTCAAGCACAGTGCAGGCGAGAGACCAAATATCAGAAGCAGGCCCTTGCTCCACCTGGTTCACCACTTCAGGAGCCATCCATTGAGGGGTTCCCCTCAATTGCAGGGCCTCCTGGCATTTCTGCTCATCACCAAATCTCTTGGCAGAACCAAAGTCAGCAAGCTTCACACCATTAGCATCCACAAGAATATTCTTCCCCTTGATATCACAGTGCACAATCCCCTGCCTGTGTAGTTAGTCGATTCCACGTAGGATGTCGCGTGTGTATGATCTGATCACTGATTCCTGCAGCTTCCCTCCGAACTTACTCAGCAGATCCACCAAGCTGCCACCTGACATGTATTCTATGAACAAATTGTGCAGCCCTGCACCGTTCTCGAAGCTGTAAGCCCGGCCCAGGCAGCGAACGATGTATGGAGAGTCCAGGCACCGCAAAATCTGGTACTCATTTTCTAAGGCGACACTAAAACCGGCAGAGGATTTGATTGCAAAGAGTTGGCCATTAGAGCTTCTCATGGCAAGGCTGACTGTCCCAGAAGCTCCGGCCCCAGCAATGGCACCCCTCACCCAGCCCTCTTCTTCCTGGCCTCTCCTCCTCATCTCATCTCAGTTCGATGCTCAATTGTCCCTAATTCGATACACAGAGGAATGTGTTTTTTTTTAATAGAGTAAGTGGTAATATGGTGAGGTTATAAAGGACCGTGGTGGGAAGAGGGCGAATGAGATTGCTTTAAAAGCCACCGAAAACATTCGCCGAATCGCCGATGCTTTGCTTTCTGAGGCGCCCAAATCGGCTTCCGCCGTCTGGTGCTTTTGTCCTTTTCTTGGCCGTCCAACTCATCTGCCGTTGCTTTTTGGATGTTGGAGTTTTATCGCGATTCGCCAGCTACCCTCCGACGTTGAGTAGAGCCAAGAATACGCAAGTGCCTTCGGACGTGGATGACGTGTCTATCAGTTACAGGGCACCGTTGAATGGTGTTAATCCAGCACAGCAGAGCAGAGGTTTCTTCAAAAGTAGAGGTCGGGTGCGTTGGGTGTCGTGCATTTATGGAATTGTATACATAATTTGTGAATGTAAGTGTGGACTGGTTTTTAGTATTAATATTTTAAGGCCACTTACTCTTTTGTATTTATGTTATTTATGTTAATTTGTGAATGTATGTGTGGACTGGTTTTTAGTATTAATATTGTAAGGCGACTTACTTTTTGTATTTATGTTACGTTGGTTACAATAGAAGCACGTACGCACGGATAATAGGTAGGGTGTGTTGGACACGCTACGTGTCCGTGGCAGCACCATATAAATGATAACGAGATTGGTGAAACAGTTTAGCCACGTGACATGACAGGGAGTAGCATTGTGGAATTTATACTCGTAAAGAATACTTTACATTGGTGATGCTGGTTTTTACTTTTTTTATTTTTTTTATTTTTTTCCTATAACGAGGTAATGACGACGTAATGAGGTGTAGCCTAATTTAAATAGTTTTTTCATCGCAATTAATTTGGCAATATAATTATGATTTTTTGGTTATTTAAAATATATTTATGCATTATTTAGACCTTGTTTTATTTGTTGTGTTTAATGATAAATATTGTTATTAAGGTTACATCATGGTAGGTAAAGAGAGAGGAGAAATTGAAGACGTTTCTATAGTTTAACTTTTTATAGTTTTATGATTGGTTGTTTATTTTTTATTTGATTATTTTATATTTAAAAAAGTTTATAAGAATGAATGATTTATTAGAAAGATGTATATAAGTGTCGTGGCATTTGGTTAAAGAAAAGTATAAGGTTATTGGCTTCCATGAAAAGAATTGGAAGATAATTTTTTAGTCTTTCTAGTTAGTGTTTGTTGTTATATATGAAAGAGTTTTGTTATTATAAGCATCTTTTAGTGTACTTGATATTGTTTGTATCTAGATTATCCACCTCCATGTTGGGGGAGGGTTTAAATTTATTTAATTTTAGTTTTATTAGTTGTTGTGAGTGGTAGAAAATTTGTGATAGTCAAGTTGCAAATATGGTGAGAAAGGAGTAGGAAATGTAAAAAGTTTAGGATATTAATATGAGTTGTGGAGTTAGGTTAGGAAAGCCTTGAAGATGTTAATATGAGTTGTGGACTTACCTGAGGAAAGCCCAGAGCATGTAAGAACTTGCACTTTTAGGAGAAAACTCCTTAATAAAAACCAAGTACATACTATGGCCATAACATGGAAGATTTTTAACTCCATTTAAAGATGAAGTGGAAAGAATTGAAATTATGGTTGGATCAAAGTAGGAGAAACACTTCCACAAAAATTATAGATATAAAGTTATTGAATTGGGTTGAAAGAACACATTACATATCTAAAATTTGCGAAGCTCTATTAATCTAGAAAAAAAAGGTCATAATCAAAATGCTACCATTAAAAATGAATTAAAAAAAGTTGAATGAAAAAAAAGTTGAGTGCTACAAAACGGAAACTAAATAATTCGTAGTCTTGCTTGCAAATTCATATATAACAAAGTAAAATGGATTAAGATATACATAATTTTAAAAAAATATTGACCAAATTTGTATGGCATAAATTACTAATGGTCCATAAACATGAAAGAGATTTAAAATAAAATATTTAGTATCATCATTTCATATCGTTGGATATTGATTTTTTTTTAATATATTTATACAAATTACAATAATATTATGATACATATTTGTAGATTAAATTTTATTAAATTGTAGAATTTCTATTAAAAATGTATTTTGATATTATTTTTTAATTATAAATTATATAAATAATATGATACAAATTTCATTATTTTTCTAATAAATTTTAAATATAAAAATATGTTTATCTAATAATATGACGAATAAACAATTTCATAATATTTGTTGCAATATTGACCTTCCTATCCTTTTAAGATGTCAAAATTATAGTGAGCTCAAGAGGCTTCTCTCCAAGCTTTTTGAGTATAGAAATAAAATCTTAAATCAAACTAAATAACTCTTTTCTTTAAGTCCTATAGACCAAAGATTGGTCTCAGTGGAAGTTAACCACCACCACCATCATCATCATCAACATAAAACAAAATTAAAAAGTGAAAAATAACATTTGGAGAAATATAGAATAATAATAACCAATAAAATATAATAATATATTGAAATAATAATCTCTAATAAAAATTAATACTTTATAGTATAAAATTTTAAATGATATTTGAATTTATAGATAATTATTTGTTTTATCTTTAAATAATTATTTATAGTTATTTAATATTTAAATTATAATTTTTGAGATAAATAAAAAATGTGTGTCTTTTATTTTTTATTTATAAATAAGTATAATTTGAATTAATTATTAATTCAAATAATAATTTATAGATTATAATATATTAAATTAAATCTATCTTAATTCTGAATCTATTAAATGCCAAGGGGATCAAATCTCTTTTTATTATTAATTATTAATTTTATATTATAGTGTTTTTACTTTTATCATAATGTGGTTTTTTTACATGAAATTTTGAATTGATGACTTTTACACTATAAAGTGCCTTAATAAAACATGGTATCACCTTATGCTCTACACTCCATGGACATACTTATGGATATAAAATCTTATTTTAATAATTTATTTATATAAAAACATATGAAATTTTTTTAATACAAATTAATAATGTTATTTTTTTTTTTTTTAAATAAATTTGTAAGAGATAATTCAAAGTTATATAAAAGAAAAAAGATAAAATTGTGATAATATTTTTTAAAATTCTAAAAATATTGTTAAAATTATTTTGATATTTTGATATTAGATTATTAACTATATTTGGTTGGATATATTGATACAGCCACACACAAAAAAATCTATAAAATATGATTAAAATGATTTAAAAGTGATTCACTATAAAACTTCTTTTTTCATTTAGTTTTTATTATTTTTGATCTCAAATTTTAGTTTCTATTGACATTTGTTACTCCCATTCTAAACCCTTTTGTTTATAGAGAATTGGGAAAATTTGAAGGATGGAAAATTATCTTGAAGTTTAAAAAACTGGCGAATCTCACTGGTCCCTAATATGCAAACTATAAAATGTTTATTGATGTATTTGTAAAATTATGACATTTATAATGATATTATATATATTTTCTATATACTGTTGGCGATTTTTAACGTAAAATAATTTTATATTGTAAAATTTGGGCGAATCATTTTTATAAAAAAATGGAAATTGACGAATCTTGTGTTTGGAAAAACCATGGAGAATTAGCCCAACTGCGAATATTATCTATTATCTAAGGATTGATACACTTCCACTGTTAGCTTTTAGTTGTGGGAATTATCTAAGCATTGACACACTTCCACTCCTTAGATTTTACTCTTGGTCGAGCAAATTTCTCAATTTTTTTCCTTGTGCCTACTTCCACTCTTAGTTTTTACTAGTGGCCTATTATAAGCATTGACACACTTCTACTCCTAAGATTTTCTCTTGGCCCAACCAATTTCTCAATCTTTTCTTTGTGCTTTCAATCACATTCTGATTTTGTCATAAGAAAAGCGTCCAATCCTACCAATGTAAAGGGGAAGATGAATTTGAAATTGATAAGCATTGTTTAGCAAGGCTACAATTTTGTTTAGATGATCAATTTTGTATTGGAATTTTATAAGACTTTTTTTCCAAAAATTTAATTGTAAGAATGTACGAATAAATATTTGAAATAAATTTGACAGCATCCAAAATCTTTATGGCACCAAAAATCTTGAAACTTAACAACTATAACTTAAAAAAATTCCAAATATTTTAATAATTTTTTTTTCAAAATTATACCAAAATTCTCATTGTGTTCCAAAAAAAAAAAAAAAAAACCTCAACAAAAAAATCATAAAAAATAAAAATAAAATACACGTGGTTCCATCTGACCGAAGGAAAATCATAAAAATAAAATACATGTGCTTCCATCTAATCGAAGGAAAAATAAAGTAGGTCGCCGCTACGATAATAATAACTAAATGCAACGCCACACCGATCTCTCCCATTCACAAATTATATTTTCTATCGAAAAAACACACCATCAACAATTGGCGAGCCTTATTTCAGCTGCCATAGGCCCATTAATGCGGCCCAGGCAGCTGATGCCCGCCGCACGATGATCGTGTGCTTTAATCCGACGGCCGGCATCAGCGGCCTGGGCCGCATTAATGGGCCTATCGCAGCTGAAATAAGGCTCGCCATCAACAAGGCATCCCGCGATTCCAAGATCCTCTCAAACAACCCCAACCTCTGCTGTGATCGAATAACACGCGTGGCGTCCTGCTCACAGACACGTCATCCAGGCCCCTGACACTCACGTACTCAACGCCGGAGGTTCGCTGACCAAAAAGCTTCAACGTCCGAAAAGCAACTGCATGCTGACTTGGTCGGCCAAGAAAGAAATAATAGTAGTGGAGCGGCACCTGAATTGGGCGGCCCAGAAAGCAAAAGGATCGCCAGGTGAGTTGGGTGATTTTTGAAAAGGTAACTCCAACCTGTCACTGCGGCTGCTTTCCCCACCCGCCCTTTTCCCACGGGGCGTTTATAACCTCCCAGCTTCACCATTAAAAGCCAGACTGTCTCCCCTTTTATGTGTATTGAATTGGTTGGGAATGAGAATCGAACCAGAGATGGGGAGAGCCCACGGAGAGGGCGTGGTGACCGCATCGTAAAATGTTTTCAATGGCTGTGGCATACGTGTGATTAATGCTTTAGGGTTGTATTTGTTAACGGTTAGATTCAAGTAAATAATCTATTAATGAGGGGTTGTATATGATTATAGAAGAAAAAAGAGAATTTTAAGATGTTAGAAAACATTATATGCATTTCAAAACAGAGGTAGAGAGGCAAAGTTATATGATTGGAAAATGATTAAAGTGCTTTTTGAATTTCTAGTTTGTCAAGTAATATTATATGGGAAACAAATTGAGAAAATCCAAAAAAATTTAATCATGAATAAGTTCAAAATAAAAAATTAGGTTCCTTATGAAATAATGTTCACTCCCATCAAAACAATTGCTATGATGAGTATTATAAGGTATCTAAAAAGAATTGAGCAAATGGGAGTAGGTAGATGGCCTAAAGTTATTTTCAATGAAAGCACTAGTGAAAGAAAGAAATCATGGATGAGACAAAACAACAAATGGATGCAAAAATATAATATTTACCTCAATGTCTATCTCACACATAGCAAGGAGTTAAAGAATTTTGTTATGGAGAAGTTCTATAAGTGCATATGGGGAAAATCAACACCTATTTGGTTCACAAACACTTGACCTTGAGGAATTTGTCAAAAGCCACTGTAATTCCCTTTCCCTCTGCTCCCCCTCCTCTGATGTCTTTAATTTGCATCACAAGATAAAAGCAACATACTCTTCTCATCAAGGAAAAAGACCCTCCATTCCGACTTGCCTATAATTTTAGGCTAAGGAAAAAAAAGTGGATAATTTCCATAACTCTCTAGAACAAGCAGGACAAGCTCGGAATTTGGCTAGCCAGAATGTCGTTGAGGGCCAAACCAAGGGAGAACCCTCACAGAGGGATACTAAATCCTAAACAGGAAAAGTGTTTATCAAGTGGGAGTGTCCCCCTTGGCTTCCTGAATGACACAATGACCCCTTCCTCTACCTAGAGCAACATGAACATGCTAAGAGGGAAAAGGATCAACAAGGAAAGGCTCCAAGGGAGAAAGTGCAACTCAACCAGACCAAGAATGACCAGGATAAGGACTAGCTCAACCAGGCATGTTAAATTCCCAGGATAAGCATACTCAGTGTCTCAATTTTCCATGCTACTTGTTGTTCTTATTTCCTTAGTTTCAGTCACATTTACTCTATTTTGGTGCAATATTGTGACAATTATGGTTCATAACTCTTTGGGATACCATCTAGTTTCCCTCTCATGGGAAAATGGTTTCTCCAATTCTCCCCTTAGGACAAACATTTTTTTTTGTTTTCAAGTAGCTCCTCATCATGGATACATATTACTCCAGATCTCCATGAATGTATCTTACGTAAAAAATTTAAAATATAAATATTTTGGCTTGATTACAAAAAGAAAAATATTTATTAAAAATTCCTTGTATGGGGTGATGAGGGAAGGGACAAGTGGGAGGTTGGCATGATAGTCCTCCCACCAAGTAATAAATGGGAGGCATGTGCCATGCTGCCCCTCCCTTGCATGATTTTGAAATTGTATCTTATGAGGATTTAGACATGTTGGTTCATGACCACGACTACCACTTCCTTACGAATGTGGGATGTGCAATTCTTCTCATGCATGGTCTAATGGTTATGACGATTTTATTCTTGGTTGTGGTTTTTACGGGTACTTGCCTCTCGAATTTTTCGCAATTTAGAGGGTATATTTTCCTTGCTATATATCCTTCAAATATGGGCAATGAAGTAAAGGCATGTAGCGGTATGAATGTTAATGTGGCCCTTTGAGGGGAGAATCTTCAATTGGGCATATCTTTGTGCATGGAGCTCAGCCTAAGATGGGATTTATATATTTGGAAACCTCTCGACGAGAAAACGATGATGTCAAATTTTAGTATCAAGTTTTGAGGAGGTTAAAGAAAGACGACTTTTGATGATTGCACTTCCTTAAGGAGACCTAAGATGTATGGATGCCCCATAGCCTTAGTCAAGCACCATTGAGGGGATGGGTATGTTATAGTTGATTTTGGCACCAATCCAATTTTCAAAATTTTAGCACATTCTTTTCATAATTGTGGAAGGTGGTCCTACCACAATTTGCATTAAATTATGGGCTTGTCAAGTCTACCAAGGAAATGAAGGATAATTCACAAAAGTGATTTGAAAAAGGTAGTTATTGAAGTTTAGGCATATTAAACCCCTTCTTGGCTCTCTTACTTTTCTCCCCTTGTGGAATCATGGTCCTTGTAGTAGTTTGTGCCTTAGTCAACTATTTAACTAGTTTGGGTTTATCCCATGCAATTTGGCATGATTTATGCTAAAATATAAGAATGTTAAACATAAGTAATTAGAATTAATTTGAAGATCAAAATGGGGATAAGGCACAACTCCATGTTGAGAAAAAGAGTAATTACACATGGCCCTCATCATGGGATATATAAATCACTTGTGAGAGAAAAAGACTTCTTCTAGGCCAAGAATACTTTTTTTTTACTTACAATTTTTTTATATAGATAGAGAGAGATAGAAAGAGAATTTATGGCCCATATAAAATTGGGAAATAAAATCACTTATTGATGGAATATTAAATTTTTATTTTGGATTACTTTATATCATCATCATCTCTCTATATAAAGTTGACATAAAATTATTTGATGTAAAGTGGACATTGAAGTTGAGTCACATTGATATATCCTTTTCATCATTAATATCTTTCAAATACCATGTATAAACTCCATATCTAGCATGGAATGAGTTACACATCGCCCTCATTTTAGGTTGTAAAATTGTATTTTGATACAAAAACTATAAGCAAGTGTCAATTGGGTTTAGCTTGAGCGATTGAGTGTAATAGATGTTATCATCCCCACCCAAGTTCAAATGAGTATATAATGTGGTGTTGACATGGTACCAACTCTTGTCCCTAGTTATGATAAGTACATGGATAGGTGTGCCTATTTTAGAATTTTAATTTAATTATCAATTATTATTAGGTTGGTGGTAGGAATTTAGCCTCCAAGGAATATTCTGGAATATTCACTTCAAGAATTTTAATTTAATTATTTAACCTCCATGTAATATTTTAGAATATTCATAGTAGTATATATAAATCAAAGATTGAGATTTATCTGCAAAGTAGTTATGTACTTTTTACTTTTTTAATTAAATTGATTAATTAAAAGAATGGCACATGAACAAGTGTCATTTGAAGTGGTTTGCAATTCATATCATGTAGCTAAAAATTTAAAATAATAAAAAATAATTAAATTATATCTTTATTTTAAATTATTATTACTATTTTTTTGTGGGCCAAAAATTTCTATTAATTTATCAAAATATTACATCTGATATTCTTGAGGATCACTGCTCTCCGGGCCTCACTCCGACCAGATTTGTTGGCCATGAGAGTGATACAAACACTAGCATTGAACCAAAATTCATCACATATTAATGAAGAAAATTAAGTGCAAGATTAGGATTTGGAGCAGTAAGAGGACTTGGGGCAGGATGGGAATGGAATTACACATGAGCAAGGCAGGTCTCCATCTTATCAAGTCTGTTATTGTTGGGTCTCTTCCCACATGAACTCAAGTAACCGACCAACCGAGGTAAACATGTGACGAGAGGCTACTAATATGAGATTCAACCTACTAGATGACCTTGAGGAATTGGAACCAACAGAAACATGACAAACATACCTCATTAGGGGGATTTTGAGGTTCAAAATGGGTCTCCTAAGGAAAATGTATAATCAAAATTCACTTTATGAGAACCAATCACATTTTAGGAGATGACATCATTCTTAATGGTTGAGGTGACATTTCTTGAGTTAAAGGTACTTACTTGTCACATTCTCAATGGTGGATAAAAATTCATGGTTAACCATGGTAATGCTCTAAGTACTTTTAAAGTTATAAAGTAAAGTACTCATAATAAATGTCATTTCACATTTTTTGAATAAAATATTATTATTGTCATTTCATATTTTTTGAAAGAAACAATGCATATCCCTACAAAATCTTCATGTATTTACACATTTTTCAATAAATATTATATTTGTCTATTTTCAAATATTTATTTATAAATCAAATCAATTCAATATGTAATATAAAATTCATACATAAAACAATATATTATATTATATTATTTTTATATAGTATATTAATTACATGTTATTATATAATTTAAATAATACAAAATTTAATTAATAGTATATTTTATAATTATGAATTTATGAATTTTTATTTTTATTTTATTTTAAGTTATTGAAGTACAAAGGACAGATGCGTTACTTGTGCAATGATAATGACTTTTTCTTGAAAATCTCATTCTTATTTATAGTCACATCAATACAATGTTTTTATTATTTTTATTTTGGTACAACTTTTGAATTGAATTTAACCATGGTTACATGGATTTTGGTGCAAAAAGTGAATTGCAAATTCATAAATATTATTTTATTGGTTTAGCTATTATTTTATTATTTCCTTAGGAGACCCATTTTAGACCTCAAAATTCCCCTAATGAACACAACATCAAAAACACCTCCATGGGGTAAACCACCCTCCTAGACCCCTGAAACTTGCAAGGGGGCTGGATTTTGACCCTCTTGAGCCTTAGCCGCGAGCATATAAGGGCAAGGGAGAGGATATAGACCCTTAGCAGTGGGCTAGCCTTGGCAAGGTAGTGGCTAGGGCCCAAAAAATCAATTATGTGCCTGCAACTTTGAGATTTGTGCCACATTTTTAGCCCCTGATCCTAGGTCATTGCCCAGAACTTCTTGTAACTTCAAGAGAGGATAAATAACATTAATAAAAATACATGGAAGCAAACACATCATCGGGAACTCATTTGACGCCACCCAATCATGACAGGACTTTTGTCAAACATGTCACAAACATTTCATCTATAGGTGTAAACAACAGAATTAAACATAGGGGTATAATACTTATTTGAGAATCGCTAAGAAGCATTGCTCCCTTACATTATAAACTTCAATATAATCTATTTGACCATAGATAAATGTATATTCATTTACAGGTAAAACATAAATAGGGCCATACATCATCACTAATAAAATACATGCTTATAAACAACATAATAACAAAATAAATACCATGGATATAAGATCAATTAAATCCGCATAATACATTTCCATACCAAATACCAAAGGAATGAGCTTCTCATCAATGAGTGTAAAAAAAAATCGGAGATGGGACTTCCACGTTCCACCTGACCATAGATTATGTGAACCAATTCTTACTTTAGCCAATCACCCTCGTGTCATATTCCAAGTATGAATGTGGAACTTTATCAAACACATAAATCAACACCAAACAGGGCTCCCAAGACCATACTGTCTCAACCCAAAACTAACGATTCCACCTCATGGTTAGAAATCACAACCATCACGGGTTGGTCTCTACCCAAGTTGTTCCAGCGCTCCACAATATTTGTTCCAACTAGGGCTTCGAGGACTAGCAACTCAACCCCAACTGTTATAGGGCTTCTAGAGCGTTTGTCCAACCAGGGCTTCTAAGACTAGTAACTCAACCCAGCTAGGGCTTCTAGAGCATTAGTCCAACCAAGGCTTCCAGGATTATTAACTCAATATGTTTTAGATATAGGGTGGGGAAATTCATTTCGTTTGGACAGTTCGTTGGACTCTCTATTATAGGCCTCAAGACATTTGTCCAGCCTACAATCCCTTCGGGTTACAGAGCTCCACTGGTATTAAACTAGCTCTAGACAACTCTTTCTTTACAACAATCTGTTGTTAACCCTATTCTACTTTCAGGAACAGAACCCCTTCCCCTTCCTAGGATTTCATTTTTGTCTTCTTGGGGAAGGTAACTGTCAGAAAAATGTGCTCTTCTTTTTTACTCTGGAATCTTGTAATTCTTTTACCAATCAATTAATCAATTACTCAATGTAATTTTATTCATGAATTAGAACTCAAGTTTTACTAACAAAAAAAAGGCCTCTTCCTTTTTACTCTAGAATCTTGGAATTCTTTTACCAATCAGTTAATCAATTACTCAATGTAATTTTATTCATGAATTAGAACTCAAGTTTTAGTAACGAATAACCATATTCATGAATCTCTTTTCAGTAACAAATTCAAATGTACTTTTATGAAAGTCTTTTGAAAATAACATATAACGTTAAAATTAAACGGGGTGTTACAAAGTAGGCCAGTGGCTAGATGAAGTCCATCACATTTGACTCTTTGGCCAAAAAAGTTGTGGATTGTGAGAAAACTTTTGGAAGAAAAAAGACATCTCAACCCACTAGAGAAATTGTGTATCTTGCTAAAAAATGGAGGAATAAATAAAATGACTCTTCTTAAGATCAAGGTAGTAAAAGAATAAAGACGATTGATATTCATTACGACGGGTGTGCCAAAAATAGGCATGAGATGAAAACATGCAAAATTCCTTGGGAGAAAATAAAGGTTAGAAATAAGACAAGGACAAATCTTGATACCCAATTAAAGATAAAGCATATGAATATGCTAATTACATTGTTACTTATTGCAACTTTCGAATGATAGAGTTATCACTTTAGCTAAAGCCACATACCATCGACATGATTTTGTTTATGGTCATCCTTAAGCCACCATTTAGTAGAAGACTTACAACTTGTGCTAGATATAAATTTGCAATCATCCTTAAGCCACCATTTAGTAGAAGACATCAACTTCCACTAGCCATTTGTTCATTCAAAAATCACTAGATTCAGATCATTAATAAATGTGCTTGATGTGCTTCATCTATCTCCATAATCCTCACAAACACCCTTTCTAATTACAAAGGAATGTTATACACTTTTTGAGCCCAAAGGTTCATTCTTCGTTCCCTGCTCAACTTGGAGTTCACAAGTGCCCTTTTAAAATAAAAAGAGAATATTTTTAAATTAAAAAATAATGTTGGTTAAAAAAAAAAAAAAAAACAAATATACATATTTGGTTAGTTTTACATAAAAGTATTACAAAATATAGCCTCACTCTATATGTGTTTTCTTTATTGGTTGTTGATATTACAACCCAATAGGAAGGAGATATGGTAAAAATATTTCACTCTCACTCCCATTATAAATAAAATATTTCCATGTCCATATAAAATAAGATAATTTTATATCAACTTTTAAATTTCTTTTAAAGTAATCAAAACAAAAAAGCAAACAAAATTGATATTATTTATATTTTCATATTTAAATTGGATATGCAAATAAACCATTTTAATATCCATGTTAAGTAATTTATTTTAATATCAAATTTAATATGCAAAGAGAATTAACTAAAAGTAAAAAATATAAAAGTAATATTGAAATGTATTTAAAAATATAAAATAAATAAAATATCTCAATACTTATCTTAAATTAATTATTTCAATGTGAACCATTTACATATTATATATTATATATTTTAAAATAATAATAATAATAATATGCCTGATTTCACAAGCCATTATTTCGATAATTGGGTTAGCTTCTTTCTTAGTTTTTCCTTCTTGGTATTTATTGTAGATGGCAAGCTAGATAGCCAACATTACACAAGTAAAGAAAGCTTGGGTCATTTCGGTCTGTCAAACTGTCTCAATCTCTGTCTCTGTCAAGGGACTTGCATTCATAACTCCGCGATTTATTCCACAGAGGCGGAAATATCCTTGACAATTCATGGGTTAATTATAACTATTTCCCCACGTTCTACAGGCTCTCAGATAATCTATACAGGTTTAGTGCAGCGAAAGGTTCAACTCAGAGCTTCCCCACATTCTACAGGTTCTCAGATAATCTATACAGGTTTAGTGTAGCAAAAGGTTCAACTCAGAGCTATAGTTAAAAGACAATCTGCGAAGCGACTGGCCAAGTCCAGAGATAAAGGGAAGCAACAGCTCTCAAAAGACATAGTTGAGCCAAGCAAGCGAGGCAGGAAGACAAAGAAAGAGATAATGGAGAATCTCTTGGAAGCTTACTGTGTTGGTAATCCTCCACAAATCATAAATGTAATCCAGGGATGGGAGAGAGAAAGTCAGAGTAACGAGGAAGATATTGAGGAATAGGAGGAAAGTATGGATTTTGTAAATGATCTTGCAAATACTAGAGGTCGCCTTTCTTTATTTCACCGAACTATTCACACATACTAGATAATGAAATGTGTTCTGGCCAAAGCACTGCAAAGTCTACAGCCAATAGATGGCAGACCTGCAGTGATGTCACAACTTCAGGAAATCAAAATTGAACTCCAAGATATCAAGGTGTCACAGTACCATGCAACAACCTGTATTGGTAGAATTGAAAGGCATATTCAACAAATGCAGCAAGTAGATATGCCTAGCTCCATAGCAAAGGAGCCAGCACCGATTGACTCTTCTGATGGCTAGTAAATCAAGTTTATGTTTTTATGCTTTTTACGAATAGCGTTTATGTTTTCTGTTGTCAATTTAACTTTTCCTTAAACAGTAAAATGGCCATAGCGGCTAGTAGAAGAAAGAAACAATATCAATTTTGGATGGCTTTTAATGCTTTAAGGTGGCCAACAGACTTGGTTTCCTTCGGGTAGGTTGAGGTCACCGACTTTGCATATGTTGCAACCTACCCTTTTATGATAAATAGAAAATAGTAAGGACCTACCAAATTTACCAAAAAAAAAATTATATAAAGAAATTGGAAAATTAAATTCTTATTGTTATACCATTTCAAGTGTCATTATTGCACATCCACGAGGTCTTGGATAGATCGTGTGATCAGGTGCTCTGTTAGGCACTCCTTGATGTCAACTCACAAGGTGTTTTGTTAAGGCACTCCTTGATGTCAACTCACCGGTTCAATTCCTCGGCAATAGGGGTTATATATTGGACATGATGATGAAAATGTAGTCCTACCCAAGTTACAAAAAAAAGTATCATTATTTCACATTTTTATCATGACTTAATTTTGAATGGAGAAAATATTTGTTGAAAGTACATGTTTAAGCTATTTTATTCCATATATGCAAGGGATTTTTAAGCGGTTGAATACATTTATGCATTCAAAAATGAAATTTAATGTTTAAGCTATTTATTGCATCTATTCAAGGGATGGCATGTTTAAGCTATTTTATTCCATGTATTCAAGTGATTTTCAAGGAGTTGAATCCATTTATGCCTAGAGAGGTTAAAAAAAAGTATCATTATTTCGCATTTAGACCATGACTTAATTTTGAATGGAGAAAATATTTGTTGAAAGTGCATGTTTAAGCTATTTTATTCCATATATTCAAGGGATTTTCAACCCGTTGAATACATTTATGCATTCAGAAATGAAATTTAATGTTTAAGGTATTTATTGCATATATTCAAGGAATGGGATAGGGCATGTTTAAGCTATTTTATTCCATGTATTCAAGTGATTTTCAAGGAGTTGAATCCATTTATGCATTAAAAAATGAAATTTAATGTTTAAGCTATTTATTACATGTATTCAAGGGATTTGATTTTCAAGGGGGTTGAATTCATTTATACATTAAAAAATGCAATTTAAAACTGAAAAATTATATATATATATATAGAGAGAGAGAGAGAGAGAGAGAGAGAGAGAGATTATCTTAACAATCATCTACAAGTCTCTAGAAATATTCATTCTTTGGAGAAGTAATTTAAAAAATATATCAAAATTTTCATATACAGAACAGAAAGTCATCATCAATACTTTTAGTTAATAAAGTATAATGAAATGGAGTTGTCAAAGGTGACAAAGGAGTCAGGTGGATCAAAAGTGGCTTGAATCCGAGTAATTATTTTTAAGGAAATCTTGCAGTAGCAGTGTTGGTGGAAATGGATTCAACACCATCAAAAACCTCAAGAGCACCCAAAATCTTGAAGTTTGATAGCTATAACCTAGATTTACGAAAATACTTGTATTTTATTAAAATCTTGACTAAATTTCCATAATTTTCAAGACAAAAAACAAACTAATTAAACTATTGCTAATGAAATAATTTCTCTTCAATGCTACAAATCATTAAAATCAACTATCACCAACCCTAACAATAGCATTAAAATCAACTATCACCAACCCTCAGGACCCATAACAATACCTTGTTCTGTCATTAATGTGTAACGGTTACATTTCAATCATTGTATAGTGAGAATAAGGTAGAGATGTACCATATTTCGTTCCTTTAATAAGTAGGGAATCCGATGGTTCGTCAATTACTGGGTGCAATTCGTAATTATTTCGAAGAGTTTTTATTTTTAAGATTATTATTTTTATTTTTGCAATTTTAGTAATTTCAGTGGTTGGAAATATAAATTGTTTTTTTAATTTATTTTAGTTTATTGTAAGGATATATTTAACCTATTGTGATAAAGTTGATAAAATTCAAGAGATAAACAGAATTGGATACTTTACTATATCTAATTTATAGAATGTATAATATATGTAATATGATAATAGCAATCAACTTTATCCTAAATTTATCCCATATATATCAATGCACATCCTACCAAAAAAGTGATAATAATGATACAGACACTAATTATCTAGAAATTATCAATATAAAACTATGATTTGTCTAATTTCACATTGAATAAAATTAATTAAAAAATCCACTTAGAAATATGGCAGAAGTTGCTCACGAGATTATTACATTTTCTATAAAGCTCGTGTGACAAGATTTCGCTTATGGCCAGAATCCGAGAACACTTAATGAATTCATAATGACCAACCTAATTTAAACCCGGAAGGTCCAATATAAATTACATAAAATAAATTGTTTTCCATGAAATTCTATTTCCCAAACTCGAACGGAAATTAAATTGTTTTTCATGACAATTGAAATTCACTACTCGTGCTGGATATTTCACAGAACAGTGTGATTTTTTGATTTCAATGAAATTTTGTTGTATTTTCTGATAAATTAAATCAGAAAAATAAATGAGAATTTTTTTTAAAAAGACAATTTAATTTTAAATTTTAAATAGAGCAACTTTAATTAAGTTTCCTATTGTAATACAGAAACTACTTCAAAGTTTACACTTGGGGTTCTAGAAGCGGGTCACTATAACTCAATCTTGGGTAAATGGTGTTTGTTTGAGTTAGAGTTAAGTTTGGAATTTCAAATTTATCTTCTCTGGAAATTTGATAAGGGTCATTCCATTTTTATGCTTCTTATTTTAAGTTTTATATATATATATGAGTATGAGGTAGGCTTGCAGGTAGTTATATTCGAAAGAAAAAACTTCAAAGCACAATAACTCACTAATTTAGCTCTATAACACTTAAATTAGTTTCATGAAATGTATGTGATTAGAGAATGTCATTACTCTAATTTCTTTGTATTCATGTGTGTTTATAAAAATCTCATTTCCAGACCAATTTACCAAAAAATAGTGACAAGAAATAGATGTATTTCCAATGGATCTACCAAAAAATAACAAAAAATAAGTGCTGCAACTAAATAGATTTTATAAATACTCACTCTGTCTAAATCACTCATTAGAATTTAAATTGAACTTAGCAGTGAAATTTGTGGGCAGAGATAGATCCCTTGTCCCACAAACAAAGAATCTCATACACCAATTTGGTGTCTGACTTAACCTTAAAATTGGATAATAATAATAATATATCAAATTGGATAATAATAATAATATATGAAGTGCTTCCCAAGGAAATTAAGAAATGGTCAAAAATAAAGGTGGTTGTTTAAGTTCTTTATGTAATCAATCCGCGGGTTTTTTAAAGTTGGTTTTCAATTGATTTTTTAGCATTTGGTTTGAAGCAAAATCCACTTAATGTTAAAATTAGAGTCTTTGTGGTTAGAATCACAGAAGTAGCCAAGTAGGAAAATATGGAGTTCGATCCAGAGAGTGGCTACTGCAACACAAATGGTGTCTTCTACGGCAAGCGAAAGCCCGCAGAGATCCCTCACCATGATGATCCGCTGGACGTTCCCACCTTTGTCTTGTCGAGACACCAGCCTGGAAACCAAACAACACTTGTGGATGGCATTACTGGAACTCATATCACCTATTCACATCTCAGGCGCTCGGCAATGGCAGTTGCAGCCAGATTGCAGCCATTTGGTATTGTTCTCCTGTTCCGACGCATTTCTCCTTAGTCAAGAGTTCTCTCTGAACTGAACGAGACGTGACGACAAGATTGAGCATGGCCACAGCTGACAGAGTTTCACCCCCTCTTTTTTCTTCCACGTTCCCTGTTGAATGTAATCTTATCGTTCTCGCTGAGCCAAGACCATTAGACTGAGATGAAAATGAAGGCATAAGCGCTATAACGTGCAGTTGCGCTTGCAGAAATTTGAAAAATTTACTGGCTTCCTCCAGCATTTTCCCGGTGTCTAACTTGGATTTTAGTGGAATAAGTTTCTCCAAGGAAGGGATTTTGTGTTGGACTTTCCTTCGACAATGGCACGCTACAATGCTCTAGGGCTCCACTGAAAGGCAACTAATGGTACAACCATTAACCCTAGGAGAAATATTTTTCTGCGACCTCTCCTTGCTTGGAAGGTGATAAGCTGAAATCACACTGAAATCCAGTAGCCACAGGAGAAATATTGTTCTGTGCCACATTCTCCTTGCTTGCGATCAGTGAAGATGATAGGGACAAAACAGAAAGCTTGGGAGAAGACAAGTTCAGATCTCCTGACTGAAATCCATTACCCATAAGAGAAATATTGTTTTGCAAGATCTCCTGACTTCCAACGTTGCCCTCGATGAGAGCAGAACTTCTCGGGAGTCTTTGCATTACATCTTCAATAATATAGCAATGGAGTAATTAAAATTTTGAGCACGGATGCTAAATTTGAAATTCTGGGAGCGGATGAGGCATTGAACACATTGAGGCATTGAATGAATGTCTGACAACTCTGAATTAACTCTGACAATTCTGACAGAGTATTCATGTTTGTGATCCCTAGGGGTAATCAGCCATGGGCAGCGAATGTTTTCTGACGGCCCACATTTTCGGGTTAAAACGCGGCCTGGGTAGACTACTCCTTTATGTAATTGTATATATAATTTGTGAAGAAGTAGTCTACGGAGCCCGCGTTTTAGCCCGAAAACCCTGCCCGTCGAAAAACCAATGCTACCTGTCAACTGAGACTCCCTTCGCCAAGTGCGTGGGGATCATCGCATCCTTATGACTACGCTGTCAGAGGATGGGCATCCGATGCAACAACCAATATTTCTTAAGCTATACGACATTTAATGCATGCTAAGAGTTTGATGGTACAACTCCGAGATGACAGAGGAGGAGTCTTTCGTTCGATGAATCGAGAGCTGATGTGACAGCTCCCGATCAACCCCCTCCAGCGACCCCTTCTCTTCTCCGGCTGATGGCGGACCCTGCGATACATGGTGTCGTTCCCCAGGTCTGACAACGAATATGACCAGCCACCCTGTCAGATACCCGAATCATTTCAAATTTCAAATTTGAGCACCCTTCAATTTCAAATTTCAAATTTTAGTTTTGCAACGCGTAAATTTCAGTTTTGCAGTGGCTTCACGCGCAGGCGGAGGCGTCCGTGCTTTACATTTCTTTCGGCATCGAGAATTCCATATCTATTGCTCAGACAGAGGAGCTAGCCATGGGTTTGGAAGCGATCGAGGTAAGGTTCTTATGGGTTCTGCAGAGACCGTCAGAGTTAAATTGACACGGGTCTTTGTTTTGCAGGTCTTCAAGAAGCAAACAGTGAAACGTTGTTGGTTACAACTTGTCACAATGCCTGGCTGTCTGATAGTTGGTTCATGTCAGTCATGGACTGTTGCTCCATGTAAGATATTTGGTGGTGGCTTTCTTGTCTGAGGTTTGCTACTCATATTTTACATCTCTAACTTTGTGATTGTGACTATACAGATTTAGGTGGTTACAATCCAGTTCGATTTTCCAGCATGACTGACATCAGATTTTACAAGTTCAGTAAGTCACCTGCAGATATGTGGGATGTTGTCTATTGTGGTATCACCTTCTCTGGCATACGTGGCACATGCACCTGCAGCCAATACCAAAAGAATGTCAGTTGCGAACTTGCCAAAGGAAGGTATGGAAAGTTTGACTTAGCAAAGGACAGTTATGATTGTGTCTGCCCCTGTTGTGAAAAGCCTCTGAAAGTCTTGAGCACTTGTAGCTTTCATAAATGTAAATGGGAGTACACGAGTATGGTCCAAGATCCAAGTGAAAGTGAGGATAAACCTCCGAAAAGATATATAAAGAGAAATGGCAATGGCATGGCAAACACAAAAAATGGATATTTTGAATACATTGGAAACTTGACAAATTGGAGGTTCCTGGAATTTACTGTGGAGAAAATCCCAGGGAACGAGCTTCGTGTTATCTAAAGTTTGTGTTGCTTTTTTCACGCAAACTCAATGCAAATTTTGATTATCGCTCTTCTGGCATTTGGCGGTGATGTATATGAAAACTACATTTCAGTTCTCTTTACAGTGATCTTTTGGCATTTGGTGGTGGTGTGTTGTTTGAGATTAACGAAACTCTATTGTAATGTGTCCCTTTTTGTTGAGCAGATAGTACTTCCGAGAGGCTTTGTAAATTCAAAAGTTCTCTGGTACACGGTTTTATTAATATAATCTGCATATTCTACGATATGTTTTACACTGATCTTTTGAGTTTTTTTTTTCAAATTTTCCCGTCTATTGACTTCAAATGATCTGTATCACGCTTTAATTTTTTAAATCATCTTTTACTAATTTTTTTGTGTGGTAGTTTCCTACATTTAAAGTTGAGTTAGAGTTTAAATATTAAATTTCAGTTTGAGTTTAAATATTTGGGGAATAGGTTATGGATTATTGGGGTCATATACTCATGTTTTGCAGTGGCAGTTTTAGAAGAAGCAGAGAAAATGTGCTAATAAAAAAACTTATTTTTATGCAAGGTACAAGGTTACTAGTCACATTGTCTTATGATAGTCCTAGAAAGAGAGTTGGAGAAAATGTGCTAATAAAATATATTTTCTTACAAAATATATCAAAGATAGTTTGTTTTATATTAATTTTAATCTGATTGTATTTTTTATTATTCATTTATATTTGAGTAATACTGGTTATATTTTCTTGGAGGAAAAAATTTTGTATTTGTTACTAGGATAATAAGAATTACATTTTTAGATACACGTGTTTATGCAGTTTGATGTGGCCAAAAATGTGGTTATATTTTAACTTAGGTATGTATTTATATTTTAGTCGAAAGTGTCCAAAAATGTGGTTATTTTAACTTACGTATTTATGTCTTAGTTGGTTCTAATTTTAATCTGACAAAATTAATTTAATTTTTAAAATTAGTGACTTACCCACAATCAGCATATTTGTATTCTGAATTATTTAAATTTGTTTTTATGTAGTATTTATAAGTATTAATACATTATTTAATTTTCTATGAAATTATACAATTGATGATAATGATGATGGTGGTTAAAGTTTGAGACCAATTTTTGGTCTGTTAGACCTAAAGAAAAGAGTTATTTAATTTGATTTAAGATTTTATTCTTATGTTCAAAAAACTTGGACATAAGCTTTCTAAGCTCACTATAATTTTGACATCTTAAAAGGCTAGGAAAGTTAGTATTGTAAAAAAGATTATGAAATCGAGCTTTAATGTGGTTGTATGTGGGGCACTCTAAGAGGAAGTGATTTTCATCTTCGATGTTCATATTCTCATAGAGATGGTAGATCTTTTTCATCCATGGTGTTTTAGGAACTGTCTAACGACCTATTTCACTATGGAGTTCATGAGAGTTCGTTTTAATCTTGGCTATATTAATTTGTTTCTTTGAGATAGTCAAAACAGATAGATACTTTTGATCTTCTAAGATGGAGTTGATGACCTCCTTATAATACTTTCATTTTTTTTAGTTGCTCGATTTTTTTCACACCACATTTTTTCTTTGAACTTGGAAGTAACAATTTTTTAATGTTATTGATGTTTTGCAATGCAACATTTTCGTCGAAATGGTTTAACCAGGCCTTGGTGTCTTTATATGAACCTCTTTTAAGTCTTAGGTGGTTTTGGCTGGAATTTAAAGCTAGTTTAAGAAGTCTATGGTCTCCCTATACTATTGAGCTAGATTTATGTTTTATAATCACTTGGCTTTATGTAATATTTATATTTCATTAAAATATTATTTATGAATATCAATATATTATATTTTATGTCAAATTAAATTATTATATAAATATTTTATAGAAAATTTGTTTTTTGATTTGTTAATTTGATCGGACATGAGAAAGTTTTGAGATATATATATATATATATATGTTTTTTAATTATAGTTATAATTTTAATATATAAATTAATTTAATAACGTTATATGTTATTAAATATATTAATGTTGAAATTTGATATATTAAGTTAATAATTTTATATTTTAATATTTTGTTTATATATATATATTAATGAAATTGTGATTCTTTAGATTAATGTTTTATAGATTATATGTTTTCTATTTAGAAATTATGATTTAGGAATATTAAAAATTGTTCACTAAGAATTCATTGTGATGTTGTGGTTAAAAAATAGTGTTTTTTGTTTTCTTTTTTTTTCTTTTTTTTGGTATACGTGTTAATTAGTTAGAAGAGTGTGTTTGAAAGAAGCAAAAATATATTTGATGTTGTATCTTTGCCAATTGGTATGAGGATCACTCTCTTGAATTTTTTGTGTGATGTTTTTTAATTTGTTTTATGAAATGTCTTTACAATTTTGGAAAGCAACCAAATATATTTGAATATTACCATTTAAAGATGGGTATGATTGTTAATATTAATAAAACAAAAATCATAATAATTAAATGAAAAAACAAAAATTCACAAATAATATTTTCATATATATGATAACAACTACTTAAAAGAAATTTCCTTAAATATTTTGGAATTGATATCTACCACAAGTTTCATTCAAATTATAGTAGGGAGAAAATGATGAATGATGGAAAGCTTACTATGAATATGAAAATAATTACAAGTGAGGAGATCTTTGTGTAGGGATAATTGAGAATCTTGTCACCTATATTATTTTATGTGGATGTGAGGTTTAAGGATGTAGAATTTCAGATATTTATTTCCAGACATTATCAGCATTAAAATATATACAATCTGTCTTAACATGTTCTTCAAAATAAATAGTTCCTTCATTGAAAGCATGAATATGGCTAGATATTGTATGCACAAGAAGATATTCAACAATGTAGAAGATCAAAGGCTTCTTAAAATTTTGATTTAAATCCCAACTCAAACCATCACCTTTTCCACTAGCTACCAGGGCATGAGAATTTCTAATCTTGGTTAAAACATTAGGCTATAAAGGAGGTGATCATTTTGCAAAATAAAGATATAATATTAAAATTATTATTGGGTCAAAATTTAAGGAGAATTTGTGGAGTAATTAAGAATTAAAGAGAAAAAAGAGAAATTAGATACTATAAAGAATGTGATCAACCCAAAATTTCAAAATTTTTGTGTTAATTAATATAAAGAAAAAAGAGAAATGCCAACTTATGAACATTTGCATAAATCTTTTAATAAGGTGCTCAAGGGCAAGTTGTCTTAATAAATTATTGAAGTTGAGCTCTTCAAAGTAAAGTTATAATTTTACAATGTAGAACAAGTAAAAGAAATATGTACTACACATATAAATTCATTTATAAAAATGTTCACTTATAAACTTATTCATTAATAAAATTTGTTTAAAGCTTTGACTTGGACCTTTTAAAGTCTTTATAACTAATGATTATCCATAGCATTTCTATTGGAATAAGTTATATTGTTCAATAAATAAAACCCACTCAAATTTGGGTTTTATGGAATTTTGAAGTTTTGTGATGTTAAGATGGCTGAAAAGACTTTCTTAACTTTAAATCTCACAACATTGCAAAGCATATGAGTACTTTTCTCATTTTATGAAAAAACATATGTTGATGGTTTTGTTAAGAAATTGGACTTATTAAGCGTGAAGATCAAGTTGACAAGTATATTTCATATTGGAAATGTTAACCACAATGCAAAGATATCAATGATATTCTTTTTATGATGTTATAATTATGTGAGTATGAATACTGAATAATGTCTTAATGACAAGATTTATAATTAAAAAAATGGTAACCCTTGGGCATTAAGGGGAATTGTTATGTGTTATCATACCTTGACTCTGAAGTCTATTAGACTTGAAAAATTTCACTATAAAGGACTTATTATGTGTCATCATATCTGCATTCACTATATGAAATCACAAACTACACCTAGAATTTACTAATAGAGTTGGGAAAGGCTTCTAGCATTTGTGGCTATCTCTTTATAGTAGGAGAATGAACCCATTCTATGTCATGGAGACGGAAGCGTATATACATATGTGTCCACCACTCAACACATATACCTATGCCCTTTTTAAGTATATTGACTCGTGTAATAGGAACAAAGGCACCAATCCAGCCCCTTCACTAATTAACTGCAGAGAAAGTCAAGGGCCATGGAATCATCGTATCGCGTAATGTAAGTCTGCACTTAAAGCTCTCGAGGGACGAGAGCACATTGAGGAGTGCCCTAAATTCCATCTCGATGTGCCATTGAATCTAAAGTGGAAACCCTCTATATGGTCGAATTTAGGAGCTATGTAAATTATAGATATCACGAGAGTATATTGGGTTAAACCATTTGGCCAAAGCTAATGGTTTCAGGGTCCAAGTGAGTGGTTTCGAGCTCTTCGAGTTAGTTTACCCCTACAAATTGAATGTAGTGATGCCACACATCCAAGGGTGGTGTTTGGGGTTAGACGAAATCAGAGAATTATCTCCCCCCTTTATCCTCTTTGAAATACATCTTAATTGGTGATCTTCCCTAACGTATGTTGGAGCACGCCACATGGGGATTTGTAGTTTGGTCGATGTAAGAGAATTTGAATCTTATAAAGGGAATTTGTTCTTATTCAGGGAACTTTATGCGATAGAGATAAAGCTATCAGAGGTATCCTATCCATCAGGCTTGGCTGGTACGTTGCAGCTCTGGATGCTGTGGGTCATGCGGGTGGCATACTGGCTTTATGGAATCCGTCATATGTAAATTTTATGGCTTATAGGTTTTTTGGTGGCATTCTATTATCTCGTAAGATCTGTGGGATCAAAAATACTCTAAATATTCTCAACCTATATGACCCATGTCGAAATCGACTTGAATTTTGGAAGCGAATGGAAACTTCAAGTATTTTTACCATTAAAAACTTGATTGCTATGGGGGGCTTCAATTCGACCCTCTGGGTTGATGAATCATGTGGACATTGAGCTCGGGCTGATCCGATGGTGGCATACATTGGCGGGATTTTGCAGAGGACAAATATGGTTGATATTCGTCCAAATCCTATTATCCCCACGTGGACAAATAGGAGAACTGGTGTGGAGTTTATCGGCAAAAGGATTGACAGAGCTATGGTTAAGGAGCATATGGTGGCATAGATGGGTAACATGCGCAGTTTTACTCACGTGTCTGATGTTTCGGATCATATGGTCGTTGTCCTGTCCTAGCGTTATGAGTGCAGACAAAAGGGAGTTCCATTTAAATTCAATTGTGCCTGGCTGCAAGATGAAGAATACAATATGATCATTCGGACACAGTGGAAGGACATTTCTTCCTTTTCCAATTTAGTGGGATGGGTGCGTTTCCAAGCGAAGCTTCAACGTATAAAGAGTATTACAAAATCTTGGGAAATTCACAAAAAGAAAAAGCTTAGAGAGGAGCTTGATGATATAAATAAGGAGCTGAGCAATATCTACTCAAATTTTGTCAACTGTGCCCTGGATGGAATGACCTATTCTTCCATGGTCATTTTACAACAAAGAAGGGACGAGATCCTGAAGATTGAGGAGATTACTTGGAAGCTCAAAAACAGGATTTCGTGGGTAAAAGAGGGAGATCGAAATACTAAGTTCTTTCACAAAACCGCAAATGTGAGGAGGAATCATAATGCAATTTGGAATATCCTGAAACAAGATGGTACCTATGCTCATACAAAAGAATAGATTATGGAGGAAGCTTTCAGGCATTTCTCCACTTTTATAAGGCTGACCAGAATATATCACTTGAATGTCAGTAATGGATCCTTCATTTCATGCCACAGATGTTTGATGAGGAAATTCAGCTTCTAAATGCTCCAGTTTCAAAGAAGGAAGTTGAGGCAACTCTAAAGTCTTTTGCTCATGATAAATGTCCCGGCCTGGGAGAACTTCGGGTCATATCCCCTCTAGCATGAATTCCACTTTCGTGGTGCTCATCCTGAAGTCATCGGCTCCTAAAAGCTTCACAGATTTCTGGCCGATTGATTTTTGTAACATTTTATATAAGATTACATCTAAAATCATAGCAAACAGGATGAAGCTGACCTTTTCTAAGCACATTTCCAAGGAGCAATATGGTTTTCTAAAGGGTCAATCAATACATGATGCAATCGCGATAGCACAAGAAGTCATGCATTCCATGCAGGCTGGTAAGAAGGAGGCTCTCATCATGAAAATTGATCTATATAAAGCTTATGACCTTGTAGATTGGTCATACATCTGTATGATGCTCTTTAAGATTGGCTTACCTGTTCATATCATTAGATGGATTATGGCATGTATCTCCTTTGCGGTTTTTGCTGTTATTATAAATGGCTCACCGACAAATTTTTTTGGAGCTAAGCGGGGGATTAGACAGGGATGTGCATTATCCCCCCTTATTTTCATTTTGGTCATGGATGGCTTTAGCAGGTTAATGAAGATGGTAGTGACATCTCGTTTTATATCTGGATTTGCTTTCTCCAAGGATGTAGGTATCACTCACTCACTTTTTGTGAGTGATACTTTCAAGCTCTCGCCTTTTTTCTTATATAGGAAGTGTGGTTGGCTCGAAACAAGAGGATTTTTTAGGGCAGTGTTTTCTCCCATACACATGTTCTTGCTGCTATTATGAAATGAATAGACTTTAGAGTGCCCGTGGCAGTCGGCATTGTTGATGAATCTCACAGGAATAGACCTCATCCTATTGCTCTCCCTGCGATATTTTTTGATGGAGCTTGCCAGGCGAGGATGATGGGATGTGGGGCATGGATTAAGATCTCCAAGGCGGAGAGAATACAAATATGTTGGAATGGTGGACATGGGAACAACATCCTTGCGGAACTCATGGCTCTATGGGGCAGACTACTTGCTGGCTACAACATTGGCTTTGAGGAGGCTTTTATTTATGGTGACTCATGTACTGTCATTGATGTCGTTGCAGGCAGCTTTGCTCTATCCCAACCTACTTCTCTTAGCTGGCTGATGAGGACTCAGCGTTTATGGGGAAAAATGAACAAGCCACCTATGACCCACATATTCAAAGAGATGAACACTAGAGCAGATGGTTTATCAAAGAGGGGTATTGGTATGGATTTTGGCATCATGCAGGTTCATTATTTTAGAAATGGTCAGTGCATCTGGAAAAATGAAATTCATATTCCCTAGCATTGCAGGGATCACAGGTTGGATCGTTTTTTATGCTGGACTGGACGACAACTTCATACAGGCGAGGTTGTTTTTTGTTGTTATATGCAGGTTGTCTTTGATGTGTACAGGCAAGCTAGTGCTTGGTTTTTGGTACACAGGCGTAGTTGATATACGCTTCTATGGATATTGATAGGCTTATATGCCTGGTATTTTTGTTTATGTTTCTCTGCTAAATCCATGTTCTTATTTGGATGCTTTATCTGTTGCTGAGATATCTGTTTAGTGGGACGATGTATTTGATATCTGAGCTGGTCATAGTTTTTGGATGAAATGTTCTGGTATACAGATTATCTATCTGGGAATGTAACTTGAACCATGTACTGTTTTGATAATAGACAACGTTTTTTCTTCTTCTGAAAAAAAGAAGAAGTATATATTGGTTAATTGTATTTATTTAGGATTTTTGGAAGGAATGATTATCTTTTTCATCTAGCAATTTTCAAGAAATATTGAACTCATCTCAGGTATATTATTATGTTGATGGGCATGTTTATTGTGGAATAAAGTTTTCATAATTTTAATTTAATCATTAATAATTGATCAGGTGAATGGGAGGGATTTAACCTTCTTAGAATACAAAAATATATACTAGCAATTGCACCATCACCAGATGTTGCAAAGGAAACGCCATAAGATTCTTAAAGAGATCCAATAGTTGCTAAGCAAGATATCTATAGTGATTTTGGTCAATTTTAGTAAAGGTAGGAAAAGCCATCAGGTTAAGTCTTGATCTCTCTGAGCAGCTCATGACAAACAGATTTTCCAGCAAAAGAAACCTTGTTGTTAATACAACTACTAAATCAAGTTATTAAATATGATAAAGGTAATGCCCCATATATATCTAGCAATACGAATTACATCACAAATCCATACAACTAACAAGTTTACAATGACGCTGATAGATGGAGCAGGACAATCTAACCATATGCCTAATTATTTTACCATACTCCGCAACAACAATGAGGAATGGAAAAACAAACATTAACAGTGACAGATCAATTACACAATGTAGACTCCTTTGTAGAAAAACTATAAATTTATTTATTAATAGTTATTTACATATATTACTATAATACCAAACAATGACATAAAATGTATTCATAACCTAAACTAATAATCATTATACACAGTAATACCAAACACCAATTAACAAGCTCAAAATCTCTGTGATTGTATCTCACAATGAATTTCTTTTTGAAGAGATAACCATCCACTTATAGTTGATTGTAATTGTGGAAATCATTTTCATTTTGAATAGATAACCATTCACTTAAATAGTGATGGATTTTAATTATGGGTGACTAGGTTATTTGTTAGAAAGATTAATGAAAACTAATATGCAATGTGACCAACAAAGTAAATGAATACAAACTCAATCCTTGCAAATCCAAGCAATATGCGAAACTCGTTAGAAAAAAAGAACACATGTGTCATTTGGCCACAGTTCGGAAAAATTTCTCGACACATGGATAGAAGCTATGTCCAGGTGGTGACTGCTCCCTCTAAACGTGTGTTAGAAATTGAGAACAACCTGAACAACGAGATTTGGTGAGCGATAAACATAAAATCTCACCATGTCAATACCCACATCATAAAACTGAACTCATGTTTTGCATTCCAGTTGGTATATATAAGTCTGCCATCTAATCATTAAAATTGATCGGTGTTAATGGTTCTTCTAGCTTGTGCTAAAGATTTTTGCATACTTAACCTCCTCTGCTATATCATTTCTCAGTGAGATTTTCAGTAACGAGGTCGAATGGCCAAACAAGATCATTTCCTCCACAAAATCAAGATGTTCAGCCAAGAAAGGAGCATATCATGGATCCCAAACCTCGGGCTACTAGACCTTCATATAGGCCTGTAGGAATATTGAATGTAAGATTTCTTCTACATTTTTCTAGAAATAATGAATTAGTGTTCTAGAGACTCCATTGTAGAAAAACTGCAAATTTATTTATTAATGGGAGTTTACAGATATTAAAATTCATCTTGTGCCCTGGCATTGACATCAAGGATTTGATGCTTCACTCTTATTCCTGTTTTTCTTGCATCTTGCAATGACAACAGACTTCCTTCCTCTTAGGTGTGTCTCTAATCCCCTGTGTTGTGTCCTCCTAATTGTAGCCTCCTCATCTCTCAATATCCATCTGCTTTTTAACGTACTTAGCAAACTCCAATGATAAAAAATTCCCCAAAATTGTCTTCCTCCAACCATTTGTGGGTGAATTCGCTGCTAACCTGTCACGATGCTCACTGTATGTCATTTCTGTTTTTAAATAATCATTTCCTTTTATTGAACTCTGGCTCTTTTTCAGTTCTCCAACTCTTGCCCAACATCTTTGTCTTTATCTTAAGCTCTGACCCTGACTTTAGCTCAGGTTCTGACTCTGGCTTTGGCTTTTTCTAAGCCTTGGCTCTGATTTTTATGTCCAGCCATTCGGCTTCAAGCCCACATGCGTAAAACTTAATTCAATACAAAAATGAATATGGGAGACATTTTGAATATTGAAATTATCTTATACCAAAATAATCAGTCTACTTATACCAAAATAATTAGTGCATGAATTTCTCGTTGAACAGATTTTACAGCAGGAAACCAGACTACTAATGCAATGCTTTTAACAACAAATAAATGAAGCCACTAGATATGAACAGATTTTACAGCAGGAAACCAGACTACTAATGTAGTGCTTTTAACAACAAATAAATGAAGCCACTAGACATGATAAAGATGAAGTCCATGTAAATATGTTAATGCAGATTTCGACACAAATACCCAAACATCAAAAGAAGACTTCAAGGATGCACAGGAATGGGGCATATTAGTTTGTCCCTATGGGAATAGGAGGTTCAACATCATGATTCCTTTTTTCAAAGCCATTTCTTTTTGTTGGATATCATGATTCTCTTTTTCAAAGCCATTTCCTTTTGTTGGGTATGGGTTCCACTATGGGCAAACCTTGGATTCTGAAATATATGTTTGTGATTTCTTTCATCCAAGAAGAGGGGATTTATTTAGAAGCACTTCCCTTCATATTATGGGAGACAAAATGTTTGACAAAAATATAATTTTGAAAATAAATGTTGAGATATGTAATGATGGATGAATGCTTGTGAATAAATAATGGAGTTTAACCTCCGAAACAAGACCAACACATCTAGACATGGAAAAGTGAACGGAGTAGAGGAAAGGAGAAGATTATAAGATGATTTGTGCATGAATACCAATTTAAAATACAGAGAATAATAACATGAACTAGATTTAGTAGATAGTAAATAATAATAACATCTAACTTAAATATATAACATAATTAATGGAAACCATTAATTGGATGAAGATATGAGATCTTCAATTTTTACAATTTGGTTTATAAACCTTCTCTGCATTAAAACCTAGAGCGACCTTCCATAAGAAAAAACCCTCTTAATTATCAGCATAAATCATAAGAGAAACATGATATAGCCTAATAATTCAGACAAACTGACTGAGGTACTCGTCAATTGTAGTGTATTTTATCTCAGGATATAATTCAGTGGCCTTTACCCCATTTGGTCCAATTTCGAAATTTGTTTGATTGCCTTCCAGAAAAGTTGAATGGTAAAGCGATAACAAAAATTCCTTTGTCTCTGCAACAACATAGTTTTGTCACCCATTAAGCAGTTTACATTAAAATAATATCAAAGAAGATTGTTAATATGGATGTATGCTACTCCTGAGCAGAAACGTTTCGTTTATAATTTCATTAGAAATATTTTATGACCAGTGTATTAGAACTGACCTTGAATTGATTTGATGACTTGATCTTCGGATACATAGACCTTATCCAGAGGCTTTCTAATCTTTTTCTCCCAAAGACCCACAAGCTCATTCACAAAGTTCATTCACAGACAAAATGTTTGCAGGAGGCCTCATGTACAGAGTCTTGTTCAAAGTTATTGGATCATCCACTCGCTTGATTGTGTAAGTTGCAACATCATCCTCAACCACAAACACAACTGCATATATTCACAATATATTCAAATGGTTCACAGTGACATGAATAAATATAATAAATTGTGGACAGAAATGAATGGCCCATCAAACCTTTGGCATTTCCATTTCCAAGAATCACAACTTTTCCCCTTTGAGGGGTTGTAAGGTTAGTTTGTCCCAAGCTTGGAATAAAATTCCTTGTTGGAGATGAATGTGTAGGGAATGTCTTCTACCTCAATTATCCAACGGATTTTGGCTTTCAGTTGGTACTTACTCTTTATAGGCTCCAACCCTATTTCTTTTTCAACAATATTCCCAAACTCATAAGGCAAAAACCTCTGTATCATCATGCAAAATACCCATTAGTGTATCAATTTTTCCAAAAGTAGGATAAGGAGATTATATTATCAATCAAGCAAAGAAATTATGTGCATTGTTGATCATGCAAAATACCCATTAGGGTATCAATTTTTCCAAAAGTAGGATAAGGAGATTATATTATCAATCTGTGCATTGTTGTTTCAGAGAAGCTTCCACTAACTTGATAGTGCCAACCTCTTTGATAGCGTTGATAATATTGAATTGGTCTGCTATCTGCAATATGCCTACTGTGCAGATTACCACATCCACCAATTTAATTGCCTCCAGCAAGCTTACATAATTATCCAGAGAACCCTGTAGGGCATTGAATTTTTTATTATAAAATCGATCATCATAATAAAGTTTGGTCATCATAACAAGATTAATTACTAGTATAGCAGTGGATTTTAAAACAATTAAGAGATTAATGAGATCCATATTTTAAATAACCTCTTCTATTAAATGTTGACATTGTATATATAGAAAACCATGCTTTGATTAAAAAGGTTTTTGAAAGCTTATTTTTCACATATTGGTAAGTGGAATTGACATTCGTTAGTCCAAATGAATTCTATATGAATTCCGTTTAGATGTGTACCTTTATGTTTCCCATTTGGTCTTGAAAGTGGTTTTAAATCTACCCTCATTAGAAACAAGAACCTAATTGTATCCCAAAGATCCATCCAAGAATGAGAGCATTTTGAAATCTATTAATAGCTACAAATTCCCTAGTTCGTAAATCTTTGTTAGCAACCATAACATTGTCTAACTACCATAGAATGGTGAGAAGCATCACCTCACCACCTTTAGTTCTATGAAGAAAAATAATTTCTTTGTGAAATAAATAAGTTAAGCTAGAAAATAGTTTCCAAAAAAAACTTTAAAAATATTCCAAAAAGATATTGAATTTGGTTCCTCCTTTAAATTCCATGACGATGTATGGCATGTTTCTTTCCTAATTTATTAACCTCTTCATTTACTATTTTATATTCAACCTTGAGTTGAAAATGTATTTATTTAATAGTTTATTAATCTCTTTTAAGATTTCATAATTTTGAAATTTCTTTGTCACCCACAATGCCTTCTATTGAATTATCTTAATTCTTATTGCTATGTTTTAGTTTTATTCCTTTTAATTTCTCAATTTGTCTTTAAAAAAAATGAATATAACCATATATAATTAAAAACTAATCTTTCTTCATTTTTAATTTTTAATTTTTTTTTTTTTAAACATACAAAGAGTTTCATTTTTGTTTTCAAATCTTTTAAATTAGATGTTTTTTTTCAATAATTAAAATTATATTAATAATAATTTTTATTTTTATTTCTTTTAAATATATTAGTGATATATAAAATTTTCAATTTCTATTACCCCACACACACACACACACACACACACACACACACACATATATATATATATATATATTTTAACTTCAAATCTAAAATATTATATATATTTTACAAATATTTTGGATTTCACTCCAATAATTTTAAATATTTTTGTTATCAATTTTACTAAACATTTTTTAAATTAATATTTATTCTATTTTTTTTAATTTTTTTTTTAATTCTTATTATCCTAATAGCAATTACAAAAAAATTTCCTCCAAAAACATATAACCAGTTATCAACACAACAAATTACCACCATCATTTTCCTTTATATAATTATTTCTGTATTTATATGAAAAGTATTACTCAAATATAAATGAATAATAAAAAATACAATCAGATTAAAATTAACATAAAACAAACTATCTTTGATATATTTTGTAAAAAAAATTATTTTATTAGCACATTTTCTCCAATTCTCCTTCTAGGACCATCATTAGAAAATGTGACTAGTAACCTTGTATCTTGCATAAAAATAAGTTTTTTTATTAGCACATTTTCTCTGCTTCTTCTAACACTGCCACTGCAAAACATGAGTATATGACCCCAATAGTCCATAACCTATTCACCAAATATTTAAACTGAAACTGAAATTTAATATTTAAACTCTAACTCAACTTTAAATGTAGGAAAACTACTAGACAAAAAAAATTAGTAAAAGATGATTTAAAAAATTAAAGCGTGATACAGATCATTTGAAGCCAATAGATGGGAAAATTTGAAAAAAAACGATCTCAAAAGATCAGTGTAAAACATATTGTAGAATATGGAGATTATATTAATAAAACTGTGTACCAGAGAACTTTTGAATTTACAAAGCCTCTCGGAAGTACTATTTGCTCAACAAAAAGGGACACATTACAATAGAGTTTCATTAATCTCAAACAACACACACCACCGCCAAATGCCAAAGAGCACTGTAAAGAGAACTGGAATGTAGTTTTCATATACATCACCGGCAAATGCCAGAAGAGCGATAATCAAAATTTGCATTGAGTTGGCGTGAAAAAAGCAACACAAACTTTAGATAACACGAAGCTCATTCCCTGGGATTTTCTCCACCGTAAATTCCAGGAACCTCCAATTTGTCAAGTTTCCAGTGTATTCAAAATATCCATTTTTTGTGTTTGCCACGCCATTGCCATTTCTCTTTATATATTTTTTCGGAGGTTTATCCTCACTTTCACTTGGATCTTGGACCATACTTGTGTACTCCCATTTACATTTATGAAAGCTACAAGTGCTCAAGACTTTCAGAGGCTTTTCACAACAGGAGCAGACACAATCATAACTGTCCTTTGCTAAGTCAAACTTTCCATACCCTCCTTTAGCAAGTTCGCAACTGACATTCTTCTGGTATTGGCTGCAGGTGCGTGTGTCACATATGCCAGAGAAGGTGATACCATGATAGACAACATCCCACATATCTGCAGGTGACTTACTGAACTTGTAAAATCTGATGTCAGTCATGCTGGAAAATCGAACTGGATTGTAACCACCTAAATCTGTATAGTCACAATCACAAAGTTAGAGATGTAAAAGAAAGCCACCACCAAATATCTTACATGGAGCAGCAGTCCATGACTAAAATGAACCAACTATCGGACAGCCAGGCATTGTGACAAGTTGTAACCAATAGCGTTTCACTCTTTGCTTCTTGAAGACCTGCAAAACAAAGACCTGTGTCAATTTAACTCCGACGGTCTCCGCATAACCCATAAAAACTTTACCCCGATCGCTTCCAAACCCATGGCCAGCTCCTTCGTCTGAGCAATAGATATGGAATTCTCGCTGCCAAAAGAAATGTAAAGCACGGACGCCTCTGCCTACGCGTGAAGCCACAGCAAAATTGAAATTTACGCGTTGCAAAACTAAAATTTGAAATTTGAAATTGAAGAGCGCTCAAATTTGAAATTTGAAATGATTCGAGTATCTGACAGGATGGCTGGTCATATTCGTTGTCAGACCTGGGGAACGACACCATGTATCGCAGGGTCCGCCATCAACCGGAGAAGATAAAGGGTCTCCGGAGGGGCTGATTGGGAGTTGTCACATCAGCTCCCGATTCGTCGAACGAAAGACTCCTCCGATGACAGAAGGTAAAGCTTATGGCTCCATGAGTATGTATGTGCATACATAACCCGTCATTTTCCGTTCGATGACTATCCTGTAGTTAAAGCAAACTATCTACCACAGGATTTCAAACTCAAGATGTGGGCGGTAAATTTTTAAAATTGAAATGAAATGATGGATGGTTGTTGACGGTGGAAGAGGAGGGAAAAGAATGGAAAGGCTTATCGAATACTCTATCCCCAATCCGCTTCGGCTTCTACGTCGTAAAAGGGAATCAGGGAAGCAATCAGCCTGACCTGTTTTTGGATGAGAGAAGTCTCTTCGACGAAACCTTGCCCACCACCAATCAGAACATTGGAGAGCAGAAAGAGCACAGACTGCAGTGAATTAATGTCATTGAATGAGGCTTCAATGAAGGATATCCAAACACTGGTTTCTGATTCGTATACCATGGATGCTTATCCCTGGGAATATCTCAGGCAGTTGCTCTTGTATTTTTGCGGTAAACCCGTGGGCACCATTTTGCATCAGATTCCAATGAAGAAGAGTTGAATTGTGGGCACCATTTCCGGTTGGATTCCAATGAAGAAGAGTTGGATTATAACTAGGTAGGTCCTCTGAATTTCTTCATATTGTTGTGTTATTTAATGGGATTCGAACACAGGCCAAATTCACTGAGAGATGGGGCTTTCAGGTATATAGTTGATCGATCTTACCTTAATGCTATTTTTGGTGGTGGATCGAGATTGTTTCAATCTCTGGAACTCTAGTTCCGCTTTCAGCAGAGCAGAAATTCCACAGTCAAGTCAAATAAGAAGCTGATACAACTAAAACTAATTCGCACCATTGGATTAAGCAAAGGAGGCAAAGGATTTACCCTGGAAAAACAAAACGAATTGTTCGAAAGTCATTACCGTAGCTATAAATCAATACTGGCTGAGCAACACTGAAGTGTAGGTAAATCTGTTTGAAAAGGTGTAGTGAAATCAGTTTAAAAATAGATATGAGTCCAGCAAACGATGTCATGTGTATGGTAAATAATAGGAAATCTAAGCTTGTATTAGCAAATTAATTGATTTTGCACTATGTTAACTAGATTTTATGATTGAAATGAATTTCGGAAATTTTCTATTGTAAAAAGACGAGTCTTAAATGAATTTTGGAAATTTGCTATTGTTAAAAGACCAGTGTTAAAGCATTTGGATAGAGTGTAAGGTGAAACCAAATTTTCTCGAGTGCCTGTATCACACTTCTATTGGTATATAAGGTGAGGAAGTATTTCTTAAACAAAGAATGATAAACCAAATTTTCTCCTAGTGCGTGTATCACATTTCTATTGGTCATTGGTAATGAGAGTTTTAAGTTGTAAAATTTTTGGTGCCTCTTGACTCAGCACATCTGCCCATCAAACCATGTGCATTATTAATATATGAATATTTGCTATTTGGGAATATTTGCTATTTGGGAGTTTATATTCGGATTCTCTGAAGTCTATCAGTGTAATTGTCATTTATATCACTTTATTTTGGTAAGTTAGGTGGGAATTTGACAAACTTAAATTGTTTAAAAATATAAGAGTTAGTTCTTGATTTATTTTAAAATGAAAATATGAATATGTTTTTTTAAAGTTGGTTCAAATCGAGAGCTCGCTTCATTATTTGTTTTAAAATGAAAAATCTAAATTTTTTTTTTTATAATTTGACCATTTGCTAATTTGTAATTTTATCATGTTTTTTTTAAGATGTATTAAGTTTGACCATTTGTAATTTTGCAAATAATTTTTAAAGTTTGAGTAGTTGGGTTTTAATATTATTATGGGAATATATTTGTTTTATATAGATAAAAGTATAAGTTTTGGTTGTGATGATTCAACGAATCAACGGAATAAAAGAGAGGAGCTTATATTTGATTTTAATTCTTTTTATTTGTTATTTTGAAATTTGAATGTAATTTTTTTATTATATTATGTTTTTCTTCAATTTTATATCTTGAAATAATTTTGTTAAATATACTGGATATTTTTGGTGGGAATTTATTGGTGAAATATTTATCTTTTGTTATATAAAATTTGTTTTTGACTGTATATATAGATTCATCATGAAATTTTTTTAAAACATTTTGATTACAAAGAATTCACCCAACAATATTGTAATTGTAATTCTAATAAATCCTTATTAAATTTTAAGCAATTTTGACTGAAAAAATATAAAAAAAAACATTAAAAATATATTATAAACTACAACAATTTTAATTAACTTTAAAATATTAAAATTAATATTTTTTAATCCATTTAAATGTATGATCAACTAGTAAATTAATGCAAGGGAAATTTTTTAAATTAAATTTTAAAGAGCATATTGAATCAAAGTTCTTAGTCATTTAAGAAAAAAATACACAGCCAATCTGCTATTGAAAATTTTAAAAAATAAGAACAAGGAGCCACAAGATGAAATCAAATACACAAAATTCTATTTAAAGCAAGTCCCATGTAAATCGGTGAACATAAAAATATATGATCAATTGTAAATCGGCAAACCTAAAAATATATAACCAACTGTACGTAAATGCAATGACAGTGTTTCAAATTAAATTTAAAACAAATATTGATACAGTCCTGAGTAATTAAAAAACATTACACAACCATCTGCCATTGAAAAATTTAAAAACTAAGAGCAGGGAGCCACAACATTCATAAATGTTTGAGGTAATTACAACATGTCATCACATTAGAAAATTAAAAGAAGGGGTGCATTAGATGTTCATATAAAATCGTTAACTCATCCATCCATACATCTCCTCACAATAAATATTGCTATTAAAAGAAAGCATTATTCACATGCAAAAAACTTGTGATCATAAAGCTTGTGCAATTTAGTAAAATGTTTAAGATTATGTTGAAAAAATTTAGGAACAATCACTTGAAAATCATCAAACCCTTTTCATTCGATCACGTATACAAATGTATTCAAAGTTTTCATCATATCTTTTCACTTATAAACTTTGAAATCAATAACCTATGTAAGAAAATTAGATAAGAACCCTTTTTTTTAGGCAAGTGTTAAGGAACCCACTAAATACATTTTTTATAAGAAACCATTTTTAACCAGGACATGATGTTAAATAACTCTCTTTCTACACAAAATGGGGTATTCTTTCTTTTTGATTACTTATTTCATTTGACCAAAATGTCAAAAACTCACTCATTTGTACTTAGTAGTTAGTGGATGTTATAGAATAAAAACATTGTACCTACTTCAAAGGGCATTTAAATGGAATGTTCTACCTTTGATGACTAATAATAAGATCATTTTGGAAAAAATAATCATTAATGATTTATCAAACATTTCATTAATCTACCATTTTCCTAGAACTATTATAGGTTTGATATTATGTCAAGATTTCTCACAATTTACAACAAATAATACCCTTTACTTATCACAAAAATAGACTTTATATAGAGAATTGTTCACTCTATATCACTTGAGGTTAAAAGGTTCATTGTCACCTAAAACATTTTGAAACACCAACTGCAAGGTTCGTGCCCCATGCTTTTTTTCCTTTGAAAATGAGATAGAATCTCTTTTATGAGCTAAATAGATTGTAGTTAGGAACATAACATTTTAATAAATTGTGGTTTATAAATTTAATTTTTTAATAAATAAAGTATTTTTTTTATATAATATTTTTCATAAAAAATTGTTCTTTATTAATTATCATCTTACCTAGATTAATAAAATGGACTCCTTTTATCTTTATCCAATCATCTTTCTTTATAATAATTTTATTTTTAATCAAATTTTTATTTAAATAAATTTTTAATGATATTTATATTTTATTATTTTGTCTTATAAAATTAATTACACTATATTAGATAATTATTTCTTCTTTCGTATAAAAATGTATTCACTATGTCTATCTTTAAATTATATATATAGTATACTTTACAAACTTATTAATAATGCTCCTTAAAAACCCAATAACCTCGAAATCCTCTAGGTCTTAATTAACCTCCAAAACATACATTAACCCCCTAACACATTAACCCCATTCCCATAAGCCCTTAAACTCCATTCCCCTAAACCCTTAAACCCCTAACCCTTAAGCCCTTAATCACTAACCCCTAACCCTTAAGCCCTTAATCACTAACCCCTAAACCCTTAAACAATAACCCCTTATCCCTAATCCCATAGAGTAATTAACCTCTAATTCGACTTAACCTCTTAATCGACCTTAACAAAAATAATCAAATAATATTTCTCCACATCAAGATGACAACATAGGTCAAATACCTCTGAAAAGATTATAAAATACATTTACAATACAAAGACATACAATCTAAAATACAATATACATATAACAATTTACAAAAATAATCTACAATACAAAGACATATAATGAATAACTTACTAATGAGACATATACTACTTTTGTCCCATAGTATTTTCCTTAACAAATAAGGCAGGGTCTATTTTATTAGCAAAATAGATTGTGGTTAAGAACATAACATTTTAATAAATGGTGGAATTTAAACTTTTTAATAAATAAAGTAAATTTTTTTTATATAATCTTTTTTCATAAAAAATCGTTTTTTATTAATTATCATATTACATAAATTAATAAAATGGACTTCTTTTATTTTTATCCAATCATCTTTCTTTATAATGATTTTATTTTTAATGAATTTTTTATTTCATTAATTTTTTAATGATATTTATATTTTATTATTTTGTTTTATAAAATTTTATTACACTATATTATATAATTATAAATTCTTATTTCCTATAAAAATTTATTCACTATGTCCATCTTTTAAATTATGTCCATAATATACTTTACAAACTTATTAATAATGCTCCATAAAAACCCATTAATCTCGAAATCCTATAGGACCCCATTAACCCCCTAAACATATATTAACCACCAAATACCCTAACCCCATTCCCCTAAGCCCTTAAACCCCTAACCCCTTAAACAATAACCACTTATCCCTAAGCCCACAGAGTAATTAACCCCTAACTCGACCCAACCTCTTAATCAACCCTAACAAAAATAATCAAATAATATTTCTCCACATCAAGATGACAACATAGGTCAAATACCTCCAAAAAGAATATAAAAAACATTTACAATACAAAGACAATACAAAGACATAAAATCTAAAATACAATATACATATACACATTTACAAAAATAATCTAAAATACAAAGACATATAATGAATAACTTACTAATGGATGATATTCATACTCTCCTTCAGCATGTCCATAGTTTCTATGATGATTTTTAGTTGTTTTTATTAGAAGTCTCCTTGGCTTCAATCCCTTGCAATTTCTACAAGGGAAATAACATTTTTGACCCTTCAAAACCCCTTGATGTCGATCCCATGTATACTTGGTCTCCTTGAATGTCATGAGACATTTTTTGTCACCAAACATTCAGTGATGATTTTGCTCAAAAATTAACTCCAAAATAACCCAACAACCTTTCAAAACAATCGCAAGTAATATAGAAACTATGTCAAAGTTATATGATGTTCAGGTATATATATAACCCCTTATCATGTAGCATAGCTCTTGCAACTCCAACTATGATCTTATTCTTCCTCTCAGATACCCCATTCTGCTGTCAGTTATGGCACACCATTAGTTCTCTTCGAATACCTTCGTTGGCACAAAAATACTTGAAGGAATTCGAAACAAATACACCTCCATTGTCACTCTTAAGATCCTTCAACTTCTTCCTAATATCCTTCTCAACTAATTCCTTGAATTCAAAAAATTTCAAGAAAACTTCATCCTTCTTCCACATGAATAAGATCTAGCATTTTATAGAGAAATAATCAATAAAAATTACACAGTACTTATGTTTTGTTTTGGAGGTTGTAGAAAAGGGTGATTGTAATCAATAAAAATTACACATTACTTACCTTGCAATCATTTCAATGGGCTCCAACGCTGCTATATGTGATACGGGTGTGATACAACGCAATCTCTGCGTTGGCTTCCATGCTGTTATAATTGCTCACGTCCTGAACACAACCCTTTGTTAACTCGTCAACCGGCCACCATTGCCATTCGTTACCCATGTGAATACTTCATGGTCGTGGGAATCGGCATGATATCCTTTAATCAGCTTTAGTGTTGTGTGATACAAACCATGTCCGAATGCAGTCACTATGATGGCTTCCACGCTGTGTTCTGTCATATGCGTTCAAATCTCAGAGCAATGTAGTTTTAAAGCACAGATACGATCCTCAACTTTCCATGAGAGCATTTGAGCCACTTGGTTCGCGGATTCCTTGCTGCGCAATTTGGTCACGGTGCTATGTTACCACAGTTCACAACTATGGTGCTTCAACCATCGTTCAACACTTACCGTTTCTCATCTCCATGAATGCGAGTGGACTCCTCCTCGTTGCTGCGTGGACACAGGTCCATAAACTAATTCACTCCACCTTCGGTTTCTTGGTGCTACAGCTCTTCTTGTGAGCTAATAGATTGCTACACCATCCCATGTGATGTCCAGCTGCGGGAAGCATTACTACAACTTTTCCAATCGATCACTTATGTTCAAGTTTTTCTCACAGTGCATGCATCAATACATAAATATCAACTCTCTCGCTCTGATACCAAATGATGCAGGGATCTTGGGTTAAATCAGATCCCAGCATATAAAACAATGAACACATCCTTCATTTGAAAATACTTAAGAAAACACATTAAAATTCCATTAGCTTTAAACATACATAACGGAAAGAGAGCTATACATACAAAAAAATATTGATATATAATAACATAAGAATCCTCGGCCAAATACTACAATGAAAAGCCTCTCTCAGCTCTTTTCCCTTTACAAAATCTCTCAAACCATTTCTCACATTCTCCTCACTTCTCACCCTCTCACTCTCTCTGCCTTCTTCCTTACACAACTCTCCTATTTATACATAAATATGAATTTACTCCATTCCATAAATTCCTCCACACAAATCTCAACTAAATCTAAATTAGATTTATTCTAGTTTTGGACTCAACAAAGTCCCGTATATGGAATTCCTATTCCCTAGATTATCTACCTAATCCATTCCAGTCATATCCTTAATTATTAAAAGAATATATACAATAATCCTCACCTTTACATTTTTCTCTCTTAATTTTAAAAAATGAGCAAAATAATTAAAAAACCTCACCCCCTATTTCACACAAATGAATAATAAAATCTGAGCTTGATTCTCCTACATCAATGATCCACCAAATTGGAACAACTCCTCCCTGGTCAACTGTCTCCTGAAAAGCTCAATGTTCTGCTCAACCAGCCCTTGGGCTAGTTCATAAGCAGCAGGTGAGACCAATTTCTCTCTCCTCCAAATGCTCAACAACCTAGTCTACAACTCCCAGCAAACGGCCTCATGGATTCCCATACATGACGACAGGATGGACTGCATGTGTGCTATGACTGTGTCAGAATGATGTCTCCTAATGTTGAAGAAGCATTGGAACATCTGCAGAATCAAACCATCACACTCACAGTCAAACATGATCTCATGAGTCTGGGTCATGGCCATGACTTCTAAAACCTTAAGCTTCCTCCCAAATGTAGAGCCTGCACAGTTGTCCAAATCCCAAAAGACTCCTACTATTAGTCTGAAAATTATTTTCATAATGTCATCATTGTAGGGAGGGAAGGGTGTTGTTATCCTCAAAATATCGCTAAAACAAGAGGCAGTTATAAGCTCGACTCTCTCACTTGGATGTTCCAAGAATCTAGCTTGTACCATTGCAAGCATAGATGGTTCCAAAGCCCAATTTAAACTCCAATTAGATTGCTCTACCTTTGAAAGACAAGATTCCAGTTTCTCCAACATGGGAAATTCATTTTCTGATATTCTGCTCTTTAAGGCCATCCCAAGTGCATAAAGCCAATTTCCAACTTCTCTCTCCTTTTGTAAATTCCTCAGGTGCCTTTGTTGGAGAAAATTATGTACCTCCTTGGATAAGGGTATGTTGTTTTGTTTCAAGGAACTAAGTTCTACATTGTTTAATCTTTTTGGTCTTTGGTTTAGATCCCAACCCATTGAGGCACTGCTATGTTGATTTAGGAGTTGTTTTAAAAACTTCATTGTTTCAACAACATATATGGAAGTAACATTAGTTTAGTTGGACTTGCACAAGGCAAGATACAAGCACCAGGTGATGAGTGCAAGCAAATCCAATTGCTCCAATGGCAAGCTCCTCTAGAAACTACACTTCTGCTCTAAGACTACATTGCTGCTTGACTTCGGCCTCTGATTTACCCACTGGAAACTACTCAGAAAATTCTGGGAATTTGGGAAGGTGATCCTTGCCCAAAACACAGAAAAACTTAGAAAGGGTTTCTTCTAATTCCAACCTTCAAAATTTGACCCTTTGTAGTTTGGCCTTCTTCCAATTTTGTTTTTTGGCACTGCCGCTGCTACTGTCAATCATTTCTCTCCAAATTCCCAGCCAACCTTATCATATGGCTCTCTTATCAATTTCCCAACACCCCAGCACTAAAATCTCACCAATGCAGTTCCCACAAATGAGCCTCCTCCAATGACTGCGTAGGCCCTTCTAACCAAAATAGTTGCAACTACAAACTAGAAATCCGCAGGCTGATCCAAGATTGAAGCTCTGATACCACTGTAATATCCCCAAATGGGATATTTCACAAACTTTGCCTAAATATTTCTAATCCAACATTTTACCATAAAATCACTTAATTAATAAACAAAAGATTGCCATGTAAAATAAAACACATAAGCACTGCAATCTATCAACACATTGAATAAGAAGAATCTCAACATTTTTATTATAGATAATAACTGGGGTTACAAATACATCTGATCCAAAAAGAGATGAGATGGAGAACTGGCCATCAATATGAATTGCTGCACTGTTTTTGCCTCCAAAACTGAACTGCTGCACTCTCCCTCTGACAATAGCTACCATTGAATCCACTGAAGCACCCATTGAAGATCTGAATGATCCTCACTCCAATATCTCTGAAGCTCCGCTAAACTTCTGAATGAAGTCTCCTCAAAGAGAGTTGGGTTTCCGTCCAACACTCACCAATCACTCGAGGGTTTCCGTCTTGGGGCTACCAATGAAGTAGAGAACCACGTCTCAAACCCCTCACATAAGGAAATGATCTAATCCAAAGATATCCCTCAATGGCCTCCCCCCTTTCTTTTATAGATCTCTTGGAGCCTTCTAGAGCATTATTTTATTATTATTTTATTCATGGTACACTTTTCCCTCTTATTAAAATATTCCTTTTTAATGCAGAAAAGAGTAAATCGGCTACCATGACTCCTCTGGTCACTGAAACTCATGCCCAATCATCCCATCATGTAGGTATCTTCGTCCCGGTTCCAATGAGCTATTACACTAAGGTTTTCCATCATGTATTCCTCCTGGAATGCCACCTTTAGCGTAATCAGCTGAGTTAAGCCCACAAATAACTCAAATTTCCGAAAGTTGTCGGAATGCACTGGAATGAAAGCCAAACTACTCGAATGATGGAATATATCAAGCGAATGCAACTGGACACCATGGAAACTCCTCAAAACTCCTCCAAAAATCCCCTGAGCCCGTTGATAACACTAATCTGTACCTGTGACCTGTCTGCTCCTAACTCTGGAAGTCCAACCCAACCCTATCGTAGGTGACACCAAAAAAGGGAATATTACACAGATCAACACTTCATGTTAATAATTTGATTAGTATCAGGTGTGAGTTAGCAAACCACAAGTTACAAAAGGTTTAGGAGAAAATATTTAAATTACTTCAATTAAGAAGGGATGGTTGCACTTTCTCTTCAACTTCATTTGAGGTTAGTATCTTTTTAGCTTTGGGAGTTGGTCTTCATCCTCAAGCAGGTTGGCCTCAGCTTGCAGTGTCACTTTTTCCAAGACCCTAGCCACTATGGTTTTTTCAATAAGAGGTTTCAACAATCTTAAAGATTTTTTCCCCACTTGTCTCACTAAATCGGGTGCACTTCAACTCCACCCAAATATGGTCCTTTGGAAATTTTTTCTCTTTTCCTTTACTTGTTACTTAAATTTTCTATTTTTCGAATTTTTTTCTCTTTCCCTCTACCAACTCTCTAATTATTCCATTTGTCCTTATGTTTCCATAGAACACTAGTTATGATAGTGTTTCTCTTCCTATGAAGAATGATGAGTGGGATGGGTAAAGGAGGAAGGTCATTCATAGGAAACTCACTTTCTTCTTCCTCTCTCCTCTTTGTTGCAGTGAACCTCTTTTATTGTAAGCCAAAACTCTTTATAACACCTAATGATAACAACTCAAAATTTCCCTATCTTTGTCACTAGAGGGGTTAGACTAAGGATAACTAACCCTTTATCTAGAATCTCAAAAGACCATGTATCTTGGCACATCCAATAACCAAACTATGATAAATAATGATATGAAGAAAAACATCCAAAGATAGAAGGGAGACTATAGCAACCATAGACTTCACACACAATGTAACTATTGAACTCTACATATGGTAACCATAGACCTCTTATCCACTTATTTTTAATCAATTAACATATAGTATTATTAACAATTAACTTAATATCAAACATAGTAATATGCATATATATTGATTAAAAATCTTTTATATATCTAAATATTTATATTTTAATTATCTAAAATATTTTCAAGAATTAAATGTAATAACTACAAATAAACTTACTTACGGCTATATAGTTAAAGAGGTTTTGGATAGTCAAAAAAAATGTATAACTATATAAAATTATGGATATTATTATATTCATAATACTTAGAATGGAATGCTAACAAAATTAGGAGTTATAATGGATTATATGGTTTATACATATACAACTGATTATATATATATATGAAATGTATTTTTCTTTTTAATGGATTTAATAGTTAGAATTCAAATTTAAAATATTTTTTATCACATATAAAACATTTATGTGAAATATCAACTAACAAATTAAAAGTAAATAAACAATTATAATATTGTAGATTTATCTAGAAGTTTAAAACTTAAATACTTTTAAAACCTTCATATTATTAATTTTTTTTTTTTTTTTCCCTCTCTTTTTCCCCTTTTTTTATTTAAATAATACTTCAACATAATTTGAATATTAAAATTCTATGTAATTAGCTTCTACCTTCATATATCATATATGTCTTCTACTAGTTAAAAGTAATATTCACTATATCATGTAAATCTTCAAGTAAAAGAAATATTAAATTACCCAAAAAAATTATAAAATAATTTTAAATCCACATTATTGATAATATTAAATTAAATACCTGAGGTATTATGTTTTTAAAAGTAGTTTTTTAATATTGACATTTTTAATTATGTTTCAAAATTAGTTTATTGAGCTCATTCTTAAAAATATCATGAGAATGGGAAATAAATTCTAAATGACCAGCAAATAGAGTTGAATAATATAATTTCATATTTTGAAAATTTATTTTCATCATTTTAAAAAAAAGTCAATGTTATAATTTTTAAATAATATTTAGATATTATTTAAAATAAATATTTGAATAATTTCGATAACAAAAGATTTCAATTTCTTTTGACATTTATCTAGTATGATTAATTATATTTCTGTGTATCACAATAAATGGTTGAATAATGTTACTTTATTAAAATGTGGAAAAATATATCACTAAAGCATTTATATATTATATTTTTGTGTATGAGAGTGAATGGTTGAATGGTGTTACTTCATTAAATAGTGAAAAAACCTATCACCAAAGAACTTATATATTATCTTTATTCCTAAAAGTTAGAATAACTAGGTCAATTGAAATTAGTATATTTCATTTGTTATTAAAGTTAAAAAAAATATTGTAATACTAATAAAAAGTGATAGTCTTTAACTATTAGGTATTATGGGCATCTTATTATGAAATATTATTAGAAGAATTTATCTAAATTTACTATTTAAAAACTTGTAATGTATGACAAGTGCTTCATACTAATGACATCCAGAAAGAATATTTTCTTTTATTACTTGTTATCAAGCGTATGAATTTAATTTCAATTATCTAATCTTTGAAATGATTTAAAATTCTAAAAACTAAACTTTTTATAATAAAAATTCAATGAATCAAATAAAAATAAAACTTTAAACAATTCAATTATTAAGTGTTGTGGCATTTGGTTAAAAAAGAGTATGAGGTTATTGGTTTCCATGAAGAGAAGAGAATTGGAAGAGAATTCTTTAGTCTTTCTAGTTAGTGTTTGTTGTTATATATGAAAGAGTTTTGTTATTATAAGCATCATTTAATGTACTTGATATTGTTTGTATCTACATTATCCACCTCCATTTTGGGGGAGGGTTTAAATTTTATTTTTTTTTAAGTTTTAATTATTAGTTGTTATGACTAGTAGACAATTTGTGATAGTTAAGTTGCAAATATGGAGATAAAGGAGTAGGAAAGGTATGAAGTTTAAGAAATTAATATGAGTTGTGGAGTTAGGTTAGGAAGGCCTTGAAGATGTTAAATGAGTTGTGGAGTTAGGTGAGGAAAGCCCAGACCATGTAAGAACTTGCACTTTCAGGAGGAAACTCCTTGATAAAAATCAAGTAAATATTATGGCCATATCATGGAAGATTTTTAACTCCGTTTAAGGAGGAAATGGAAAGAATTGAAATTCTAGTTAGATAAAAGTAGGGGAAACACTTCCACAAAATTTTTAGATGTTAAGTTATTGAATTGGGTTGAAAGAACACACCAAATATCTAAAATTTGTGAAGCTCTATTAATGGAGAAAAAAAACTCATAATCAAAATGCTACCAAAAAAGTTGAGTGCTACAAAAGGAAACTAAATAAGTATGCTAAAAGACATTCTCTTTGTTGGCTTGGGGTGAGCAAACACTGTTCACTCCAGCCAATGAGAAGCCTTTCTAACCGCCCTTCCAGCCATTAAAATTTAGACATGTGGCACCTCCTCCAACCAATTAAAATCTTCCATTTGGCCCTGTTACTAGCTGTTATTTTCCTTTTCATTTTTTTGTGCCTTGACGCCTTTGTAACCATGCGCGTCTGCTTGACTCCTAGCCGCACCACTGCAACACGCCTCTCTGTGCCCACGTCCCAAGTCTCGCCCTCAACCCGACGCCCTTCCACAGAACCAGAGCAACAACAAGAAGAAGATTCTGCAGTTTTCTGTACAAACATCTGCCCTTAGCTTGCTTTTTTTCACTGTGTACTCAACCCACCCATCAATTTATCTAAAACTCCAGCTAGTGTTTTTCTGAGCTTAATTTATGAGTTTTTTGCTTTAGGTTTTTGTCATTAGATATCTGAATGGGGAAGCGCAAAGAGAAGGATGGTATCCCTGGATTTATTTCTATATGGCACATCGAGACAAAGGTTTTCATGTGGGTGATCTTAGTTATGGGGGGTTTTCTTGTAGCAACGTTGTTTATACACCAACAAAACCTTTCGTGTAAAAATATCACTTCAACATCTCTCGAGAATGACTCCAAGCCTTGTGGATACAGTGTCCAAATCAAAAAAAATGGACCAGGCGCTGAATCACATGACTAACCATAATATTATTCATAACAGTAACACCAAAAACCCCACGAGCAGAGCAATTGAGCAAGAAAATATCATCAAGCGGGTGTTTCATCCATATGGGAATGCTCCATACTTGTTCATCCAAATGGGGTCATACAGAGGAGGCCCTACCACGTTCGCTGTGGTTGGGCTTGCTTCCAAGCCTCTCCACGTTTTTGGGAACCCACGATTTGAATGCGAATCGGGCCCCAAAAATTCATCTGTTAGGAAAATGAAGGGCAAGGCCTATAAAATTCTCCCTGATGACGGCTATGGTCGAGTTTACACAATCGTGGTTTTTAAGTTTGTGTTTTCTCAGAGCGTGGGCACCGATGGAAATGGTGGAGAAATCATTATTCATGCATTTAATGGCAGTGAGTTTGAGAAACCAAAGAGGATCATTGCTCTAAAGGAAGAATAGGGTACTTACAATGGCTTTGTTTATAGCCAGGCTCCTCCCTATGATTATCTCTAATGTGGTTCCTCGTTGTACGATGAGCTGAGTCATCAGAGAATGAGAGCGTGGATGGCTTATCATGTCAAATTCTTTGGGCCTAGATCGCATTTTGTTTTTCACGATGCGAGTGGGATTCATACCCAAGTTAGAAAGGTGTTGGAGCCATGGATTCGAGCAGGTCGTGTGACATTGCAGGATATAACAGAGCAGGAACAATATGATGGGTATTATCATAATCAGTTTCTGTTTGTGAATGATTGTTTGCACAGGTACAAATTCATGGCGAATTGGACCTTTTTCTTCGATGTAGATGAGTATTTCTATATTTTTCATGGGAAATCTCTGTGATCTGTAGTGAATGAGCTCTCTAATTTTACTTAGATCACCTTTAAGTAATATACCATGTCCAACAAGATTTTCTTGCAGAATCAACATAGGCGCAACGAGTCTGCCAACAGTACTAATTCCAGGTAAGTGTTATGGTGATTTTAAATAAATGTTGTCAGTTGTTTTTTGAGCTTGAAATTGAATGTGATGATGATAATTGTATGGTGCAGCGAATGGGGAATTGAGAAGCTCGTATTTAGATATGTGAATAAAGGAGCAAAGAGAAATTGCAAATATGTAGTGCAGGCAAGAAAAGTGTGGGGGACTGGAGTTCATATGTCCAAGAATCTGAAAGGAAGAACACAGCATACGATAGAGGATAAGATGATGTTTTACCATTATCATAACACCATCAACAATAGAGGAGAGCCCTGCACTGAATGGCTAAAACCATCTAAGAGAAATAATGTGACTTGGGTGGGAAGAACTTATAAAAATTTTGATAGAAATATGATAGGATCCCAGCTTGCATCCACTTTGCTGTGAAATATTAATATTTGTATTTTCCTTTGCAAACTTTTTTATTTTGTGTATCATCCTGGAGATTCGAATTGGGAACCCGCTGGTTATGCTGAAAGGTGTTCTCTTTGTTGGCTTGGGGTGAGCAAACATTGTTTGCCCCATCCAATGAGAAGCCTTTCTTATCGCCCTTCCAGCCAGTAAAATTTAGACATGTGGCACCTCCTCCAACCAATTAAAATCTTCCATTTGGCCCTGTTACCAGCTGTTATTTTCCTTTCTATTTTCTTGTGCCCTGACGCCTCTGTAGCGTCGCGCCTCTGCCTGACTCCTTGCCGCACCACTACAACACGCCTCTCTGTGCCTGCATCCCAAGTCCTGCCCTCAACCCGGCACCCTTCCACAGAGCCAGAGCAGCAACAACAACCGGGTCGTCGTGTCTCGTCATTTAGCTTGTGCCTTGTGAGGGTTCTATTATTTTTTGTTCTAACGTCATTTATACAATAATTTAACTTGAATTTTTGTGGTTGAATGAATCAAACAAAATCGCCTGAACCTTTGTTGTGGCAGGGCTTCCATGATTCGTGTTTCCCTTGCTTGCACAAGGCAGATAACATAGTATTATAGGTTAATATATCAGGTTCATAGCGCTGTTTTCCCATTTTTCCCCGCCACGGACCAACCTGGGAGACGAAGATTGTTTACCCGTCCGCTGCAGGCACGCCAACCTGTTTCCCATTGCCTTTAAAGCACTGCTCGTTGTATAGAGTATGTATGAAACTTTACTTAGTTGTCTCTTTTTCGGCTTCTTGCTTGCAGCCAATGAACTCAAACTGGAAGGTTAGTGATCAAACTCCTATCAAAAATTTATAAAAGAGGTCCAGTGTACGAATCCCGGGGAGTTTGTTTTTATTCTTAGGAAGATTCAATTTTCAAATCATGGTGAACGAAACTTTATTTCAGGAGGTCCAATGTATGAATCCCGAGATTGGTGAATTGGAGGATGCATATGAAAAGGGTGTTGAAAGGCGTGTTCAGGATGGCATATATTCGATTTGACACGACGAAATCAAGTCAACACCAAATACTCCTTCGCCTTCAACCAAACTCTCAGGGAATATAGATCATTGGGCCTCCCCTACGATCCATAGATCTTTTGAGGAACTGATTGACTAGTTTGCATTCCTTTCCAACTGAATGCCATGAACTGAACATGATTGCAGAGAAGGTGTGATGGTTTGCACGGGAGTTTTGATAATTTAAATTGAAAACCATGGGAGCGGGGAGAAGTTGGGGGTGGTGGTCGAAACTAAAGGGGAGCGGACGGTGGTCAAAAGGAATTGGCGATCGGATTGTTGGAGAGGGGCCCCAAGTGCTTTTCTTTTGCTTAGGATAAGATGTTGACCCCCAAGAGGAGGGGCTGGCCTGGATGGTCTCCCAAGACACCTTCTCCTCCTCCTCCAGCCGAAGACATGGCAGGTTTGTGTCATGTCACGACGCCCGCAGCCACAGCAGGAGGGACCAGTGGAGGTAGGGCTTTAGTGGAGGCTCCACCACGAAATTTGCTTGATAATAATTGTGAAATTGTGGCCACACGAGGCGAGCTCAATATCTGGAGGCGTTTCAAAGAGGCTGGATATCTGGACTAGGAATCCCTCGAAAAAAAATATTGGGCCGCTTTAGTCGTGCACGTTACCAAACTCGAAGTTGAGGTCGGTCTCTCTCTTTTATTTAAATCCTTGTTTGGCCTCTGCAGTGCCCTGGAACTGATTCTAACATGATGTTAAAAATAAAAACGTTTTATAAAAACTATAACCCAACTATGTTTTTTTTTAATCCTCTTTCTGATTCTGCCTGACATTTGTACATATAACTGGATATGAAATTGATCTTACAATTAACTTTATTATTGTTATGAATAGAGTCGGCGAGAGTTAAACCCATGACCTGTGAACCTCTGTAATAAACCCTCTCTTTATAGTAAGGTTCATGATGCGCGTGTAATTATTTTGACAAGTTAAAATACCAAAAAAAAGATGTTTTGTTGTACATTTACCATATTATGTAAATTTTCTTCTCACCCTTGTCTTCTGTTTTGGTTAAGGATATCCACATGTAAAAGGTCTTGAGCACTAACCAGCAAGTGCTATTGTTGTATGTTTGAATTTTGTGTGTTCGCCTTGTAATAGTGATGTCTCTATGGATTTAAGCGATATGACCTCCCACCTTCTCTCACCGCTCACCTATTGTGGGACCTAAAATTTTTCCAAATGGGAGTGCTTCGATCCAAAACAAGTTAATATCAACTAGGACTCATCTTCATGGCATAAGAACTTCAGATTGGATAACTGGGGATAGGACAAATAATTTTGTTTCATAGTCTAAAAGCCAACAATCCATGTAATCAATAACATGTCCATTTCATACGTTTTCCTCTTCAATGTGAGATTTTCCACCCCATAAGTTCACATTCATTATGTACCATTACATGTAGCACAACATAATTCACAGCTCCTCTTTTCAGCGTTCCCTTGCACCCCTGATGCAATTGCTAGTTAGTAGTCTTGCTTGCAAATTCATACATAACAAAGTAAAATGGATTGAGAGATGCATATTATTAAAAAAATATTGACTAAATTTGTGTTGCATAAATTGCTAATAGTCCATAAACTTGAAAGAGATTTGAAATAAAATATTTAGTATCATCATTTCATATCGTGGGATATTGAAATTTTTTTCTTATTTTTATAAAAAATACAAAAATATTATAATATATATTTGTAGATTAAATTTTATTAAATTATAGAATATCTATTAAAAATGTATTTCGATATTATCTTTTAATTATAAATTAGATAAATAATATGATACCAATTTCATTATTTTTTTAATAAATTTTTAATATAAAAATATATTTATCTAATATAACGAATAAACAATAATATAAAGCAAAATTAAAAAGTGAAAAAAAAACATTTGGAGAAATATAGAATAATAATAACCAACAAATTTTAATAGTATATTAAAATAATAATGCTCAATAAAAATTAATACTTTAAAGTATATTTGTAGTTAATTATATATAAAATTTTAAATGATATTTGAATTTATAGATATTTATTTGTTTTATCTTTAAATTATAATTTTTGAGATAAATAAAAAAATGTGTTTTTTTATTTTTTAAATTTATAAATAAATATAATTTGAATTAATTAATATTCAAATAATAATTTCTGAATTATAATATATTTAATTATATTTATCTTAATTCCAAAGCTATTAAGTGTTAAAAGAGATCAAATCTCTTTTTATTATTAATTATTAATTTTATATTATCGTATGTTTTTATTTTTACTATGATGTGGGTTTTTTTACATGAAATTTTGAATTCATGACTTTTACACTATAGAGTGCATTAACAAAACATGGTATCACCTTATGCTCTACACCCCATGAACATACTTATAAATATAAAATCTTATTTTAGAGATATAAAGTCTTATTTTAATAATTTATTTATATAAAAATATATGTAAAATTTTTAATACAAATGAATAATGTTTTATTAAAATAAATTTGTAAGAGATAATTCAAAGTTATATAAAGGAAAAAGATAAGATTGTGATAATAATTTTTGAAAATATTTTAAAATTTTAAAAATATTGGTAAAAATTATTTTGATATTATATTATTAACTATATTTGGTTGGATATATTGATATAGCCACACAAAAAGATCTATAAAATATGATTAAAATGATTTAAAAGTGATTTACATAAAACTTCATTTTTTATTTATCTAGTTTCACATAATTAAATCATAGTTTTTATTATCTTTCATCTCAAACTTTAGTTTCTATTGAGATCTGTTACTCCCATTCCTAAATCCTTTTGTTCATAGAGATATATCAACTTACACTTCAATGCTTTTTCTAGTCTGTTATCTAAGGATTGACACACCTCCACTCTTAGTTTTTAGTTGTGGCCTATTATCTAAGCACACACTTCCACTCCTTAGATTTTACTTTTCGCCCAACAAATTTCTCAATCCTCAATCTTTTCCTTGTGTTTACTTCCACTCTTATTTTTTACTCTTGGCCTATTGACACACTTCCACTCCTTCAATTTTACTCTTGGCCCATCAAATTTCTCAATCTTTTCCTTGTGCTTTTAATCCCATTCTGTTTTTGTCGTAAGAAAATCATCCAATCCTACTAATGTAAAGCGGGTGATGAATTTGAAATTGATAAACCTTGTTTAACAAGGCTACAATTTTGTCAAAATATCAAATTTCTATTAAAATTTTATGAGACTTTTTTTTTTTTTTAATTTAATTGTTAGAATGTACAAATAAATGTTGAAAATAAATTTAACACCATCCAAAATCTTTATGCATCCAAAATCTTAAAGCTTAACAACTATAACCTAAAAAAATTTCAAATATTTTAATAAATTATTTTTCAAAATTATACCAAAATTCTCATTATTTTCTTAAAAAAAAAAATACACGTGCTTCCGTCTAACCGAAGGAAAATCATAACAATACAATACAGGTGCTTCCATCTAACCGAAGGAAAATAAAAAGTTGGTAGCCGCTACAATAATAATAACTAAATGCAACACTACACCGATCTCTCCCATTCGCAAATTATAAAGAACGCATCCCCTCGTCCACACCCACGATTTCAAGATCCTCTCAAAAAACCCCAACCACAACTTCTGTAGTGATCGAACGGTCAATATCGGAGGCTCGCTGACCCGAAAACTCCAACGACCGAAAAAGCAACCGCATGCTGACTTGGTCGGCCAAGAAAGCAAGAAAAGTAGTGGACCGGCACCTGAATTGGGCGGCCCTGAAAGCAAAAGGATCTCCAGGTGAGTTGCGTGGTTTTTGAAAAGGTAACTCCAACCTGTCACTGCGGCCGCTTTCCTCACCCGCCCTTTTCCCACGGGGCGTTTATAACCTCCCAACTTCACCATTAAAAGACAGACTGTCACCCCTTTTGTGTATCGAATTGGTTGGGAATGAGAATCGAACTAGAAATGGAGAGAGCCCACGGAGAGGGCGTGGTGACTGCACCGTAAATTGTTTTCAATGGCTGCGGCATCCATGTGATTAATGCGTTAGGGTTGTATATGTGTATATTGTGTATGGTTAGATTTAAGTTAATAATTTATTAATGTGTATGACTGTAGCTGAAAAAAGAGAATGTAGAGATAAAGTTATAGGATTAGAAAACTAATTTTTAGTTTGTGGAATGATATCATATGGGTGTGAACTTGTTCGACACTTATCAAAACAATTGTTATGGTGACTATTATAAGGTATCAAAAAGAATTGAGCAAATAAGAGTAGGTAGATGACTTAAAGTTATTTTTAATGAAAGTATGAGTGAAAAAAAGAAATCATGGATGAGATAAAATAACAAGTGGATGCAAAAATAGAATATTTATCTCAATGTCTATCGCACAAATAGCAAAGAGTTAAAGAATTTTGTTATGGAGAAGTTCTATAAGAGCATATGGGGAAAAGAGTTCGGTAGAAAGAAGAAGTACTATGTTTAATGGAGATAAAATATGCACAGAATTGAAAAGAAGGAGTTGTAGCTCTCATTTGAGTACTGGAGACTACACTCAAACGGAGATATCACTCTACATTCATGAATCAGAATTACATCATTAAGTACATCACAAGAAATCAGGAAGTTGCAAACAAACTCCTAAATTCTAGGAACAAATCCTAAACTAAGGAGATACGTTACAACTTATGTAACCTTTTCTCCATTAATACACAAATAATATAATTATTTTCAACTCCCCCCTTAATGGAGAAAGGATTATCCTGAACTCCTAGCATCCTTCTAAACAATTCAAACTTTACACGTGTAAGAGGCTTAGTAAAAATATCAGCCATATTGTCACAAGTTTTACAATATTCAACAATGATTTCTTTTGACTGTAGTTTCTCTCTAACAAAATGGAACTGAGTGTCAATATGTTTGGTGTTTTTATGAAACACTGGATTGTATGCTAGTTTAATGGTACTCTGGTTGTCGCTTTTGATGGAAGTTGAGTTTTTCTGTTCTTCTCCCACATCATTGAGAAGCTTTCTCAACCAGATCGCTTCACACATGGCTGCACACAATGCTTGGTACTTAGCTTCACACGAAGACAAGGCTACAATGCTCTGCTTTTTGCTTCTCCGTGTTATAACCCTGGATCCTATGCTGAATGCGTAACCTGTGATAGACCTTCGATCATCCAGGTTACCTGCCCAGTCTGAATCTGAAAATCCTGCTAGAGTAACATCATATGTGTGAGTGTATAAAATACCATAATTAACAGTACCAAAAAGATACCTCAACACGCTTTTTGCTACTACCCAGTGACTTTGAAGTGGTTTAGACATGAATTGGCTCAACACACTAACAGAGTATGCCAAGTCTGGTCTAGTTGTTGTGAGATATATCAAACTCCCAACTAGTTTTCTGTACATAGTGGCATCCACCTCCTTAATGCCATCGTCACTGCACAACTTCAAATTCTGCTGCAATGGTGTTGCTGCTGACCTACACTTATCCATACCAAATTTTTCCAGCAGACTTCTGGCATACTTTCCTTGAGTAAGAAAATTCTATCCAGTATCTCTCCATACTTCCAATCCCAGACAGTAATGAAGACTTTCGAGATCTTTCATTTCAAAAACTTGTGCCATCAGCCATTTGATTTCTTTGATTAAATTATCTGCATTGCATGTTATGATCATGTCATCCACATACAAAGAAATCAAAATAATCTGCCCCTGTTTATTGTACTTGGTATACAAATTTGGGTCATTCAAACTCCTATGAAAACCATGCTCTAAAAATAAAGAATCAATCTTTTCGTACCAAGACCTGGGTGCTTGTTTTAAGCCATATAGTGCCTTTTTCAATCTGCAAACAAGATGTTCCTGCCCCTTCTTTACAAACCCTTCAGGCTGTACTAAGTAAATTTCTTCTTTTAATTCATCGTTTAAAAATGCAGATTTAACATCAAGCTGGTGTAGCTCCCAATTGTGTTTAGTTGCTAGAGAAATAAGCATTCTTATAGTATTTAACTTTGCTACAGGTGCAAAGGTATCATCAAAATCTATACCCTCTTGCTGTGAGTACCCTTTTGCAACCAACCCAGCTTTTAGTTTTTCTATACTTCCATCTGCATTCATTTTAGGTTTAAACAACCATTTACATCCTATGGGTGTTTTATCTTTAGGCAGTTCAACTAAATCCCAAGTGTTATTTCTAATGATAGATTCAATCTCTTCATTCATTGCAGCCCTCCATGCCTCAGATTCACTAGCTTCTTTATAATTAGTGGGTTCTACAATGTTCAAAATATTTGACATCAAAGCATAGTCTTTCAATCTGGATGGTTTTTGAGTCTTCCTACCTGATCTCCTTGGTAGGGGACTTACCTCAAATTTGTTTTCTTCAGATTTATTTGGGCTCGCATTATCACCTTCTTCCTATTCTTCTTTCTGCTCCTGCTCTCGTTCATCCTCGTTGCTTTCCTCAATCAACAATGGAATATGCCAATCATCATCACTGTCATCTTTCCCTTCCTGAACCTATTCATGAAAGACTACATCCCTGCTTGCAAATATCTTATGAGACTCAGGATTGAACAACTTATATGCCTTAAATTCAGTACCATATCCAACAAAGATGCATTTGATAGCTTTAGGGTCTAATTTCTTCCTATCAGCTTTGGGTATATGGGCAAATGATTTTGACCCAAATACTCTTAAATGATTTACTTCTGGTTTGAGTCCATATAAAGCTTCAAAAGGGGTTTTGAAGCCTAGACATCTGGTAGGAATTTTGTTCTTTAAATTGACAACAGTATTAATAGCTTCTGCCCAAAAACTATTAGATAGACCCTTACCTTGTAACATGCTCCTTGCACACTCCACTAAGGTTTTGTTCTTGTGCTCTGCCACTCCATTCTGCTGTGGTGTGTGTGGCACTGTAAACTGCTGAACAATCCCATGAGATTTGCAGAATTTCATGAATTCCCCTAACCTGTATTCTCCCCCTTGATCAGAGCGGAGAATTTTTATGCTCTTTTCAAATTTTTTTTCCACCAAAGTTTTAAATTCTATAAAGTACTGGAAATTCTGACTCTTTTTACTCAGAAAATAAACCCATGAATATCTAGTGCAATCATCAGTAAATAACAGAAAGTAATATGTTCCACCTAGCGACCTCATCTGCATAGGTCCGCATATGTCAGTATGCACTAGTTCTAGGATATCTCTTTCCTTCCTTCTATCATGCACAAGAAACTCTTCTCTATGCATTTTACCTAAGGCACAACCATCACAATTTAACTGAGTATTGAGAAAGACAGGGAGTCTCTCGACGATACCTTTTCTCTGTAATAACATGAGGCCCTGCAAATTCAAATGACTGAATCTCTGGTGCCAGGGTTGTTTGTCTGTCGATCCACCTGCAACCATGGCTCGCTGTGGTATAATTTTTACATCCAGTTTGTATAGGCTTCCTACGCACACGCCTGTTGCAACAATTTCTTTCTTGCAATCCTTTATGACACAATGAGTCTTGAAGAATTCGACTTTCATATCTTGATCAGTTATCATGGATACATATATCAGATTTTTCTTAATTTTGGGTACATATAAAACACTTTTAAGAGGACTGATATCACCATTTGGTAACTTTACCGGAATATCCCCATAGCCTTTAATCTTGTATCCACTATCATCTCCTAAATAAATTTTTGATCCATATGTACTTTCTTCAAGAGTTTCAAAACATTTCTTTTTACCTGTCATGTGAGAGGATGCACCAGAATCGACATACCATATGTCGTCCTCAGTAGATGCTGAAAGGGCACAGTCAGCTGTGAACAGTCGAAATTCGTGACTAAGATCTTCATCTTCTTCAACAAAGTATCCTCTGTGCTTCGCCATTGCCAACTTTTTCTTTGCATCATCTGCCTGCTTCTTAAGGCATTCCATCTATATATGACCCTTCTTTCCACAATAATAACATCTTTTTACAGGATGATTTACAGACATACCTTTATACGGACTCTTTTGCGATGTACCTCCTCCTCTCTGTTGCTGTTGCGTCTGCGTTTTCTACTGTGGCTGCTTCCCTTTGAATGATCGTTGTTTCGCCATCAGAGCAAGATCATCACTTTGGGATTTCAAATTTTTCCGCCTCTCCTCTTCTTGCAGCAGGATCCCTGTCAGATCTTCAAATGTAGGCGCTTTCTCCCTTGCCGCCAATCCAGTGATGAACATTTGATATTCATCCCTCATCCCATTCAACGTGATTGTGACGAGATCAGAATCAGACACCTTCTCTCCGATGTCTCCCAATCCGTCTTTCAGATCTTTAACTTGCGCGATGAATGCAGCAACAATCTCGCTCTCGTCCATCTTCATTGAAAACAGCTTGCCTTTGAGTTCCATAATCCGATTTGTACTCTGGGTCTGATACAAATTTTTGATGGTCGTCTAGATATCAGAGGACGTTTTACACTCTCTGATATGTGGGATAATGTTATCTTTGACAGACATCTTCAACAAAACTTTTGCTTTATTTTCTCTCTTATCCCATTATTGCTCCTGTGTAGTCGCCCCTGTAACTGAATTCGGTCTCTTCTCATCTCCTGTAACTATCGACCATGCATTCGCACCCTCGAGCAAGGTTTGTATCTTAAACTTCCAGTTCGTGAAGTTAGATCCATCGAGTTTGCCAGACTCGTGGAGATATGATTCCATAGTATTACTCATTCTGAACTGATCTACAAGTAAATGAATCTATCCAATTGATCAGAAAAAAATAAAAAATAAAAATAAAAATAAAAATAAAAATAAAAATAAAAAATAAAAATAAAAATAAAAATAAAAAATAAAAATAAAAAAAATAAAAAAATCAATACCTGTCAGATCTTGACAACCGATCTACCACTGCTCTGCTAGTTCTCCTGATCCACCCACTGTATCTTTGATTCAAATCCAGCAATATTTGGCAAATCTGCAAAAAATAATCTTGCTCCAATGAGCGAATCTGTTGTTTCCCAATACAGCCACAAAACTGATTCGATCTACCTCTCCCGGATAGATCCGTAACTTCTCCAATCTGCAACTCCCGCAGATCTTCCATCGAAGGTGAGGCTTTCCGCGGATCTTCCACTGAAGGTGAGGTGGCGTCTTCCAGAACAAAAACTTCGCAAGGTAAAATCCTAGCGCGGGTTTTTCGTGCGCTTCTGCGCCAATCTCATGATTTGGCGCGTTGGCGCAGGTATGGGCCGAACAGACGCGCCAATTGCGCTTCTTGGCCCGACTGTCAGCGCAGAAAGCGCACCAACCCCCTTCTGCTCAGAGATTAAAAAATCATCTGAGACCGCGAGCCAGGTGTTACTGCAGTCCACCTGCTCGATCGAGCACAAAGCTCTGTGAGCACACAACTCTCGTGTACACGCGGCCACAAAGGCACTTTTAGCCACGAAGGCGATTCAGCCACAAAGGAAAATTGGCCACAAAGGCGATAAAAGATCAGGCTCACCCAATCTGAGCTCTGATACCAAGATAAAAATATGCACAGAATTGAAAAGAAGGCAACAGTTTCAACAATGGCCAAAAGTTACTTTCAATGAAGGCATGAGTGAAAGAAAGAAATCATAGATGAGAAAACAACAAATGGATGCAAAAATAGAATATTTACCTCAATGTCTATCCCACAAATATCAACGAGTTAAAGAATTTTGTTATGGGGAAGTTCTGTAAGTGCATATGGGGAAAAGAGTTGGGTAGAAAGAGGAAGTACCATGTTCAAGAATTCAACCCCACTTGTGATCTCTAGCAAAAAGAGTACATTGGAGCTAGCATTCAATGGAGAGCAAAGATTCTTATTGCTCAATTAAGAACTAACTCACATCAACTTGTATATGAAACAGGGAGGTGGAAGAGAAGCAATGGAACGGGAAAAGCATTTCATTTTGGAATGTGATACTTTCAAAGACATCAAAGACACATCAATTCCTTGGCATTGTCTTTTCAGTGAAAAAGGCTCTTAGAAGGTTGAGTTAGCTCATCATCAATTTGAGTAAGAAATTGATTGAATTGCATAAGACAAAAACATAGATTAATAGTCCTATAAACTATTTTTTAGTGTACTAGACATTAAAATATTATTTATCTAATATTGGTTTCCATCAGAGATGACTATACATATTGTGGAGATTGTATATGCTCAATCTTAAATAATATATCTGCTGTAAAATTATACAAACCCAAGCATTAATAAACCAATAGATTGATAAATATTGATTACACTGCAAATTACAATGCATATTTACCAAAATACATATTTACTACTTGGAAAAACGTTTTTTATATTTAATGGTAAGTATAGCGCTACCATTCGTGCAGGAGCAGCTTAATGCCCCTGTACATGAGCTGGAAAGTAGATACGTACTCCTCTAATTGATTGCAACTGAGTTGATTTTCGGCTACGTATAAGATTCTTTGGTCTGCCATATGACTTGGATTCTTTCTAGACTTTTTTGATTTTTTTTTTTTTTTTTTTTGTAAATACCTAACATCATATCTTGATATCTCTTACAAGATCGCGAAATTCTCCGAAATGCCACTGCTTAACACCGCAATTAAGACTGTGTTCACAAACTAATGCTCAATGCCACTGGTTGCCATTTTAAACTCTTCAACCATGTGCCATTTCATACACTCCCCACGAGAGAGGGAAGAGGGTTGACTTTAGCGTAGATTATTTGGACAGATGACTTCATTACAGTGAAATCATATTGGATTTTTTAATATTTTTTTTTGAAAAGTGGTGATATGATTTTTTATTTTGAAATGGTATATTTTTTTTAAATTGTATTCGTAATAAAAAATGTGTTCTTTTTAATTAAAATTAATAAAATTTTAAAATATATCTAAAAATGATTTTAAAATAAATTAAAAATTCCAAATATGTGTTAATGAGATGGGTTGTATAGTTTTCACAATTAATGTAAGCTTCACAACATGGCTCTCTCACAATGGGTTATATGGTTTTCACAATTAATGCAAGCATCACAACATGGGTCTCTCACAATTTGCTTCTTGTTATTATGGCACTCAAATTTTATAACATTGTTATACGCGGTTTTAGTATCTTAGTAGATCATTGAGCTTTTAGGTGCTTTTGTGGTTGTATTTTTATATATTTCATTTCTTCCTTTGATCTATGAGTTGACTCTAGTGGATCATTGAGCTTTTAAGGTGCTTTTGTGGTTGTATTTTTATATATTTCATTTCTTCCTTTGATCTATGAGTTGACTCTTCTACATGCAACAGTGTCTAGCAAGTTTCCATTCTTTTCTTTTTCTTTTCCATTGTGGGCTTTGTCTCTAGTTTTCCATTTTCTCTTTTGTTCCACTTCTTAGCACTCTACCCCAACATCCTCAATCAATTGGCTTTGGTCACGTTGTCAGTTGATGGAGTGTTATTAATGGTCCACTAGAGGTCTCACTGACGCCATGGTCAAGGGATTGAGGCTCGCAGGGAGGATTGGACACATAAATGCAAGCAAAGACTTCAACCTGCCTCTACAAGGAACAAATCCCTCCACTAGTCAAGGGACAACTTGATGAGTTCGAAGCCAATATTATGGGGGAGTGCAACTTTTTATCGAATTGAGAGATGGTTTATAATGTGTCAATCTGGGTTCTAGGTGCAAGTCACACCAAGGTCAGAAAAAATGAATATTTGTATACCATAGATTTATATTGGTGCATGAAAACTCTTCTGGGTAGGGTCTTGCTAGGAAGGAATGACAAAAAAGAAGAAATTATGCTAGTTTTGGGACAACCAGGGCGAGGAAGCATTTTATTGCTTTGTTGACTTCAAAAAAGCTTTCGATACTGTCCCTTGAAATAAACTATGACACGAAATGGAAGAACTAAAGGTCCCAAAGGAATATAAGGTAGTTATTCATAAGCTCTATGAGCGGGTTAGATCCAGAATTAAAACAAAAGAAGGGATGTTTGAATGCTTTGGCAGTGACAAAGGAGTCAAACAGGGATGTTGTCTTTCCCCCACATTGTTTGGTTTGTATATTGATAAGCTTGAAGATTGGATAAACAATATCGAAGGAGAAGGCATCCAACTAGCAAGATATGTGGTGAAACTACTTTTATATGCATATGACCTTATTCTTATCGCTAAATCGGCACTAGGTTTAAGAGAACACTTGAAATCTCCAAAACTCTTTTGTCAAGAGGTGGGAATGCATGTAAATACCAGCAAAACTAAAGTCATGATTTTCTCTTTGAAAAGAAAGAAACATCACGTTAACTGTCAAAACCTTTTCATTGTACTAAAATTAATGTGAGATGTGGGTGTGGACAACACTTATAAAAACAAAATGAAAAATTGTTTACCTTTGTATCATAGAATTAAACACACACACACACACACACACAAAATTGCAATTAGTACAATTAGTTAGCTCAATTAGTCATAGTGAAAGTTCATGATTGTTTCATTATTTCTATGCAAACATGTGATTGGGTCGCATATAAGTTATGGGTGTGACGCAACAAAGATAAATTTAGGAGTTCAATTTTGTCATTCAATTAGTTTTTCATTTTTCTTCCCAAAAAGATTTGTGTAGATTCTATATAATAAAATTATTGTAGTGATAGGTAGCTATATCATTTTTTTCCATTTAATATTAAGGTTCACCTCAACCTAGGCTTAGCTTAGCTCTGATGATAATAAAACTAATAATTTTATTTAAAATATATCAAAATTTTCTAAAAACTACATAAAATTATTTGAAATCTGGTTTATAATAATTGCATCAAAAATCACATTTTTAGTAATATGTGAAGTAAATTATTGTATGGGATGAATGGTTGAAGGTGGTAATTTGAGTTCTCTTCACTGGCATATACATGATGATTATTGTTACTCATGACCATATGCAAAGCTATAGCTATTACATTATTGACATGGTCAATATTTTGTTGGACCATCATGCTTTTCAAAGTGGAATCATCATCGTGATTTCAGTAGCACATGTGGATTATGATGTAGGAAAACCCATTCTCTATATGAGATTAACAGCTCTTTGGAATTTTGTGAATTGATTCTAATGCACATTAAAACATAGATGGAGGAGGCACACATTCAAACTATGTCACAAGTTATTTTATAATATGTTTTAAGGTTTTATAAGCGCGCACAAGTACACTTTAGTAAGTAAATATGAGTGGACCATTCAACAACTCAATTCCCATAAGAGTTAAATTATTGGCATAGCTTTTAAAATTACAATATAAGCTAGTTCATTAAGCCATCATTCAATTGTAAATCACATAATGAATTTTGAGATATCATCCAAGTGATTCAAAATAACCAAAGAGCAACTTATTACTTTTAATATAATTTACACCCTTTTTATTTCTTTTCAATGTTAGTTGGTCTAGTTCTGGTAGTTGAAATGAGTGTTATCCTTCTCATGGAGGTTCAATTCCAAAAAGTATGTTGATTTATTAATAAGTATTTTGTTGTGATGACTTTAAGCCATGTTGTTGACCTAACCTTGTAACTTGAAGAATTAAGGGCTTACACTAGCTACCATCTTTGTAATGAGGGAAATTGTTATGTTGTAGTTTATTAAACTTGTATCCCACTTCAAAGCACTCTTGAAACTTTTGAAATTGTTCATTAAGGATCATAAACTTTTGTTAGCTCAATAACATCGTAAACTTGCCAAAACCCTTTCATTTTACTAAAAGTGAGAGTGAGATGTGTGTGTGGATAACACTTAAAAAACAAAAAGAATAATTATTAACATTTGTATCATAGTATTAAACAAACAGAGAATTTCAATTATCCCAATGAGTTAGCTCAATTGGTGGTTGGGAATGTTCTTGACTATATATATATATATATTTCTTATCCAATTTTAAGATGACAACCAAACCATATATATATATATATATATGTGTGTGTGTGTTCATTTTTTGTTATTTGACTAGTTTTTCATTTTTGTTCCAAAAAACATGTATAAGTTTTATATAATAAAATTATTTTGGTGTTATAGAGGTATATTATTTTTCTATTCAATATTAGATTGATCTTAATCTAGGCTTAGTTTATCTTTTTTCATAATAATATAATAATAATAATTTAATTTTAAAAATCTCCATATTTTTTAAAAACTATATAAAATTATTAGAAATTTAACTTATAATAACATCAAAAATCACAATAATGTGTAAACCAAGAAAGGAAAAGGATCTAATCTAACATATTTTTGACTCTACTCAACGTCGGATGGTCGCTGGCTAGATAACTGCAACGTCCTAAAAGTAAATGCAGCCTGGAACCCACCTCTCGAAATAATTTCCAAGCTGTCGGTCAACCGACTTTCCCTTTTCTGGCTATGGAATAAAACTTGGCCGAACCAACGGCTGTTAATATTTCTCGCTATATTTGTCTGTTGTGAATTAATCATTACTTAACAATCATATATTGTGAAGTTAAAAGATTTTACAAAATACAAGAGAAGTAGCTACAGAGATTAAGCGCGCCAAAGGTATAGAAAACCCTTCTCCTTGATGGAACAAGAAGTAATGCACAAGGCAGAAGCATAACTCAGTTTTCTTATGCAATTTTTTTTAACAAATCTCATGCCATTTCTTTTAACAAATCTCATTTTTTATTTCGAGATTGTTCATTGCCCTCTGCTAAAAGGAACCTCAGTTTTAAAACCCCTGTGTAAATTTTAAGTGAGAGATAAGTGTGCACACTAAATTTGAACAGTTCAATCTGAACTGACAGTCTCTGCAACTTAATTGGCATGTCATTGCTAGAGCTTTTGAGACTATTATAGATTCTTTTAAGGCAGTTTCAAAGTTAATTCAATTACATCCCTCCAATTTACTCAACATATGCAAAAGTTATTACTTGAAACAAAGTAACAACATGTGAAGCCTCCTTAAATTTGATCTTAACGGCCTGTCCAAATAGCCTCAGGCCTGCTCTATATGACAGCAAATGCTAAAATTAGTTTGTGGAAATCTCTGAACGTTAATTGCAACTTTGGTATTGATTTGGGAAATCTGCTATAACCATTTATGAATCTGCATTGATCATTACAGTTTAGCAGTCTAGAATCTTACTTATTATAGTGTCAAGAAGTGATCTTTAGAATCTTACTTGTTTAAACAACCTTCACCCACATTCTTGCTGTGGCTTGGGAAATCTATCTGAAGTGCTTGTAATTATTTTATTACCATAATATATTTTTTTATGATTGTGTACTAAAGTTTTAGCGATTCATGGAAGTCTCCAGATTATTATTCTTGAAATCACCATTTCAAAAAGAGATCTCTCTCTTTAAAACATTGTGAAGGCATATCATTACAAAATTTATGTAAACTTTTAAAAAACTAGCATATCCAGACTCGTTCAATTTCAAAACATTAAAATTTGTTCTTCTATTTCAAATTTAAATAAATATGGAGAACTTTCTATTATTATCTGCAGTCAAACCATGAAACCCTGTCCATGTCAATTCACTTGCAAGACACAAACATAACACGATTTATATTTATAATGCTATACCAGCTTCACTTTTTCTTGCAAGAATGAGACAGGGGATTGACTTAATTTTACACAGGCAGGGGTAAAGAATCAGATGGAAAGAAATCAAAGGGAAGAAAGATAATCAGAGAAGTGAGAAACCAGTGTGCAAAATCAGAATTGCTGCTTGTTTTAAATTTGTTTTCAAAACGAATAAAGATACAATGGTAACTGAATTGAGGTGGATGTATATGAAAAATAAGGGCACATTGTTGAACAGTTCAAAATCTCAAGCAGATGTATTAAGCATCAGTTTGTGAATAATATCTTTATCTGGTTAGGCAAAACAGTAAAAAATTCATTTCAATTGTGCTGTAATGGTAACTTAGAAAGTTTGTGGTATCAAGATATGAAGCTACGTGATCGTCCTGGCTTATATATATAACAACGAAAAATCCTCTAACAGCAGTAAAGTTAAATTTGCCAATCAAACGGGAATCAAGTTTAAATAATCAAGAAACAATATATGTAACCGAATAAATTCAATTGAAATTAATTTTGAATCAAAATTACAATACTCTGAATCTGCTCTGCGGCTAATGTACAACTGCAGCTTTATCATACTCATATGACAAAATTGTGTTGTGCGCATGCAACAGCAGGCGTAGTAAGCTGCTTCTGCAGGATTGGTAGAGGTACATTTATCATCAAAGATTTTAGAAGTTTCTCCAACTACTAATCCGTTGTGAATGACAGGATCACAGCCAATAATGCTCTGAGATGAATTTCCATACAAGTCCCAAGCTTCATCAATCAAATCGGATGCCACAGCCATCCAAAAACAGTTATGATGCAGAGTCTTGGCAGAAGTGCTGGAAGATTGTTGATGTTGAGATTGTGGTGCAGGGACCACAGTCTGTGAGCATTGATCTACTTCACCCCTTGACTGCAACTCTTTCCAATTGACAACTTCGAAGCTGGCAGTGCACTTTTCTTCTGTGGATGGAAGCTCCTGGATGGAGGAGCCATTACTAATGTTTGATTTTAACGGAGATTTATATGAACTTGGAGATTTACTTCTGGAAGATCGCACAACAATCCACTCACCATGTGGGCTTGTGATCCAATCAGGCCTGTTAGCAACATCTTCAAATTCACAAGCTGTGGCCAGAGCCATTACTCTGTCCCTGGGAGAAGGTCTTGAGCATTGCCCAAATGATCTATTGAGCTCCGCATTGCATTCCCCAGTTGGGCTTGGTACGGTGAGTGACAGTATGGGAGTCGTCTGAGAAGTGTAGGAATCCCATACTTGATTCCTAATATCCAAATGACTAGTTGGAGATCCTAGACCAGTAATGGCCTCCTCTGCCTCCATGGCAGAGTAGTCCTCATTCAAGAAAGGATGGTTCAACAGCTCTGCACTGGTCCACCTCTTCTCTGGATCTCTTCGAAAGCATTTCTTCAAAAAATCCAGGATCCGAGGTGAAAGCCATGCAGGTATCTCAGGCAGCTCCTCCGTGCATCCAATCCGATACATTGCGGCTAGGGGACTGGAAATGTCGCTCCATGGAGGCCTGCCAGTGGCCATTTCAAGCACAGTGCAGGCGAGAGACCAAATATCAGAAGCAGGCCCTTGCTCCACCTGGTTCACCACTTCAGGAGCCATCCATTGAGGGGTTCCCCTCAATTGCAGGGCCTCCTGGCACTTCTGCTCATCACCAAACCTCTTGGCAGAACCAAAGTCAGCAAGCTTCACACCATTGGCATCCACAAGAATATTCTTCCCCTTGATATCACAGTGCACAATCCCCTGCCTGTGTAGGTAGTCGATTCCACGTAGGATGTCGCGTGTGTATGATCTGATCACTGATTCCTGCAGCTTCCCTCCGAACTTACTCAGCAGATCCACCAAGCTGCCACCTGACATGTATTCTATGAACAAATTGTGCAGCCCTGCACCGTTCTCGAAGCTGTAAGCCCGGCCCAGGCAGCGAACGATGTATGGAGAATCCAGGCACCGCAAAATCTGGTACTCATTTTCTAAGGCCACACTAAAACCGGCAGAGGATTTGATTGCAAAGAGTTGGCCATTAGAGCTGTTCATGGCAAGGCTGACTGTCCCAGAAGCTCCGGCCCCAACAATGGCACCCCTCATCCAGCCCTCTTCTTCCTGGCCTCTCCTCATCTCATCTCAGTTCGATGCTCATTTGTCCCTAATTCGATACACAGAGGAATGTGTTTTTTTGAATAGAGTAAGTGGTAATTTGGTGAGGTTATAAAGGCCCGTGGTGGGAAGAGGGCGAATGACAAAAGCCGCAGTGACACGTTGGAGTTGATTGCTTTAAAAGCCCCCGAAAACATTCGCCGAATCGCCGATGCTTTGCTTTCTGAGCCGCCCAAAGCGGCTTTCGCCGTCTGGTGCTTTTCTCCTTTTCTTGGCCGTCCAACTCATCTGCCGTTGCTTTTTGGATGTTGGAGTTTTATCGCCAGCTACCCTCCGACGTTGAGTAGAGCCAATAATACGTAAGTACCTTCGGACGTGGATGACGTGTCTATCAGTTACAGGGCACCGTTGAATGGTGTTAATCCAGCACAGCAGAGCAGAGGTTTCTTCAAAAGTAGAGGTCGGGTGCGTTGTGTGTCGTGCATTTATGCAATTGTATACATAATTTGTGAATGTAGGTGTGGAGTGGTTTTTAGTATTAAAATTGCAAGGGCACTTACTTTTTGTATTTATGTTACTTTGGTTAGAATAGAAGCACGTACGTACGGATAATAGGCAGGGTGTGTTGGACACGCTACGTGTCCGTGGCAGCACCATATAAATGATAACGAGATTGGGTGAAACAGTTTAGCCACGTGACGTGACAGGGAGTGGCATTGTGGAATTTATACTCGTAAAGAATACTTTACATTGGTGATGCTGGTTTTTACTTTTTATTTTTTTTTTATTTTTTTTCTATAACGAGGTAATGACGACGTAATGAGGTGTAGCCTAATTTAAATAGTTTTTTCATCGCAATTAATTTGGCAATATAATTATGATTTTTTGGTTATTTAAAATATATTTATGCATTATTTAGACTACAAGTTCAAAAATAAATAATGTATTATAATAATTATTAGAATTTCTAATTATTTTGAAAATAAAATTAATTAAAAAATTATTTATATATATTAATGATAATAATAATAAAATATATTTATATATTGAAAAATAATAAAACATTTTTTTATTTATTGTGTTTAATGATGGATATTGTTATTAAGGTTATATCATGGTAGGTAAAGGGAGAGGAGAAATTAAAGACGTTTCACTAGTTTAACTTTTTTTAGTTTTATGATTGGTTGTTTATTTTTTATTTGATTATTCTATATTTTAAAGAAGATTATAAGAATGAATGGTTTATTAGAAAGATGTATATAAGTGTTGTGGCATTTGGTTAAAGAAGAGTATAAGGTTATTGGCTTCCATGAAAAGAATTGAAAGATAATTTTTTGGTCTTTCTAGTTAGTGTTTGTTGTTATATATGAAAGAGTTGTGTTATTATAAGCATCTTTTAGTGTACTTCATATTGTTTGTATCTAGATTATCCACCTCCATTTTGGGGGAGAGTTTAAATTTATTTATTTTTAGTTTTATTAGTTGTTGTGAGTGGTAGAAAATTTGTGATAGTCAAGTTGCAAATATGGTGAGAAAGGAGTAGGAAAGGTACAAAGTTTAGGATATTAATATGAGTTGTGGAGTTAGATTAGGAAAGCCTTGAAGATGTTAATATGAGTTGTGGACTTACGTGAGGAATGCCCAAAGCATGTAAGAACTTGCATTTTTAGGAGAAAACTCCTTACTAAAAACCAAGTACATACTATGGCCATAACATGGAAGATTTTTAACTCCATTTAAAAAGGAAGTGGAAAGAATTGAAGTTATGGTTAGATAAAAGTAGGGGAAACACTTCCACAAAAATTATAGATATTAAGTTATTGAATTGGGTTGAAAGAACACATTACATATCTAAAATTTGTGTAGCTCTATTAATCTAGGAAAAAAAGTCATAATCAAAATGCTACCATTAAAAATGAATTAAAAAAAGTTGAATGAAAAAAAAGTTGGGTGCTACAAAAGGGAAACTAAATAATTCGTAGTCTTGCTTGCAAATTCATACATAACAAAGTAAAATGGATTGAGATATACATAATTTAAAAAAAATATTGACCAAATTTGTGTTGCATAAATTACTAATGGTCCATAAACTTGAAAGAGATTTAAAATAAAATATTTAGTATCATCATTTCATATCATTGGATATTGAATTTATTTTCTTATATTTATAAAAATTACAATAATATTATGATATATATTTGTAGATTAAATTTTATTAAATTGTAGAATTTCTATTAAAAATGTATTTTGATATTATTTTTTAATTATAAATTATATAACTAATATGATACAAATTTCATTATTTTTTAATAAATTTTAAATATAAAAATATATTTATCTAATAATATGACGAATAAACAATTTCATAATCTTTGTTGCAATACTGACCTTCCTAGTCTTTTAAGATGTCGAAATTATAGTGAGTTGGGGAGGCTTCTCTCCAAGTTTTTTGAGTATAGGAATAAAATCTTAAATCAAACTAAATAACTCACTCTTTTCTTTAAGTCCGATAGAGCAAAGATTGGTCTCAATGGACGTTAACCACCATCATCATCATCATCAATATAAAGCAAAATTAAAAAGTAAAAAATAACATTTGGAGAAATATAAAATAATAATAACCAATAAAATATAATAATATACTGAAATAATAATGCCCAATAAAAATTAATACTTTATAGTATAAAATTTTAAATGATATTTGAATTTATAGATATTTATTTGTTTTATCTTTAAATAATTATTTATAGTTATTTAATATTTAAATTATAATTTTTGAGATAAATAAAAAATGTGTGTTTTTTTATTTTATTTTTAATTTATAAATAAGTATAATTTGAATTAATTATTAATTCAAATAATAATTTATATTTTATAATATATTAAATTAGATCTATCTTAATTATGAATCTATTAAATGCCAAGGGGATCTCTTTTTATTATTAATTATTAATTTTATATTATAGTGTTTTTATTTTTATTATAATGTGGTTTTTTTACATGAAATTTTGAACCGATGACTTTTACACTATAAAGTGCTTTAACAAAACATGGTATCACCTTATGCTCTACACTCCATGGACATACTTAAATAGATATAAAATCTTATTTTAATAATTTATTATATAAAATATATGAATTTTTTTTTATACAATTAATAATGTTTTTTTAAAATAAATTTGCAAGAGATAATTCAAAGTTATATAAAAGTAAAAGATAAAATTGTGATAATAATTTTTTAAAATTCTAAAAATATTGTTAAAAATTATTTTGATATTTTGATATTAGATTATTGACTATATTTGGTTGGATATATTGATATAGCCACACAAAAAAATCTATAAAATATGATTAAAATGATTTAAAAGTGATTCACTATAAAACTTCCTTTTTCATTTATCTAGTTTCACATAATTAAATTATAGTTTTTATTATCTTTGATCTCAAACTTTAGTTTCTATTGAGATTTGTTACTCCCATTCCTAAACCCTTCTGTTTATAGAGATATATCAACTTATACCTCAAGGCTTCTTGTAGTCTATTATCTAAGGATTGATACACTTCCATTGTTAGTTTTTAGTAGTTGGTATTATCTAAGCATTGGCACACTTTAACTTCTTAAATTTTACTCTTGGTTCAGCAAATTTCTCAATGTTTTCCTTGTGCTTACTTCCACTCTTAGTTTTTACTACTGGCCTATTATAAGCATTGACACACTTCCACTCCTAAGATTTTCTCTTGGCCCAGCCAATTTCTCAATCTTTTCTTTGTGCTTTCAATCCCATTCTGTTTTTGCCATAAGAAAATCGTCCAATCCTACCAATGTAAAGGGGAAGATGAATTTGAAATTGATAAACATTGTTTAACAATGCTACAATTTTGTTTAGATGATCAATTTTGTATTGGAATTTTATGAGAATTTTTTCCAAAAATTTAATTGTAAGAATGTACAAATAAATGTTGAAAATAAATTTGACACCATCCAAAACCTTTATGACACCCAAAATCTTAAAACTTAACAACTATAACCTAAAAAAATTCCAAATATTTTAATAGATTTTTTTTCAAAATTATACCAAAATTCTCATTATTTTCTTAAAAGCAAAAAAAACACTCAACAAAAAAAATCATAAAAATAAAATACACGTGGTTCCATCTAACCAAAGGAAAATCATAAAAATAAAATACACGTGCTTCCATCTAATCGAAGGAAAATAAAAAATAGGTAACCGCTACGATAATAATAACTAAATGCAACGCCACACCGATCACTCCCATTCGTGAGTTATATTTCCTATCGAAAAGGCATCCCATGATTCCAAGATCCTCTCAAACAACCCCAACCTCTGCTGTGATCGAATAACACGCGTGGCGTCCTGCTCACAGACACGTCATCCAGACCCCTGACACTCACGTACTCAACGCCGGAGGCTCGCTGACCAGAGAATTCAACGTCCGAAAAGCAGCTGCATGCTGACTTGGTCGGCCAAGAAAGCAAGAAAAAGTAGTGGAGCGGCACCTGAATTGGGCCGCCCTGAAAGCAAAGGCGAGCCTTATTTCAGCTGCCATAGGCCCATTAATGCGGCCCAGGCAGCTGATGCCGGCCGCACGATGATCGTGTGCTTTAATCCGACGGCCGACATCAGCTGCCTGGGCCGCATTAATGGGCCTATGGCTGCTGAAATAAGGCTCGCCGAAAGGAAAAGGATCTCCAGGTGAGTTGGGTGGTTTTTTAAAAGGTAACTCCAACCTGTCACTGCGGCTGCTTTCCTCACCCGCCCTTTTCCCAGGGGGCGTTTATAACTTCCCAACTTCACCATTAAAAGCCAGACTGTCTCCCCTGTTATGTGTATTGAATTGCTTGGGAATGAGAATCCAACTAGAAATGGGGAGAGCCCACGGAGAGGGCGTGGTGACCGCGTCGTAAAATGTTTTCAATGGCTGCGGCATACATGTGATTAATGCTTTAGGGTTGTATATGTTAACGGTTAGATTTAAGTAAATAATCTATTAATGAATGGGGTTGTATATGATTATAGAAGAAAAAAGAGAATATGTTAGAAAACATTATATGTATTTCAAAACAGATGTAGAGAGGCAAAGTTATAGGAATGGAAAATGATTAAAGTGCTTTTTGAACTTCTAGTTTGTCCATTAATATTATATGGGAAACAAATTGAGAAAATCCAAAAACGTTTAATCATGAGTAAGTTCAAAATAAAAAATTAGGTTCCTTATGAAATAATGTTCAGTGCCCATCAAAACAATTGCTATGATGAGTATTATAAAGTATCTAAAAAGAATTGAGCAAATGGGAGTAGGTAGATGGCCTAAAGTTATTTTCAATGAAAGCACTAGTGAAAGAAAGAAATCATGGATGAGACAAAACAACAAATAGATGCAAAAATATAATATTTCCCTCAATGTCTATCTCGCATATAGCAAGGAGTTAAAGAAATTTGTTATGAAGAAGTTCTATAAGTGCATATGGGGAAAAGAGTTGGGTAGAAAGAAGAAGTACTATGTTAAATTGGAGTAGGTAGATGGCCAAAAGTTATTTTCAATGAAGGCACAAGTGAAAAAAAGATAATGACTAATAACTTATGTAACTTATGTAACTTATGACTAAAAAATAGTCGTAAGTGGATAATGACTAATAACTAATTCACAAAAGTAAATTGGATATGGTAAAATAATTTAAAATTAATATAGAACTCCCCTAATTGTTTCTAATCATAAAATTATCTATATCAATAAAAAATTGAAATTAAAAATATTAAATAATATTTATTAAAAGTTCTCCTCGAATTCCGGTGTTAATGCAACAACCAAGGCAAGGCAGTTGTAGCATGCCAGTTTTGCATGAGGTTTCAATGGGAATGGCTGAGTGGTTTCCATTCTTTGAACTCAGCAATGACCACATTCATTGCAACTAGATGATAGAGGTTCATGTGAGGAGAGAGCATTTACTAATAGTGAGATACATGAATTATGACATAACTGTACAGCTCGACATTCATTCCCTCAACTTCTCTACTTTGCAAGTGGATGGTCACTAGGGTTCTAGCGAGGCAATGAGACTCGGGTGGTTTCAGGTTAGACATAGAGCTTTCTCAAGTCTATTCATCATGGTGAGGGAAAGGGATCGAGCCATAAGATGTGGTACAAATCGCAGGCGACAGTCCCTCCCCTCCTTGGCATGGTCAGGATGAATAACAAATTGATGAACACATCTTGATGCATATCCATTGCCTTGTCCATAGAATATTTTTTGGGGGAGCAATACCATACCACGTGCATTCATATTGGGGGATATATATTAAGGAAAAAATGACATAATATATTAGGGGATATATAGGGAGTAAAGGGTTTTTAAATTGGCGGATATGAAAAATGGAACTCAGTGTTAATGAAAAAATATAAAGGTGCATAAAAAATGTTAATGAAAAAATGGATACCTACAATATCTAGTGCAAGTAGGGTTTTTTAAATTGGGAGGGTGTAATGGGTTCGTATTGGTAGAGGTTTAAATAATGTTATTTTTAGAGGTATTTTCCAATATGTAGTCAAATTAGGGGTTTTGTTGAATATGCCACGAACACATGTGATATGTCAGAGGTTCATTGAGTGCATCCCCGGTGGATTTGGCGCAACCATGGAGGCTCAAAAGCAGAGGAACATAGACAATGGTCACTGGGTTATCTGGAACTTGCTAGAAGACAACTTTAGGTATAGGAAGAAGCCAGGGAGAGAGTCGGGAGTTGAATAACTAAAATCAACACCTATTTGGTTCACACACACTTGATCTTGAGGAATTTGTCAAAAGCCACTGTAATTCCCTTTCCCTCTCCTCCCCCTCCTCCAATGTCTTTAATTTGCATCACAAGACAAAAGAAACATACTCTTCTCATCAAGGACAAAGACCCTCCATTCCGACTTGCCTATAATTTTAAGCTAAGGAAAAAAAAGTGGATAATTTCCATAGCTCTCTAGAACAAGCAGGACAAGCTCGAAATTTGGTTAGCCAGAATGTTGTTGAGGGTCAAACCAAGGGAGAACCCTCACAGAGGGATACTAAATCCTAAACATGGAAAGTGTTTATCGAGTGGGAGTGTCCCCCTTGGCTTCCTGAATGACATAGTGACCCCTTCCTCTACCTAGAGCAACATGAACATGCTAGGAGGGAAAAGGATCAACAAGGAAAGGCTCCAAGGGAGAAAGTGCAACTCAACTAGACCAAGAATGACCAGAATAAGGACTAGCTCAACCAGGCATGTTGAATTCCCAGGATAAACATACTCAGTGTCTCAAATTTCCATGTTATTTGTTGTTCTTATTTCCTTAGTTTCAGTCACGTTTACTCTATTTTGGTGCAATATTGTGACAATTATGGTTCATAACTCTTTGGGATACCATCTAGTTTCCCTCTCATGGGAAAATGGTCTCTCCAATTCTCCCCTTAGGACAAACATGTTTTTTTGTTTTCAAGTAGCTCCTCATCATGGATACATATTACACAATATCTCAATGACTCTATCTTATGTAAATTGTTTAAAATATAAATATTTTGGCTTGATTACAAAAAGAAAAATATTTTTTAAAAATTCCTTGTATGGGGTGATGAGGGAAGGGAAAAGTGGGAGGTTGGCATGATAGTCCTCCCACCAAGTAATAAATGGGAGGCATGTGCCATGCTACCCCTCCCTTCTATGATTTCGAAATTGTATCTTATGAGGATTCAAACATGTTGGTTCATGACCATGACTACCACTTCCTTATGAATGTGGGATGTGCAATTCTTCTCATGCATGGTCTAATGGTTATGACGAGTTTTTCCTTGGTTGTGGTTTTTACGGGTACTTTCCTCTCGAATTTTTTGCAATTTAGATGGAATGTTTTCCTTGTTATATATCCTTCAAATATGGGCAACGAAGTAAAGGCATGTAGCTGTATGAATGTTAATGTGGCCCTTTGAGGGGAGAATCTTCAATTGGGCATATCTTTGTGCATGGAGCTCAGTATAAGATGGAATTTATATATTTGGAAACCTCTCGACGAGCAAACGATGATGTCAAATTTTAGTATCAAGTTTTGAGGAGGTTAAAGAAAGAGGACTTTTGATGATTGCACTTCCTTAAGGAGACCTAAGATGTATGGATGCCCCATAGCCTTAGTCAGGCGCCATTGAGGGGATGGGTATGTTATAGTTGATTTTGGCACCAATCCAATTTTCAAATTTTTAGCACATTCTTTTCATAATTGTGGAAGGTGGTCCTGCCACAATTTGCATTAAATTATGGGCTTGTCAAGTCTACAAGGGAAATGAAGGATAATTCACAAAAGTGATTTGAAAAAGGTAGTTATTGAAGTGTAGGCATATTGAACCCCTTCTTGGCTCTCTTACTTTTCTCCCCTTGTGGAATCATGGTCCTTGTAGCTGTTTGTGCATTAATCAACATATTTAACTAGTTTGGGTTTATCCCATGCAATTTGGCATGATTTATGCTAAAATATAAGAATGTTAAACATAATTAATTAGAATTAATTTGGAGATCAAAATGGGGATAAGACACAACTCCATGTTGAGAAAAAGAGTAATTACACATGACCCTCATCATGGGATATAGAAATCACTTGTGAGAGAAAAATACTTCTTCTAGGCCAAAAATACTTTTTTTTTTACTTACAAATGTTTTATATAGATAGAGAGAGATAGAAAGAGAATTTATGGCCCATATAAAACTGGGAAGTAAAATCACTTATTGATGGAATATTAAATTTTTATTTTGGATTACTTTATATCATCATCATCTCTCTATATAAAGTTGACATAAAATTATTTGATGTAAAGTGGACATTGAAGTTGACTCACATTGAAATATCCTTTTCATCATTAATATCTTTCAAATACCATGTATAAACTCCATATCTAGCATCGAATGAATTACACATCTCCCTCATTTTAGGTTGTAAAATTGTATTTTGATACAAAAACTATAACCAAGTGTCAATTGGGTTTAGCTTGAGCGATTGAGTGCAATAGATGTTATCATCCCCACCCAAGTTCAAATCTTGTAAAGCTCTTAAAAATAGTTTTTTATGTGGTGCTCTTAAATGAGTATATAATGTGGTGTTAACATGGTACCAACTCATGTCCTTAGTTATGATAAGTACATGGATAGGTGTGCCTATTTTAGAATTTTAATTTAATTGTCAATTATTATTAGGTGGGTGGTAGGGATTTAGCCTCCGTGGAATATTCTGGAATATTCATTTCAAGAATTTTAATTTAATTATTTAACCTCCATGTAATATTTTAGAATGTTCATAGTAGTATATATAAAGCAAAGATTGAAATTTATCTCCAAAGTAGTTATGTCCTTTTTACTCTTTTAATTAAATTGATTAATTAAAAGAATGACACATGAACAAGTGTCATTTGAAGTGGTTTACAATTCATATCATGTAGCTAAATAATAATAATAATAATAAAAGTAATAAAATTATATTTTAATTTTAAATTATTATTACTATTTTTTTGTGGGCCAAAAATTTCTATTAATTGATCAAAATATTACATCTGATATTCTTGAGGATCATTTCTCTCTGGGCCTCACTTCGACCAGATTTGTTGGCCATGAGAGTGATACAAATACTAGCATTCAACCAAAATTCATCACATATTAATGAAGAAAATTAAGTGCAAGATTAGGATCCGGAGCAGTAGGAGGACTTGGGTCAAGATGGGAATGGAATTCCACATGAGCAAGGAAGGTCTCCATCTGATCAAGTCTATCATTGTTGGGTCTCTTCCCACAGGAACCCAAGTAACCGACCAACCGGGGTAAACATGCGACGAGAGGCTACTAATATGAGATTCAACCTCCTAGACGACCTTGAGGAATTGGAACCAATACAAACCTGACAAACAGACTTAACACAACATCAAAAACACCTCTAGGGGGTAAACCATCCTCCCAGACCCCTGAAACTTGCAAGGGGGCTGAATTTTGACCCTCTTGAGCCTTAGCCGTGTGCATATAAGGGCAAGGGAGAGGATATAGACCCTTAGCCATGGGCTAGCCTTGGCAAGGTAGTGGCTAGGGCCCAAACAATCAATTATGTGCCTGCAACTTCAAGATTTGTGCCACATTTTTAGCCCCTGATCCTAGGTCATTACCCAGAACTTCCTGCAACTTCAAGAGAGGATAAATAACATTAATACAAATACATGGAAGCAAACACATCATCAGGAACTCATGCGACCCCACCCAACCATGATAGGAATTTTGTCAAACATGTCACAAACATTTCATCTATAGGTGTAAACAACAGAATTAAACATAGGCGTCTAATACTTATTTGAGAATCACTAAGAAGCATTGCTCCCTTACATCATATGTTGCAATACATCTATTTGACCATAGATACAATGTATATTCATTTACAGGTAAAACATAGATAGGGCCATACATCATCATTGATAAAATACATGCTTATAAGCAACATAACAACAACAGAGATACCATGGATATAAGATCAATTAAATCCACATAATAATCAATACATTTGCATACCAAATACCAAAGGAATGAGCTTCTCATTAATGAGTGTAAAAACAAACCAGAGATGGGACTTCCACGTTCCACCTGACCATAGATTGGTTGAGCCAATTCTTACTTTAGCCAATCACCATCGTGTCATATTCCAAACATGAATGTGGGACTTTATCAAACACATAAATCAACACCAAACTAGGGATCCCAAGACCAAACCGTCTCAACCCCAAACCAACGATTCCACCTCATGGTTAGAAATCACAACCATCACGGGTTGATCTCTACCCAAGTTGTTCCAGCACTTCAGAATATTTGTTCCAACCAGGGCTTTGAGGACTAGCAACTGAACCCCAAATGTTACAGGGTTTCTAGAGCGTTTGTCCAACCAGGGCTTCCAAGACTAGTAACTCAACCCACCTAGGGCTTCTAGAGCGTTAGTCCAACCAAGGCTTCAAGGACTATTAACTCAATATGTTTTAGGTATAGGGTGGGGAAATTCACTTCGTTTGGACAGTTTGTTGGACTCTCTATTATCTGCCAAAATCGATGTTGGATTGAAGCAAATTTTGGGTTTGTGTATTGTCACTATGTCTTGTGACACATAATTGAAATAACAAAGAGTGTTTACAAGATGATGAAATAATAGTGAAGGAACAATTTATCATATTGTTGGGTCGCCTGATTCTGCCACCCCATTTGATGAAAATGTATGTACATGATAGAATTTATCCTTCCTTGGTTGATCTGCTTATTTCAAAGTCAAACTATTTTGCTTGCCATATTGGTATATGCATTTATGAGCTACATTATGCTTGATGGCATTGACAAGGTTGGACTGAAAAATCCCTTCTTGGTATTTAAGTAGCTCTTCTAACCTCTTACTTGACCTCGCTCCTATTACTACTACTTTCCAGCTATAATTTACCAACCCGATTGCCAATTCTTTTGAGCTTGTATTTCAAGCTCTGCATTGTGTTTTCCAAGAGTTGGTGGGGGTATTGTTATGGGATGACAATTTCCTTACCTTATATCCAAGTACGAGGGAGATAACTAAGGGTATGAAAATGCAAACTCTAGGCTTAGTATAACGTTGACTCTGGGCTTACATTGGTGAAGATGGACTTGGTAGGGGTATTACTATGGGATGAAAATTACTTTACCTTAGACCCAACTTTCTGGGAGATAATTAAAGGTATAACAATGAAAAATCTAGAATTTAAGTAGAGCAATATGTGCTTCCATTGGTAAATTTGGATTTTCTTTTTCTTTGAGTTTACTTAGCCCAAGTGAATAGCCTCATTTCACCATTCATAGAGGCATCCCTTGATAGCAACTAGTCTCTTATGGGTTGGTTATGGGATAGGGCTATTTATTGGGCCTAGTTCGAAAAATGGCCAGTAATTAAAAAAGACTCCAAAGGTGAAATCAAAGTCATTTCAATTTCTTTTCTTTATTCATCTCATTTTACTATTTATAATATAGATGATTTTAGCATATTCATCTTTGGTTCGATTCTTTATATATGAAATTCATTAAACTTGTGGTGCTTCTCTATATATATCAATTTACTACTCTATTCTTAAATTTATATATCATTTTGTCGATCATAGTTTACAACTTGATTTTGGAATATTCAACTTTGACTTAATTTTTAAAATGTGAAATTCACTAAAATTACCACTCCTCTATAAAAAAAATATCTAGTACTTAAAAAAACCACAAATTCTCCAACTAATGGTAAGATAATCAAGACAAAAACCTCCCAGTGGTTTTATATGAAAAACTAGAAGAGGTCAAGAAAGAGATAATCATTCTTGCAACATAAAAGGTAAATATATCCCATATTGACTATGTGAATTAAATAGTATATTTATTGAGTTTTCATATGGTATTAGTTTATTTAATTTTTTTATATTGTTTTAAAAGAAATAAAAAAAAGTAGATTATACACTGTATTTTAATTAAAACTCGGTTTGAATGTACCAAAAAATATTTTAATAATTGTTTTCATGAATTTGTTCCATTTTTAACTAGGAAAAGAGAAAGTTTGAGATTTTTGAATTATGCGATTCAAGTGCTTCAAGTAGCATTATTTATTATTTAATATATAAATAAGTATTCTTCTATTAAACTACTTAAGCTAATCAATCTCCTTAGTTTTTCATTTACAACACTAGATCTTTGATTTCTCTATGCTTTCAATTCATTCATCGCTAAGTTTATCTCATATTATACCTAGATTGGATACTCTCTTTTAAGCTCATAAATTAATACAAACATAAAACCTAAGCCATAAATTCGTAAAAACACAAAAATACTCAACTACTAAATTGGCAAAAACATAAAATCCAATGCTATTTTGAAACCCAACACAAAAATTTGAAGCATACTATTTTATGTTATAGGAGATTCTAATATAATGAATGAAGCAGATATATGCAATATATGTAAGTATATAAAATCAAATAAAATTTGGAGCATACTGTTTTATGTTATAAGAGATTCCAATAGAATGAATGAAGCACATGTATGCCATATATATAAGTATATAAAATCAAATAAAAGACACGTGAACTGGTCATATCATTACCATCGTTTCGTCTAACATTCTTTTTAGATCAATCCTTCCATACGAAGAATTAGTGACTTTCAAAAACCAAGAATCGATATGGTGGGAGCATCAACTCTCAAAATTAATAATAAAGTTGTTTGGAGTAGAGCATATTTGCAGTAGTGAAAAATATAAAATAGCAAACAAACTTTAGCTTAAAAATAGAAAGAGATAACATGAAGATGTGGTTACAACCTGTAATGTATTGTTGCATGTAAATGCATATGGAATGATTTTGCATATTATTAACCTACAACCTTAACTTTGTTATTATCTCTTAACTCTATTCTTTACAAGTCCTTTGCATATCGTCACTTATGCTGACTAAAAGTACCACTAACTAATACACTATAACAATAAATAGAAGATATGTGTATCCACTAAAACTACAAGGATAGTGCCCACCATAACGACATAGAAGGGCATTCAAAACTTTCCTAAAGTTGAGAGAAGGGATAGAGAATCCAGATGATAATAGTCATCTCGGTATGAACAACCTTTAATTTTTAAATTGGATTTTTGAAACAAACATTTTCATTTAATATTTTTATTCATGAATATGGGGCTTTAAACACATATTAATTAGTTGTAATTATTTTTAAAAATAGTTAAATAAATTAATGAGATAATTTTTTGCAAAGACAATAATAAAATATGAGTCTATCAAATTCATGATGGAAGTCGAGGTAAATGGGTGTCTTTTTTTTTTTGATATTCTCCTCTTTAGATTGGATGATGGTTATATTTCTCACTGCGTTTTTCGCAAATAAACTCACATGGAACAATATATTAATGCCAGTTCTCATCATTTTCCGGCACAAAAATGAAGAGTCCTTAACACTCTTGTCACCCGTGCTCTTATGATTTTTTATGAGAATCGATTACATGAAGAAAAATCTCATCTTCTGAAATTTTTTGAAAATAATGGCTACAACAAGCAATAGGGCCTCAAAGTACTTCAAAGAGCCTGTAAAGAATCACGAGTTAAACCTACTTGTGATGATCAAATTTCTAATGTGCAGCTTCCCTTTATCCAAGGGACCATTGATAAAATTGCTCATATTCTTAAGAAGAATAGAGTTTCTGCCATTTTCAAGCCCCTTAATACCATTAGAAATTATCTTAGATTTGTTAAAGACCCGATCAACCCTAAAAACATGAAAGGAGTTTACTCAATTCCTTGTTCCTTACATTGGTGAAACGGGTCGTTCCATTAACCAAAGAATCCAAGAACATGCAACAGACATTAGGTACAATCGTTCACATTCCTTAGCTTTAGTTGAACATGTGGTGAAACCTAAGCACCATGTCTACATTGATGATTCTCGTGTCATTGCCAGGGTCGGTCACTTACATCATAAGAAGCTAAGAGAGACCATTGAGATTGAGATGCATGCAGGCGCTGGATTCTTGTCCTCTCCTCTTGATTGTCTTTATTTTTTATTTTATTTTTATTTCTATTTCTATTTAATTTTATCTTATTTAATTTATTTATTTTTATCTATTTATTTATTTTATTTTATTTATTCTCTATTTTAGCTTTATTAAATCATTATTCTCCATTAGTTTAATTTTTAAAAATAATAATAATGTTCTATATTTTTTCTATTATAAAAATTTTAATTAAATTTAAATTAAAAAATAAAATAAAATAAATAATTGATTAAAGATTATTCTAAAATTTTAATTCATTACGACTAATTCTTATTCTATAATTAAATATTAATTTATTGTAGATTAATTTAGTTTGATTTGATATTAATTTAATTTTAATATAAATAAATAATAAAATCCTATTTTCTGTTAATTCCTACCAACTAATTCCTAAGAGCTAATTCATAATGGCTAACTCTGGACCCAGATGCATCTTTGTTATTTGAACATTTGGAAAGAATGATTTTTTCACCTTTGTCCTCTTCATCGCATTAGATGAACATCGACCAAAAAAAAATATTTTTAGAAATACTTTTTAATAATATATCTATATATATATATATATATATATATATATATATATATATATATATATATATATATATATATGAATATAATTTTTATAATTAAAAATAAATAAATATTTTCAAGCTTCTGTGGTTATTGTTTAATGGTTTTTCAAGCTTCTTCGACCCCATTCCTAAAACCTTAGGGTCTTACATGTATTCAAAATGATTTATTCTAAGAGCCCATCGGTGTATTTTATAGGATGTGGTGTTGCGGTTTCATGCCTATGGTTCAGGCCTATAACACCCCTCTCTGTGCATTTCTCAAAATGGATAGAGTAGACCTAGTTTGGAGCGTGTATGAAGAGATGATTTCCACTGGTCTTCGTCCTAATGTTTATATTTATAATACCTTGATTAATGATAGTTGCATGGAAGGTATGTTGCATAAATATTTTGAACTATTTGATGAAATGAAAATGAAGAAGATTGATCCCACTATTGTTACTTACATCATTCTCATTTCTGGTCTATGTAAGGAAGACATGATGCAGGAAGCAAGTGACTTGTTTAGAACAATACATGCTCTTTATGTGGCTCTTAATATATTCACATACAATGATATGATGGGTGGATACTACAAAAGGGCTAATATGAAGGAAGCCCTTAAGCTTTATGATGAGATGTTGCAGAAAGGCATCAAACCTAACGTTTTTATATATTATACTCTAATTGATGGGCATTGTAAGGAGAGAAATATGGAGGAAGCAAACAAATTGTTTATTGAAATGGTTGGAAAAGGTATAAACCTAATATGGTTACTTACAATAGCTTGATTGGTGGTCACTGCAATAATGAGAATTTGGAGGAAGCACTTACGCGGTATTTGGAAATTTTCAAGATGAGTCACATGCATGATGTTTTTACTAACAATTCACTTGTCAAAGGTTTTGTGTAGAAGAGAAGGCTGAAGAGGTAGAACATATATTGCGTGAAATGCATGAAAGAGACGTGGTTCCAAATTCTGTCACATAGAATACATTGATATACGGGCTTTGAAAACCAGGAAAATCAAAGAAGGCTTTGGGATATTGTGTGCAAATGGTGGAGAATGGGATAGTGCTCGATGTTTCTTTTTCTAAATTGATTGGAAGACACTTGAAGGAAGGTAAAATGGAAAATCCTTTAGGGTTGTATAATGAAATGTTAGTTAAAGGCTTCACGCCTAATATTGTCACTTATACTGCTTTGATTGATGGATATTGTAAGGATGTAACGTACAAGAGGCTTTCAAGTTACACGATGAAATGGTAGGTGATCAGAGGCTCAGTATTTTAGCTCAAAAATGAAAATGCTCAGAATTGAATGAAACCAAAATGAAAGCAACTGAACCGTCGTAAGGAATCCAACGCAACTCGTTTCATTGAAAACCAAGTTCGGATGAAGGAGTTATGGTCTATTGATTGCCGTTCAAAACATAAAATTTTTTATTAAAAAATTGCAGAACAGCTACACACTGACATGGTAGCCCAGTCAGCATTCAGGGAATCTTCTTCAGTTTTTTTCCAATGGGACTACGACAAGTGTCACTACGGGATTCGCTAGTTTGGTTTGTGAAGGTAAAATTTGTCCAATACCCTCTAGAGTTGAATGTGTGTTCATAATTTCAATATGCTGGAAATTATTACTTTTAACTAATTAAAGTTTGAATTAATGGATATATATTATATATTATTTATATTTCAAACATTAATTAAATTTAAAATTCCCACACATATTCATTATTAACCATAGTTCGAGCCTACCTAAAGTCCACATGCATATGGCTCAAAGCTTGTAATTAAAGTTCGAACATGGTGGAAGCATGGAGGTTCAATTAAACATATGGTGGTTTGAATCTAAATATTAAGTGGAGCGGATTATGTGCTAAGGGTCAAGGTATATATTAGTTTGGACATCGCAATATTAAATCTGCATATCAAGGTTCCATTGGTGCATAGTTTGGTTTTACAAGCGTTGGAGAGCAATGTTTTAAATTGAAAAATTATGGGTGTCCAGACGTCGGGGTTCAACCCCACGACCTCCCGCCCACGAACACGCTTGCTTACTAATAAACCACAAGGTTGTTTCTTAACACTCTACGGTGGCCACATTTACTTATTGACTCTCAATTACAACAGTGGGGTTTCGAAGGGGGCCAACCCCCTCCCATGTGACCAATCAGCAGAACCGTGGTACGAAGGCTAACAAACGGTGGAAATATGATCAACATAAACTTTGTTTATTATCGCTAATCCGGGATTAATGTAATATAACCCATGTTTTATTCCTAATCTAATCCGACAGTTAAGTTTGGGTAATGCACAGTTAATGACACGCTTATCCAACTAAGGCGTCATTAACTATGTGTTAATCCGTAATTAATATGGCGGTAAATCTAGCAGAGGTGCCTTTTTAGAAGAATTTACTAAATTTAGTCAGAGTTAACTCCAATTTTCCATATTTGGAGGAGAGATTGAGGGAAAGTTTGTTTTTTCCATAATTGAGCCAATTTTCAACCAAATTGAGCTCAGAAAGAGTCATTTTTGGCTAATTGGGATGCTATGAACACATTGGAACATGTTGTAGAGTCATAGGAGCTCATCTACAGGGGTTTTTGTTGCCTTGAATAATTTTGAAGCCTAGGGCCACTAGGAGGGAAGGCCATGCTTAGAGCATCTGGTAACCAAATTGAGTAAATAAATAGTCATTTTTTTTATAGATTTCGACATTTTAAACTCATTGGAATAGGGTCCAAGAGAATTTGATGCATGTAAACAACATTTTGAACACAATTTAGCTAATACAAAGAGTTGGACCAAGGAGATGTAGCCCAGGAGGGGTGAACTCTTTCATCAAAACTATGTTTTAATGGATAAGTTGTTATGGTTTGTTGTTATTTATGTTCCTGTTTTTCAGCCATTTAAATTCATGCTTTATGCTTTCAAATACACTCATAAAATTCAGTTTTAATTACCTATTTGACACACATAAGAAACAAGGAAACTTGTACATCAAGCATAAGATCAGTGAAAAAGTTTCATATCTGAAAATGAAATTATCACAGCAAAACTAACATTCAAATCCAGATTAGTAGGAAAATTTTTTATGCCCAATGTTTTTACCCAAGTTCTCTAATTAATGGGCTTTGAAAGGAAGGAAAAGTGGACGATGCAATGGATGTTTTTAGGGAAATAATGACAAATGATTCACCCATTTTCACAACAATTGATGGTGACTCATTAGATGAACAGATAAATAGGCATGTTTGTAAGCCCAATATTTTTACTTACACCACTTTGATTTATGTACAGTGCAAAGAGGACAATTTGAAAAATTCTATCCACCTTTATAGAGATATTATTAAATGTGATCTAAGGTGTTTTCGATAGATGTTGTCGCTCCTAGAGACAGCCTAGAGTTTCCACAGACCAGTGCCTAGGACATCTTATCATGGCAAGGAGCATATAATAAAACTTGGATGTCAATCCAAAGGCTCTCCTGCTATCTTGTAAACAAGGAAATTAATTTAAATGGGACTAGAACTTACAAAAACTGCCACAGGGAAAGTAATGTTGCAGAGACAAAATGCAAATCTCCAACATAAAAGCATCAGACAGTTAAGAGACAATTTACTGTAATGAGGGTCGATTCAAGTAATATGCCACAGAAATTGAATATCAGAAGGTGTATGCAGTGTAAGAAGTATAAGGAGATATTAGTTATCTTTGGTCTGATACCCAGATACACAACAGAACCATATATGGGTTTATCAATCTAAGAATCCATACATGACAATGGCGTTTTAAAAGCACCCTCCCAAAGCAACTAATATAGCAGAAAGATGGATGAAATGAACATGAAACAGTATATCATTCCTGAGCTATATTTAAAGTGCTTGACTGATCCAAGTATGGGTATCAACTAGGATAAATCCTTACCTAAAGTCAGTGAGCCACTCGCATTCCAGTACATGATACAAGAAGATGGATAAAATGAAATGTTGTATTAAACACAACAGAGAAGATTACATACTGTGGAATATCAAAGACCAGAATCCTCTAAAACAGATAGAACTCCTCCTCACTGAGACCCTACGGGCACTGAGCCTTCATATAAGAGTTTTTACAAGATGTATACAAAAATGCCTTTCACTGCACCATTCTCTGATAAAAATCTCGAACCCTTACAATGTCTTTCTTTTGGGTTTTTATAGGAGAAACCTAAAACTCCTCAGTAAATGAGGTAGGTCAAAAATTTAATGGTTTCCTTGAAAACAAAATGGTGAAAACATTCGAGCCCATACTATTTGATGGCTATGAAATGCTGAATGTACTTGACAATCTGCTTGCAGAAATAAATGCACTGAGTAGAAAATCCCTTCAGGAACCCAGTGTAGAGATACATCCACCTGAACATTTTGTCCTTTTCTGAAGAAAATTCGGCTGAAATACAATTTCAAGGATAAGATTTTTAGAGCGTTGTACTCGCTGTGTGATCCGGGATATTTCTGATCCGGTACTTTTTCCATTAAACATTGTATATGAGCTCAAAATATTCAATGTGGTTGTTGAAGTCTTTAATTTCACGTTGATACCCTTTGCCGCAACATTTATATCTCCATACGTCGAATCTGCATTTTAAATTACTCGTGGAGGGTTTGAAAGATTTTGAATCCTGCTTCTGCAATGGGTGTCTTGTCATGGTGGCTTTCGGGACTTTTCTACACAATTGCAGCTTCTATAGAACAGTATTTTGATGTGCTCTACTACTGCAATCAAGACTGTAAATTATTATAACTTTCCATTGCGAACAACCCTGCAAAATACACAAACTTGTTAGAGAAACCGAGCATAGGAATGATGGATGTGACGGGGTCAAATGGAAATGATGCTGCAGACATGGCGGAACGGTGTAATGATGCAGGTCGGTGGAGGAATGTAGCGGGACCATGGAGGATGGATTGGCGTAGGCTTTTAACGTAAAACGTTACAATATAACATATGAACAGAATGTATGCATGGTGGAGAAAAATGCGATGAACACGTGGAGTAGGTGACGTGGAGGCGGACTTGGTCAATCAACACAACGTATAAATGATTCTGGACAACACGATTCACAAATGAAATCAATGGTCGAAACTTAATCGGAGGGCGATGGAATGGCAGGCCCGGAGTACTATGCACTGGGACTAAAATTCACGCAGCTTGGGAGAGTGGTAGCCGTTGGATGGAGCGCTCAGGATCGGACGGTTTAAGTCAATTTTGCTGCGCGTCCTGGGTCTAGCGTTAACGCGCGGGGGAGGGCGGTATTGAAATCGTACATGGGGACACGCGGCGCACGCTGAATGGAATCGCTACGATTTGAGAAAAACCACCAGCCCTTCAAAAGCAGTGCGGGGAAAATGGGCCGGTTTTTTAGCAGTGGTTTTAGGGCGCAGGGACCACAAGGGAAATATGCCATGGCACGTTGATCCCTGTTCAATCGGACGATGGAAAAATGTTTAAAGTAGGTAGGTGGAGTGGGGACCACGTGCGTGGTGGAGCCGTAGAGGCCGTCGGATCGGTGTACATCTATGGTATAAAATGCGCCCGATCTGTTGGGAAAAATACTGAGAGGGGGGGTGAATCAGTATTTAGTGCAGACAATCAAACTTTTACTTTTTCCTTTCTAAAAACCCATACGCTACTTTACTGAAGGAAACTAGCATATATACGCGGATATCCTTTACAGAACTCGCGTATGTCCAGAGATCTAATTATGTGTTTGAATCTTAACTCAGATCATTGCATTATTCATTCATCGGATATTTCGAAACGGTAAACGGTGCGGACGAACGGAGAATAATCATCACACATATACGACACACATGAACACCGAGGATTTTAGGTGGAAACCCAATTAGGGAGAAAACCACCATGCTGTCGTTACTTCGACCTTCAGAATTTATTATTAAAGAAAACTTCTTACAATCATGTCTTGGTGCAGGACTCAAACCGACGTACGAGGCACCCACCTCCGAGGAAGGCTACAGCACCTTCTCTCGTTTACCAGCCTATCCTGGAAGGGAGCTACAACCCCCTGCTCTCGTTTACCAGCCTCTCCTGGAAGGGAGCTACGACCCCCTGACCTCATTTACTAGCCTCTCCTGGAAGGGGGCTACGACCCCCTGACTGAAGGTTTCGACCCTCAGCACCACTGCAAACCACGTTTCATCAATTTTCAAACTGGATCAAACAGCTTCAACACAACCCTTCACTTATCAATAATCATATCTTGCTCAATGCTTCAAACAGAACAGTGAGACCACTGTAACCAGAATATCAGATATAACCCAGACTTCAGAATAGATATGTAGAAACACATTCAACCTTCAGCAACCATTAGATCAGAAATCATACGCGCTTTTATTCAATCAGACGCGCCTATATACGCGCTTTCCAGAAGATGAACCTGCATATACTTCAGTGCAATTTCAGAGAAAAACCCTAACTGCGCATACGCACTTTTCCTTCCACAGACCCGCGTATACACGCGCTTTTCATGAAACCAACCTGCGTATAGATCTATAAAAGATGAACTTTGCAGTACAGAGCAGATCTATAAACTTACCCAGATTTCTTCAATCTCTTCAACAGGATTGCGCCAGGTCTTCTTCACTTCTTTTCAGATCATCCTTGACATTCACCATTTCTAGATCTAGAGATCTTGAGCCTTCATCATGTTCATAGGTGCATCATAGATTTAGATCTATCAATTAGGAACAGGGTTCAACCATACAGATATACTTCAGAGTGAAGTATTCATCAAAGCCCAGACACATGCACACACTTTGCACAAATGATTTTCTTCTCCTTATATAGGGTTATCCTTCATCAATACCATGAGTCAAAACCACATAACTTCCGATGGTATTCCTGGACGGGATCAAATGGATAATCCAACACTCAATACAATGGGTCAATACCATGGTAATGCCCCTAGGTATCATAGTTTTTAGAGCGCAAAAGGCATACGCGACTTTGAGCGTGCGTATTCGCGTGTATATGCAACTTTGCCTCATAAAAACTACGTATATGCTAACCCTGAATGTATACGCGGGTTCCCTTCACAAAAGTAGAGTATGTACGCGGGTTGCCTTCAAAAAAGTAGCGTATACATTGTGACATATTATATTTATCATTTTTCTGGCACTTACTGGAAATTTTTTCTCTGTCACATCTGAACTGATCTGTAGATACATCATTCTTACATCTTTAGCACATAGGTTGCTTATCATAGGCAACTCATCAAGTAGGTTTCCATCAAGGACAACTTCATTAAGCAGATTTCCATTATCTTCATCAAGTGGGTTGCCATCAAGAACAACAGTCTGCATCATATTGCCAACAATCTCCCCCTTTGGACTTGATGGCAACCATGATGGTGTTTGATCACCATAACAGATAGATACATTAAGCACAACCATTATTCATGAAAACACCATGTCACTCTCCCCCTTTGACAGCAAGGGCAAAGGGCGGATAAAAATCAACACAAGGTTTTTCTCCTCATGTAGACATAAGAGCTCTGCAGATCTGATGTGCACTGAAGCTACCATGCTCCCCCTGAGTTCATGCTGAATCTTCAAACATATTTTTCAATGAAGTACATGACTCTATGACCTTCCTATCACCAAGACTCATACTTACATCAAAGATCCAACCAAGTGGATTTACATATGCGACTCAAATACCCAACCAAGTGGGTTTACACATTTTGACTCAACTACCCATCCAAGTGGGTTTACAAATTTGAACAAGTCCTTACATGACTGAATTTTACAATTTACATCATGGGTCTCAACATGACCTTTTCATCAAATTACAAGTATGACTTTTCACACCCAAAAACAAAAAGACCTCAAGAGAGAGATCAAGTTTCAGAACCATCATAATGCCAACAATGCATTATTCTCAGCCAGGCTAATGCTCCCCCTAAAACTGTGCATCCTTTCCATACGACCAAAACTCCTCCTTAGCTTGAGTAACCTGAACACTTTCAACAGCCAATCATCAAGGCATCTTCCCCCAATATCAGAGAATGAAACAGAAATATAAGAGCTGAAACATCACCATAGACGCCATATAGCATCAGAGATACCAAACAACACCATAGCTTGTGCTGAAGAATGCTGACCCAGAAACTTTGTCAGCAACCACCCATACGCGGTTTTCTGTGTATGAACTCGCGTATATACATGACTGTCTTTAAAGAAACCCACGTATCCAATTTAATCTTCTGAATTTAATCAGATCTGATCTTCTGAGAGACAGAGACAACACCCAGCTTTTGTTTGAGATATTTGAACGCTTCCCTGGGCAGAGGTTTGGTAAAAATATCAGCAACTTGTTCTTTGGAGGGAACATACTCCAACTTCACCTTTTGTTCAAGCACTTGTTCACGTAAGAAGTGATACTTGATGGGGATGTGCTTGGTCTTTGAATGCATAACAAGATTCTTTGAGATACTGATGGCACTTGTATTATCACACATAATGGAGATAGGAGAAGTACATTTGATTTGAAAATCTTCTAAGGTTTGCATCATCCAAAGGAGTTGAGTGCAACAAGATGCGGCAGCCGCATATTCTGCTTCAGCAGTAGATAAGGCAATAGAAATTTGCTTCTTACTGAACCAAGATACCAACCGGGGCCCCATATAGAATGCACCACCACTTGTGCTTTTCCGATCATCAACATTTCCAGCCCAATCTGCATCAGTGTAAGCATGAAGAGTAAGATCATCATTCTTTGGATACCATAGTCCAAAGTCTTGAGTTCCTTGTAGATATTTGAATATTCTTTTGATAGCCTGAAGATGAGACTCTTTTGGATTGGCTTGGAATCGTCCAACAATCCCAACTGCATGCATAATATCTGGTCTAGTCCCAGTGAGATATAGAAGACTTCCTATCATAGATCTGTATTCTGGTTGATTCACCATGGGAGAATCATCATGAGAACTGAGATTACATCCGGTTACCATTGGTGTACTTACAGGTTTGCACTCTTCCATCCCATACTTCTTCATAATTTGCTTAAGGTATTTTGCTTGAGATAAGAATATACCTTCTGTAGTTTGATGCACTTGTAAGCCAAGAAAAAATGTTAGTTCCCCAAGTAAAGACATTTCAAATTCTTGCTGCATGACAGAAGCAAATTTCCGACTCATAGATTCTTCATTACTTCCAAAAATGATATCATCAACATATACAACCACAATCAATAGTTTATCATTTTCAATTTTTGTGTATAAGTTACTATCAGCATACCCCTTTGAAAATCCTTGTTGATGAAGATATTTGTCAAGACGATAATACCATGCCCTTGGAGCTTATTTGAGACCATATAGAGCCTTTTTAAGTCTACAAACAAGATTTTCATCATTTCCCAAAATGAATCCTTCTGGTTGTTCTATATAAACTTCTTCTTCTAGATCACCATTGAGAAAGGCAGATTTAACATCCATTTGATAAACTTTGATTTGTTGAAAACTTGAAAAAGAAAGAAACATTCTTATGGCTTCAAGTCTAGCTACAGGAGAAAAAGTTTCTTCAAAGTCTATACCTTCTTGTTGAGTATACCCTTTGCAAACCAGTCTAGCTTTGTTTCTTATAACGTCCCCATTCTCATTTAGCTTGTTCTTGAATATCCATTTGGTTCCAATGACATTTTTATCATGTGGTCTTGGCACCAATTCCCAAGTGTGGTTCTTTTCAATTTGATCAAGTTCTTCATTCATGGCCTGAATCCAACATTCATCTTTGCTAGCTTGATTGAAATTGTGTGGTTCAATCGTGGATAGAAATGCCAAATAGCTAGGAGATCCCACAAGAGTCCTCCTTGTTTGTACACCTGATTCCTTGTCTCCCAAAATTTGAGATTCGGGATGATTCTTTTGAACATATCTGGATGGAGCCTTTCCAGATAAATCATCTTCAGGTTCTTCATTGGATCCACTGTCTATATCATTTCTATTTGATGTAGAAGGACAAAAGTCACCATCATCTTCTTCTTTTGTTTGTTTTTCTTCTTTAGGGACTGCATGAGACTCATCAATAACAACATCAATACTTTCAACAATCTTTCGAAGCCTTTTATTGTAACATTTGTATGCCCTGCTTGTAGATGAGTAACCAAGAAGTATTCCTTCATCTGATCTAGGTTCAAACTTGCCAAGCTTTTCATCATTATTTTTGATGAAGCATTTACTTCCAAAAACTCTAAAATGTTTTACAGAGGGAGAATTACCATACCAGAGTTCATATGGAGTTTTGTCACTATTTACCCGAACATGTGCCTTGTTAAGAATATTTGCTGCCGTGTGAGCTGCTTCTCCCCAAAAAATGTCAGGTGTTCCGGAATCATCAAGCATATCTCTAGCCATTTGTTGAATTGTTCTATTCATTCTTTCTGCTACGCCATTTTGTTGTGGAGTGCCTGCTACATAAAACTGTCTTTTTATGCCATGTTGTTCACAAAATTCAAAGAATTCATTTGATGTATATTCTCCTCCTTGATCAGATCTAAGACACTTTATTTTTAGATCTAATTCATTTTCAACCAGTGCTTTGAAGATCTGAAAATTTTCAAATGCTTCATCTTTGTGTTTGATCAACCCAATCCAACACATTCTAGAGAAATCATCAATGAATAAGATATAGTATTCTTCACCACGTGGTGACTTTTTCCTCATAGGTCCACATATGTCAATATGAATGAGTTCAAGAGGCTTACTTGACGATCCTTCCTTGGCATTGAATTGCACTCTGGTTTGCTTACCGAATTGACAGGATTTGCATATGATACTTTCAGGTAGAGAAATATTGGGAAGACCACGAACAACATTAAGTTTGCTTGATTTGTTGATTTGAGAGAAGCTTAGATGCCCCAACCTTCTATGCCACAGCCAGTTTTCTGAAGATTTACTCAAGTAACATTGTTCTTTGCAATTCTTCAATACATACAGGTTGCTTGGAGTTCTTTTTCCTTTTATAATTTTTTTACCTGTATCAAGATCATGAACCACACATTCTTTTGAACTAAAGACAACTTCAGTTCCTTGATCACACATTTGACTTACACTTAACAGATTATGCCTTAATCCATCCACATACATGACATCATTAGCCTTCACCCTTTCTTTTAGGAACACAGACCCTTTTCCTTTAATTACAGCAGGAGTATCATTTCCAAAAGTAACTTTCTTTTCCTTTTCTAGAGCACTATATGCACGAAGTTTGTGTTTATCACCTGTCATGTGTCTCGAGCATCCACTATCAATGTACCATTGATTTTCCTCACCTTCCGCAAATAACGCTATGCCACAATTTTCAACCTGTGATTCCTTATTTTTCCATATTTTGGATTTTGAAGGAAGATGCTCTTTTGGCTGAACTTTGCTCCTGCATTCAGATTCTTCATGCCCATAGTTATTGCAATAAGCACATTCAACTTCATTTAGAAGAGGAGAAAAGTTGTTATATGTATTCTTCTTTGTTTCAATATCAACCCTTTTCTTTCTTGCTTCTCTTGTCATGATGGTTTTATAAGCAACACATTGAGCAACTTTATGGCCAAAATTGTGACATGAGAAACATTGTCCATTGAAGAAGAAATTTCTGCGATCATGAAATCTTCTACTTGAATTTACCTGTTGATTGGGGCTTCTTTGAAAGATATTCCTGTTAGTGTTCCTTGCATTAGGATTATCATGCTTTACCTGTGAAGATTCTTTATTCCCTTGCTGAGTGGCAGAATTTTGTAAACCAGCTGTAGCTGCTTTTAGATAATTTGGTGCTGAAGCTTGAGAAGATTCTCCAATATATCCAAGACCTGTCTTTATAAGAGGAGAACGATGTACCTTGATAATCTCATCTAAGGTTTCAGATCCTTTAGCAAATCTGAAATTCAGAGTCTTTGCTTTCTCAAATTCTTTTCTTACACTTACCACTTCACATTCTAATTTCTCATTGTGTTTCTTTGCCTCTTCAACCTGCTTTTCCAAAGTCTCAATGGTTATTTTCCTTTCTTCTAAGAGAATTTTATATTCTTCTAAGAGAATTCTGCTTTGTTCTAAGCGTATTTTGAGTTGATTGTTTTCTTCAAGAAAATCATTGTCCTCTAGAGCATCCACAAAAGTATCATTTTCTTCTTTAGATTCAAAAGCCATGAGAAGTCTGAGATCTTGTTCACATTCTTCCTCACTATCAGATACCCCATCACTGTCATCATGAGTATAGTAAATTCTTCTAGTGCTAGACCGGTTCTTATTTCTAGCTACTTCCTTTCCTTTTGCAGGTGTTTCTTTGTGAGGACACTTTGCAGCATAATTACCAACTCTTCCACAATTAAAACATTTGAAAGGAAGCTTACCTCTAAACCGTCCTGTACCAAGTTGAATTTTCTTTACAAAATTTGCCTCATCTTCTTCCGAAATATATCCTGATCCTTCTGCTTCTTGTACTTCTTTCCCTTTTGTAGAAGCTCTAAAAACAGCTTCTTTGACTTCAGATGGTCCTCCTCTTCTCATTTCAGATGCAGTTAGTGTGCCATGAAGTTGCACTACAATAAGATTTTGAAGATCCTGTTTTTCTTCAAGAGCAGAGACTTTTGACTCAAATTTTTCCGTTAGCGATCTCAAAATTTTCTCAACCAAAGTAGTTTCGGTTATTGTTTCTCCCAGATTTTTCATACGATTTACAACATCATCAAGACGTAAAAAGAAATTGGAAATACTCTCATCACTATGCATCTTTAAATTTTCATATTCAATTTTGAGAGTTTGGAGTTTTGCACTTTTACCTTTGCATCACCTTCATAACTCAGAATGATTTTTTCCCATATTTATTTTGTTGTATTCAGCTGCATGACTTTGAAAAATTTTGATTCTGTTAGACTTCCTGTTATAGCATTGACCGCTTTTGCATTTGATTCATAATTCTTCCTTTCAGTTGGATCTGTTGGTGTAGCAGCTGGATATTGATATCCTTGTTCAACAATGGCCCATACATCTGCTCCCATAGACTAAAGAAAGGATCTCATCCTCATTTTCCAGAAGATTAAATTGCTTCCATTGAAGAGCAGAGGCTTGATAGATGTTGTTCCTTCTTGATAGCTCATCTTGCTTGATCTTCCTTCTAGCGGCTAAGCTTTTTTAGAAGGACCTGCTTTGATACCAATTGTTGGGAAAAATACTGAGAGGGGGGGGGTGAATCAGTATTTAGTGCAGACAATCAAACTTTTACTTTTTCCTTTCTAAAAGCCCATACGCTACTTTACTGAAGGCAACTAGCGTATATACGCGGATATCCTTTACAGAACTCGCGTATGTACAGAGATCTAATTATGTGTTTGAATCTTAACTCAGATCATTGCATTATTCATTCATCAGATATTTCAGAAACATTAAACAGGTGCAGACAGAACAGAACACATGAACACCAAGATTTTTAGGTGGAAACCCAATTCGGGAGAAAACCACCACTTCCGTCGTTTCAGCCTTCAAAATTTATTATTAAGAAAACTTCTTACAATCATGTACTGGTGCAGACTCAAGCCAGGATGCAGGCACCCACCTGCAGAAGGCTACAACCTTCTCTCGTTTACCAGCCTATCCTAGAAGGGAGCTATAACCCCCTGCTCTTGTTTACCAGCCTCTCCTGGAAGGGAGCTACGACCCCCTGAACTCGTTTACCAGCCTCTCCTGGAAGGGAGCTACAACCCCCTGACTGAAGGCTTCGACCCTCAGCACCACTGCAGACCACGTTTCATCAATTTTCAAACTGGATCAAACAACTTCAACACAACCCTTCACTTATCAACAATCATACCTTGCTCATTGCTTCAAACAGAACAATGAGACCACTGTAACCAGAATATCAGATATAACCCAGACTTCAGAATAGATATGCAGAAACACATTCAACCTTCAGCAACCATTAGATCAGAAATCATACACGCTTTTATTTAATCAGACCCGCGTATATACGCGCTTTCCAGAAGACTAACACGTGTATACTTCAGTGCAATTTCAGAGAAAAACCCTAACTGCGCATACGCGCTTTTCCTTCCACAGACCTGCGTATACACGCGCTTTTCATGAAATGAACCTGCGTATAGATCTATAAAAGATGAACTTTGCAGTACAGAGCAGATCTATAAACTTACCCAGATTTCTTCAATCTCTTCAACAGGATTGCGCCAGGTCTTCTTCACTTCTTTTCAGATCATCCTTGACATTCACCATTTATAGATCTAGAGATCTTGAGCCTTCATCATGTTCATAGGTGCATCATAGATTTAGATCTATCAATTCGGAACAGGGTTCAACCATACAGATATACTTCAGAGTGAAGTATTCATCAAAGCCCAGACACTTGCACACCCTTTGCACAAATGATTTTCTTCTCCTTATATAGGGTTATCCTTCATCAATACCATGAGTCAAAACCACATAACTTCCGATGGTATTCCTGGACGGGATCAAATGGATAATCTAACACTCAATACAATGGGTCAATACCATGGTAATGCCCCTAGGTATCATAGTTTTTAGAGCGCAAAAGGCATACGTGACTTTGAGCGTGCGTATTCGCGTGTATACGCAACTTTGCCTCATAAAAACTGCATATATGCTAACCCTGAATGTATACGCGGGTTCCCTTCACAAAAGTAGAGTATATACGTGGGTTGCCTTCACAAAAGTAGCGTATAAATTGTGAAATATTATATTTATCATTTTTCTGGCACTTACTGGAAATGTTTTCTCTGTCACATCTGAGCTGATCTGTAGATACATCATTCTTACATCTTTAGCACATAGGTTGCTTATCATAGGCAACTCATCAAGTAGGTTTCCATCAAGGACAACTTCATTAAGAAGATTGCCGTTATCTTCATCAAGTGGGTTGCAATCAAGAACAACAGTCTGCGTCATATTGCCAACACGATCCGTATATTGGATAAGCCCCCCTTGGAGTAGCTCTTGGTTAAGCGCTCGGGCCATACATGAAGAAAAGGTCAGGGGGTGTTAGGGCTAAAGGGGCTAGGATCTAAATATTTCAGAAGTGAGTCTTTCGGCCTTCTACTATGCAATTTGGGGGCAGAGGAAGGCAACGGTAAGTAGAAAAGGGTTTACAGGGCAAATGGAAAGGATCCGGATTGTTTAAACAGATTGCCCATGAAAATTAGGTAGAGGTCTGATTGTGATCAACATTGGCTCCACCTGGGGACAGCACGTTCATCCCTGGACGTGTCGAGAACTCCGCAGAACTTCACAATCAATTTCTAAGCACACTTTGTTCTTCAACCCTTTGAATTTTTCTTCAAGACTTATCGTGGCACCCGTGCTATTTCAACAAAGGCAAAAAGGAAATTAATATACAATATAGTACGCCAGGTTGCCTTTTGCCTGAATCAGAATTGGACGTAGGGCTTGAGAAATTGGCCGTTTACAGGGGCATCTAGCAAGTCACCCTGTAAATTCTCCAATATAAACGTATTATTGCCTCCCTGTTCCACGATTTTAAATGGGCCGAACCACAGTGGATCAAACTTGCCATGTTTTCCTTTTTCAGCCCTCCAGACATCCCACTTAAGCACTAGATCACCAATCTGCAGCTTCCTGTCTTTTGCATGCCGATCAAATATATGTTTCATTTTCTCTTGATATTCTGTTAATCTCTGATTCACTTGGTCCCGTGTTTCCTCTAATTCCACCAATTGATTGATTCTCCTGATCATATCATCTGGTTCCTCCTGACTTTCCTGCATGAAACATGCCACTGGTAAAGCCAGCTGCATAGGACATACTGCTGCTAGTCCATATACCAATTCATAGGGAGATTTCCCTGTTGCTCTCTTGTTGGTGATTCTATTAGCCCATAGAGAAAACTTCAATTGGGAATCCCAATTTTTCCGATTCTCATTTATAGTTTTCTTCAAGGCCCTCACTAAAGTTTTATTAGAAGATTCTGCCAAACCATTTCCCTGTGTATAATAAGCTGTGGAGTGGTTAAGTGCAATATTATACTGTTGACAGAAATTCACAAATTTTGCAGATTTGAAGGCCTGTGCGTTATCTGTCACTATTCTAGCGGGGCAGCCAAACCTGGATATGATGTTTTCTTCCATGAAATTTATGATGACAGTGTCAGTAGCATTCCTTGCAGGTATGGCTTCCACCCATTTTGTAATATAATCTGTGGCAGTCAATATCCATTTATGTTTTCCACTTGAAGGAGGATGTATTTCACCTATAAAATCTATTCCCCACTGCTGAAATGGTTCATCTACATGAACTGGAATCAAGGGCAGAGCTGCTAATTTTTTCCTTTCAGCAAATTTTTGACACTTATCACATGCTCTAACCCAAGCAAAAACATCTCCAAATAATTTCGGCCAGTAGAAACCAGCTTTCAGGATTTTATGAGCTGTGGCTCTCCAGCTGTAATGACCTCCACACATTCCTTTATGAAATTCTATCATTATACTCTCCACTTCATTTTCTGTGAGGCACAGGAGTAAGATGCCTGAAGGGTCCCTCCAATATAATTGACCATTGGCAACTATATACTTTTGTGATTTTAGCCTCAATGTTCTGTATTTTGCCTTATCACAACTTGGAGGACAACTGAGTGTCAAAAGGTATTCTACTATTTCTTTATACCATGGACTAGTGAGATACTTCATGTGTACTTTCTGAGTAGCCATCTCCAGACCTTGCAACTCTTTTTCTCTCTCGGACTCTTCATTTGCTACCATAGACAGATTTATGCCCAGAGCCTGATAATTTGATTCTGATAAAATTCTTGCTAGCCCTTGCCCTTTGATCAACTTGGTAGGGCGGATATCTAGATCATACTCCTATATTTTAGCAATCCATCTTCCCCTTTTTCCTTCACTGTCTCCCTGAACAACCATATCCTTTACAGCTGCAGTAGGTACGAATGCGGTGATGTGAGACTGCAAAATATATATGTGAAAAGCTTTGAGGGATTTCACCAGGGCATATGCCTGCTTTTCCAATATATTATATTTCAATTCAGCATCATGCAGCACCTGACTGAAAAAGGCTATGGGCTGCTCATATCCATCTTCGTTTTTCTGTAATAACACTCCAGCTACTGTATGAGGTGATGCAAAAGAAAAAATCATAAATGGTTTAGTATAATCTGGCCCAGCTAGTACAGGAGCTTCAGCAAATGCCTGTTTTATCCTGGTGAATGCCTCTCTAGACTCCTGGGACCATTTTACTTCATTATTCTTTTTCAGCATATCAGTTATATGCCTAACTATCTCAGCATAGTTAGGAATAAACCTTCTCAGAAAATTGATTCGGCCTAAAAACACCTGCACTTCCTTCTTATTTCTGGGGAGAGAGATGTTATTTATAACCTCTACTCTTTTGGGATCTATCCTTACCCCATCTTTAGTTACAATATGCCCCAAAAGTTTGCCTTCCTCTAATGCAAATAGAGACTTTTGTGGATTAAGAGAAAGACCATACCTCCTGCATTTTTCAAAAGTTCTTCGTAAATGCTCGATGTGTTCATCATCATTTTTTGAAAACACTGTAATATCATCAAGGTACACCACCAGAAATTTACCCTGCTCTCCAACAAAAGCAATGTCCATGGCCCTCTGAAAAGTGGCCCCTGCGTTGATCAATCCAAAAGGCATCCTGGCATACATAAATGTACCCCATGGAGTGGTGAAAGCAATCTTCTTCAATCCTCTGGAAGTACAACCACTTGATTATAACAGAAAAACCATCCATCATTGACATTCTAGAGGCTCCGACCACTTTCTGCAGCATGTGGTCCATCTTGGGTAATGGATAATTATCTTTTAAAGATGCCCTGTTTAAATTTCTTAAATCCACATACAGCCTTATTTCTCCATTCTTATTTCGGACAGGGACAAGGTTTGCTACCCATTCAGAGTACCTCAATGGTACAATTATTTTTGCCTTCAACAATTTCTTAATTTCTTTCTCAATGGAGGGAAGCAGCAGATGATTTATCTGTCTGAGCTTCTGCTTATAAGGTTTTGCACCTTCCCTCAAAGGAATTTTATGCTGCATTATACTAATATCAAAAGTTTTAAGGTCCTGATAGGACCATGCAAATACATCCTTGTATGACTAAAATAATTTCAAGTATTTTTCCTTATATTCCTCTGGGACCTTTTTGGATAATTTTACGATTTTGGGATCAACATCGGTACCCAGGTTCAGGTCCTCTACCTGATCTTCTTCTACCACTTCACTGGGCTGTGCTGGGACATCATTCTTATCAAATAGTATTTCTAGAGGCACCAACCCTCTAGGGATGACATTTCCTTTCAGCTGCAACACTTTACTACCTACCATTTTCTCCTCCCATTTATTTTCTAAAACATCTTCAACCTCCTCTTCTTCATAATCATCAATCTCCATATTAGAGAATTCTCCCACTGTTTCCAGGAATCTCTTCATTTGTTCCTCATCTTCAAACACCTGCCAATGCTTAATATTATCTGGGATTGATGGTCTATAACGTACCTCCACTTCATATCTTAAAAGAGGGTTCTGAGGTGGTCCAAATGTACTAGCAGCCACAGCAAGGGAATCAGCCATCCTATTCTGATCTCGGGGCATGAATTGGATATTAAATGCTGAGAAGAAATTCTCCACCATGTCCCAAACTTCATTCCTGTAAGCCCTCAACCGAGGATGTTTGGTTTGACATTGATTCCTGACCTGTCAGACCACCAGCTCAGAGTCTCCCAGGACCTTTAAACATTGTATGCCCATGCTCCTGGTTGTTTGTAATCCCAATAGCAGTGCTTCATATTCAGCTACATTATTAGTAGCTTCGTACTCCAATTTAAAAGACTGTGGGATCCATTTGCCTGTAGGGGAAATTAATAATACTCCAGCTCCGTTTCCTTCTCTTGAATTTGCTCCATCAAAATGTAAAGTCCAGATTCCTGCTTCATGGGTCTCTGAAGGTTGTTCAATTTTGACCTGGCATAATGATGGTTCCTGAGCGAAGTTTTGATCTTCTTCCAGCATTAGGCATGAAAAATCTCCTTCTTGACTATAGATTGGTGAGTTCTCAGAGCTGTCAGCCTGAGTCACCATCTTGACAAATTTGGTTTCTCTGTATAACCTCCTCTCCTGGCCACCAAAAATTGGAATAGTGGCATATGTCAAGTCTAATTTGAGTGACCCACTGATTTTTGTTCCCCAGGACCTTGACAACAGCATGCCAAAACGAGCTGGGATGTCGGCCACCACAATGTCCATTACTACACTTTTTGCTGGAATTTGGGCCAAATTGACCGCTCAATCTTTAATCATTCCCAAGCATTTAAATATTTTGGAATCAAATGAATATAGGTCTTTATATGGACGTGTGATTTGTAGTCCTAGTTGTTCCATGACTAACAGAGGCATAATATTATGGGAAGCTCTAGAATCTAGCATACAATTGTGTAACAGTAGGTCATGAATCACTAGGGACACATAGAAGGGAGGGGTAGAAGGGTCTACTTCCTCAACATGTGGGCCAAAAACTACCATGGGTCTTTCTTCTTGAAGATTTAGACTATCTGGAATAATTGGTGTTTCAGGAGGGAACATGAAGGAAGTAACTTGAGATTAATATACATGTTGTTTCAATAGTTCAGTCAAGGGGACTGGAATTTTGACTTTCTCAAGTTCTTTTTGCAAATTGAAAGCAGGTGGGGACTTTTCTATTGCAACTTCTTTTGACTCTTTATTTTCTGCTGAAGGTTTAACTTCATTCGTTACGGACTCAGCATTAGGAGGAGGGACTACCTTTGAAGCAGAAGGAACTTGATCATTAGACTACAAAGGTTTGTTTAGAGGACTCTTACCTTTGTCTGTAACTTTCTGCACTGTTGATTCCTTTTGAGCAGGTACTTCCTTCTGGAGAGGCTCTTCTTCTTGATCCTGAGATCAAGTCCTCTTCCTTGAAGACCTGAGATCATATTTTCTATTGAAGTGTGCTTGCATGAAATCAGCAAATTGTTTACAATAATAATCAGCCTCTGAGTCTTCTATGTCTTTAGCTTCTTCTTCTTCGTGCAATGGACATTCTACTTCATCATTGCTTGAAAAAGCCATATTTGAATCTTCTAGCTCGTAGGCAGTGTCTTCAGTAGAATCATCTACTGGACCTTCCAGATATAATGGGTGTGGTACCTGATCTTGTTGCTCTTTTGCTTCCCTTGGCAGTATTTGCAGGGGTGGCTTTCTATACTGAGGATTGTAACCCCTGTTTGGAGCATTCTGGAAGTTCTTGGAGGCTGAATTCTTGGTTTCCAATTCAAGCTTGACCAGTTTATTAGAAAGATTCTTAATCATTTTGTTCATTTCTTCAATTATATCTGTATCCTTATCCTGGTTAGAAGTAGATACTTCCTCCTTGCCTCTTCTTCTGGTATCTTGTTCAGCTTTCCATTTTAATTTTCTAGTGGAAGAAAAATTTGCTTCCAACTCAAGAGCATCTGATTGAGCATCATCTAGTGTGGCAGGCTTTCTTTCCCTGAGAGAGAAACCAAAATCTGAGTCAAAGGCTGCTATGAAAACAACTTTGGCAGCATTCTGATGAGGCTTCATATCAGCAGGAAGGTTTAGATATAACTTATTAAATCTCTTGATAAATTCTGACACCCCTTCATTATGTTTCTTCTTAAGTGTATTGAACTCAGTAAGACACGGTCCATGATCTTTCTTTTCTCCCCATTTCCTGAGAAAGGTATTTTCCATATCGTCCCAAGTGGTTACAGAACGGTTTCCTAATGTTTTGAACCATTTTCTGGCTTCACCGTCTAGAGATTACACAAATAGTCTTAAGACCACATGCAAATGTTCTACATTAAAGTTCTCTGCAAAAGAGAAAAAAGTCTCAAGATGTTTCTGAGCATCAATCTCATTATCCCCAGTGAATCTGGGCAAGATCTTCAAATAATCCTGTGGCATATCATTCAACACTTGAGGTAATGCCAGGGGAGCATATTTGTTTAGCAAAAAGGCTGGGACATTAGCCATTGGAGGAGGTGGGGGTTATGCAACAATCTGGTGTACAAATGGAGGAAGAGGAGGAGGTGGAAGCGGAGTATGAATAACAATGGGAATATATTGTACAGCAGCCTGAGGTGTAGATGGGAACAGTTCACGGTTAACAGTAGCTACTTCGATGACTTATTTAACCTCATCGACCTCAGGAGTAGGGTGGAGATGAGCTTTAATTCTAGCACCTCCCCTGGGTGGGCTATCTGAGTAATATTCTGTGTTTCCCACAGTGGAGTCGAGATTTTCTACTATGAATTCTTGAGAGGAAGAAGATGGATAATCTTCTACGGAAAACTCAGGGATTTCAGCATGGACTGATTTCTTTTCTTTCCAACTTCTTTTATGTATAATCTTTTCAGGGTCAGACACTAAAGGTGTCTTTGACTGTGATGTATCTGACCTCAGGTGTGGCTTACGGGGAGCCAGGACTACAAATAGATTTATCAAATAAACAACAGTGGAGTCGCCAAGGTGAGAGATATGAAACTCTTCAACTCTCTGTGCTCACCTGATTAGAGAATGAATATGATTTTCCAAGGCCCAGGGAAAATGATTTTCTTAACTTCGATCCCCGGCAACGGCGCCATAAAGATGTTGTCGACAGATGTTGTTGCTCCTAGAGACAGCCTAGAGTTGCCACAGACCAGTGCCTAGGACATCTTATCATAGCAAGGAGCATATAATAAAACTTGGGTGTCAATCCAAAGGCTCTCCTGCTATCTCTTGTAAACAAGGAAATTAATTTAAATGGGACCAGAACTTATAGAAACTGCCACAGGGAAAGTAATGTTGCAGAGACAAGATGCAAAGCTCCAATATAAAAGCATCAGACAATTAAGAGACAATTTACTATAAAGAGGGCCGATTCAGGTAATATGCCACAGAAATCAAATATCAGAAGGTGTATGCGGTGAAAGAAATATAAGAAGATATTAGTTATCTTTGGTCTGATACCCAGATACACAACAAAACCATATATGGGCTTATCAATCTAAGAATCCATACATGACAATGGCGTTTTAAAAGCACCCTCCCAAAGCAACTAATATAGCAGAAAGATGGATGAAATGAACATGAAACAGTATATCATGCCTGAGCCATATTTAAAGTGCTTGACTGATCCAAGTATGGGCATCAACTAGGATAAATCATTACCTAAAGTCAGTGAGCCACTCGCATTCCAGTACATGATACAAGAAGATGGATAAAATGAAATGTTGTATTAAGCACAGCAGAGAAGATTACATACTGTGGAATATCAAAGACCAGAATCCTCTAAAACAGATAGAAATCCTCCTCACTGAGACCCTACGGGCATTGAGCCTTCATATAAGAGTTTTTACAAGATGTATACAAAAATGCCTTTCACTGCACCATTCTCTGATAAAAATCTGGAACCCTTACAATGTCTTTCTTTTGGGTTTTTATAGGAGAAACCTAAAACTCCTCAGTAAATGAGGTAGGTCAAACATTTAATGGTTTCCTTGAAAACAAAATGGTGAAAACATTCGAGCCCATACTATTTGATGGCTATGAAATGCTAAATGTACTTGACAATCTGCTTGCAGAAATAAATGCACTGAGTAGAAAATCCCTTTAGGAACCCAGTGTAGAGATACATCCACCTGAACATTCTGTCCTTTTCTGAAGAAAATTCGGCTGAAATACAACTTGAAGGATAAGATTTTTAGAGCCTTGTACTCGCTGTGTGATCTGGGATATCTCTGATCCAGTACTTTTGCCATTAAACATTGTATATGAGCTCAAAATCTTCAATGTGGTTGTTGAAGTCTTTAATTTCACGCTGATACCCTTTGCTGCAACATTTATATCTCCATACGTCAAATCTGCATTTTAAATTACTCGTGGAGGGTTTGAAAGATTTTGAATCCTGCTTCTGCAATGGGTGTCTTGTCATGGCGGCTTTCGGGACTTTTCTACACAATTGCAGCTTCTATAGAACAGTCTTTTGATGTGCTCTGCCACTGCAATCAAGACTGTAAATTATTATAACTTTCCATTGCGAACAACCCTGCAAAATACACAAACTTGTTAGAGAAACCGAGCATAGGAATGATGGATGTGACGGGGTCAAATGGAAATGATATTGCAGACATGGCGGAACGGTGTAATGATGCAGGTCGGCGGAGGAATGTAGCGGGACCATGGAGGATGGATTGGCGTAGGATTTTAACGTAAAACGTTACAATATAACATATGAACAGAATGTATGCATGGTGGAGAAAAATGCGATGAAAACGTGGAGTAGGTGACGTGGAGGCGGACTTGGTCAATCAACACAACGTATAAATGATTCTGGACCACACGATTCACAAATGAAATCAACGGTTGAAACTTAATCGGAGGGCGATGGAATGGCGGGCCCGGAGTACTGTGCACTGGGACTAAAATTCGTGCAGCTTGGGAGATTGGTAGCCATTGGATGGAGCGCTCAGGATCGGATGGTTTAAGTCAATTTCGCTACGCGTCCTGGGTCGAGCGTTAACACGCGGGGGTGGGCGATATTGAAATCGTACATGGGGACACACGGCGCATGCTGAATGGAATCGCTGATATTTGAGAAAAACCACCAGCCCTTCAAAAGCGGTGCGGGGAAAACAGGCCGGTTTTTGAGCAGTGGTTTTATGGCGCAGGGACCACAAGGGAAATATGCCATGGCGCGTTGATCCCTGTTCAATCGGACGTCAGACAAATGTTTAGAGCAGGTAGGTGGAGTGGGGACCGTGTGTGTGGTGGAGCCGTAGAGGCCGTCGGATCGGTGTACATCTATGGTCTAAAATGAGCCCGATCCGTATATTGGATAAGCCCCCCTTGGAGTAGCTCTTGGTTAAGCGCTCGGGCCATACATGAAGAAAAGGTCAGGGGGTGTTAGGGCTAAAGGGGCTAGGATCTAAATATTTCAGAAGTGAGTCTTTCGGCCTTCTACTATGCAATTTGGGGGCGGAGGAAGGCAACGGTAAGTAGAAAAGGGTTTACAGGGCAAAGGGAAAGGATCCGGATTGTTTAAACATATTGCCCATGAAAATTAGGTAGAGGTCTGATTGTGATCAGCATAAGGCATGATGTTTTTACTTATATTTTCCTAATATGGGGGCACTACAAAGAAGGAAACATTTGGGATGCTCTAAAGCTATATGCAGAAATGTTGAAAAATGGTCTAGTAGCTAATTCTCTCACTTATGATGTTCTAATCATTACACTCCAAAAGAATAGAGAATTGGAATTGGCAGGTAAGTTTTCTGGTGAATGTGCCAAATTCAAGGCTACCAAGTAAAACAATTCAAGTTTTTTAAAGTGGAGCCTAAAATTAACACACATGGTTTTCTAATGGACTCATGGTTCATGCCAATTTTTATGCTTCTCTGTAAACTTTAGAGGGATCCAACCAATTCCAACTTGGTGAAACAATCCCAGTTATTTGAGTGCATTTGCAAGAATCATTTACCATTCAACTTTGTATGGATGTTATTGGTATTGACACCAGTTACATATTGATACTTTTCAGTTCAGTTTGGATTGATTCAACTTGATTCTACCCCTAGATTTTGTATGAAATTGGAGGCATATGGTTTTAGCATTGAGATATGGATATGAGTCTTCAACTTCTAGATTATATACACAATCTATTTCAAAAAGGATCAACAACAACATGTGTATAACTAAAGGCACTTGCATGTGAGTCTCATATTTTCAATTATGATATTTGCAGGAGGTGGAATCTGAGGAGCATTTCATTTTCAGGTGTCCCAACTTCCATCTACGACGAGATTAGGGGAAAATACCACTGCATTTTCTATGATTTGGCAAGATTTCTATCCACTCGCATTTGATATCTTAAGTAGGGTTGTTCAACACTTTAGATGGGAGAGGTGTTTAGCCTAAAGGTTTCTTCTAGACCTTGCCTTGTCAGATTGATTACCTCTAGCCTGTTTCAACACTCGATGTACAGCTTTAGCAATAGATAGATCATTTGGTGATCAACACACTAGGAACTGAGTCAATGAGCCTTGTACAACCTCTCACCTGAGGGCCGATCGAGTCTTTCCCATTGGGATTAGGAGTACCCATCCCTAGCATAGACCAGATCGACAGTCCAATCTTGGTGAAATCTAATGTAATACATTCAATCATACATTTTATATATCTCAATTTTTTTTCAAATAATTTTTATATAATATGTATTCTATTAAAAATAAGAATGTTTAAGTTTAGTCTCCGCCAATATAATATTTATTCTATTAAAAAAATATTTTTTAAGTTTAGTCTCCGCCAAGTCACAAGTCCTCATGATGAGGGGTTGTGGAATAGAAGCCACTATGGGGGAATTAAACTTCCCAAGGTGGGTCCAGGCTTGACCAAAGCCTCACACAATCCTCGTGATAATCATCTCATGGTGGGTGGACCGGTCTTTTTCTAACCAATAAATAAATTGGCCCCAACTTAGGCTCAACCTAATTACAAAGAAAAATATTTTTAAATTTTGTCATTTAATATTTTTTCAAATTCTCTTTATATAATATTTATTCTATTAAAAATAATATTTTCAAATTTTCAAATTTATTTTTTTGAAGATGATCTACCCAAATTTTTTATTCTTTTAATATACCTTTACATCTTTTTATACTTTGTAACTTTTTATAGTGGTTAATTTCACTTTTGAATTCACTTTTGCCTATTTTTTTGTTTTCCACCCTTTTAAAGATGATCGGCCCAAATCTTTTATTCTTTCAATATACCTTGCACCTTTTTATACTTTGCAACTCTTTATAGTGGTTAATTTCAGAGAAGGGTTCACTTTTATCTGCCTTTTTGTTTTCCACCGTTGTGTCATTAGTTCTGTTTACCATCGTTGATTAAGCCAACAACTATCATAAAACCCTCCATCGAAGGAAACATGTTGCGCATGCTCCCTCTTAATGGACTTTTTTTTATAAGTGTTCGTTGTATGATTATGTTATCCATCTTAAGATTATGGTGAGATTTAAATTTAATATAAATATACCTACAATGTAATAAAGTTTTTTAAAATCCTTTAGCTTATATATATCATATTATTAGGAAATGTTTTATTGTTTATTTTCTTATTATAAAGATGATAAATTTTTATATCTAATAAATATTAAAAAATGTAATTTTTAATATATCATTATTTTTAAAAAGTTATTTTGTTTTATAATTAAAATAATGAGAATTTATTTTTATTTTATTATTATTGTTTTTTTAAAATCAATTATAATAATTTAAAAATTAATATTTTAAAATAGAGTTAAAGAATTAATTTATAATATTAAATTTTTATATTATTCTAATTTTAATTTTCAATCTTTTAATTAAAATTTACATTTAGAATAAATAAACAATAATAAATTAATACAAATTATTTCTAATTAAAAAGAAAAAAAATACCAAATAAAAATTGATTTAAGAAAAGTAAAATATATCTAATAAAAATAATAAAATTATTCTTAAATGTCTTATAAAACATATTTAATAATTTAAAAGTTTGATATATGAAACCAATTCAATTAGAGAACAACAATTTACATTATTAAAAACTTTTAACATATATAAACATTAAAATTTAGTATTTATCAACAAAGAGTAAATCTCTTAACATTTTCCAAGAATTTGATGCTCAAGTTTTATATGAACATACAATACCAAAAGAAACATCTAAATAATTATGGAAAATACTTCTATCAATCTAAGTCATTTTCATGTAAGGTTTGTTTAATTTTAACTTTGAAATTTTAGATTAAGTTTTAAAATTCCTTGAATCTCATTTAATCTCATAATTAACTAAATTTATAGCTTAAATTCATAATCTCATGTTATAACTCAAACTTGAAATTTATCTTTAGAGTTTCAAAACCCATAATAATACTTATTTATATTTATTAATATTGATTTTGATTATAAATTTTGTTATGTTTCATTTATATATATATATTAGTATAGATCCATCTTAAAACACTTGTCTAATTGAGCAGAAATCGTACAAGATTTTTAAGGTGTAGACTTTTTTTAGAATGCAAAATTTGAAAAAAATAATCACTCCATGATAAATCCCCAATGAATTTTTGGATACTATATAGAATACATAACTTAAACTTGTAAGTTCAAAAAACAATTACTTCAAATGTTTTAACCCTAAACACTTATTTTTTTCAAATATTTTATATGATACATACATAACATTTTTAAAACAATATATGATATATACATAGAGAGACATTAAAATATTTTACATAACATGAGCATAAAGATATTTTATCTAGACACATTAAAATCTAAAAAGTTATTTAATTTTACAATTACATTTTTTGTAAGTCATGCTTACCAGGACCTATTTTAATGTTTCTCTAATTTGAAACTATTGCAAAATTGGTGCATTCAAAAACAACAAAAATACTATTTTGAATTATATAAAAACAAATTGTGCACCATAAAAAAATTCCTTTTTCTTTTTGACTATTTCTTGTTTGACTATTCTCATGTATTTAGAAGTGATTATGAGCATGCATTAAAAAATGAGCTATATTGTTGACAAAATGATCTTCCCAAATATTTTTTCTTTTGGTATATTTTTTTCACCTTTAAATACAATTGATAAAAATAATTAACTCTTATTATAATAATCAATAAAAACAACCCCACGTTGTTGTAGATACGCACTAAATACGCACACTAGAGAAGGCCACCTCTTCTCTTTGAGTAACACGATTAGACACGTGGCGTGCCGCTAACTAACAAGCCATCCACGTCCGATGCCACTAAAATATTTTTGACTCTACTCAACGTCGAGGGTCCCTCACTCCGAAACTCCAACACCCGAAAAGTAACTGTCGTCTGGAACCCACCTGTCGAAATAATCTTCCAAGTTGTGGGTCTACCCACTTTCCCTTTTCTCCCTGGGGCATACAACTTGCCCCATTGGTTGTTTTTTTTTTTTCAGAAAAAAAAACGTTGTGTTATAACAGTTCATAAATCAAACACTACATTCTCAACTATCGATAGCTAGGAAAAACGTAATCCAATTCATCAAGAGATACAAGAGCATCTTCTAAGAAAGAAAGAAGCCCAAACAATCTCCAGACGGGATCACAAATTACGGAGGGCATAACAACCACTCCATTCAAGATTTCTAGATACATATAAACAGACCTATCTTCATTGAACAGCATATAAAATGAGCCAGATTCACATATCAGTGGAGAGAAAAGGAAAACAGCCTATATCAAAACATCAAAACAGTTGTCCATGTGATTCATGTAAAGTAGCAGAAAGAGAGAGGTGGACAGAATGTAACAAGGATATTAGGCAGCCTCGCTTGTCGAGGTAATCACTGAACCAGGCTCGCTTGATATAACTAAGACAAAGTTGTTATAAGAAAGTATGTCACATATGTGGATGAAAAGTCTGTGCTCCTGATAGGCGATCAACAACAAAAAATTGGCAGGCTCGCTTGATGGCGCCACATACAGGCTCGCTTGTAATAGTAGTTCTGGCTCGCTTGCAAATACATCCTACAGGCTCACTTGTTACGAAGAATATTGGACCTCCAGTATGGAAGTCATTGCATATCTGGCACGAATATGAAGAAACCCATAACTGCTTGAAAAACACTATTGCATATGGCAGTTGTACAGTGATATTTGTATACATGTGAGAGTCTAGAGCAACCAATAAAAGACCTGTGAGATAAGAAAAGAAAAGGATCATAGTATGACAGAAATTTATATATAATGCTTCATATGGATTGATCAGCCATCATGGAATTAGGATTGAAGTATTCCAAATGAGTGCCCTATGCCTGTAATGTTCCACCTACATAAAACCAAATGCTTCACTGAGACCTCTTTTGGAGAGACCATCCGCCCTCATGTTATTTTCTCTAAAAATGTGGGAAATAGGGGGATTGCCCAATCTGTGCCATAATCGTTGTGTTCTTGTGAGCCATCCCTGTAAATCCGGAATGTTCATATGTTGACGGCCAGATATACATTCAATAATAAGTTTGGAATCACCATATATGTGCATTTCTGTCATATTCAAGTTGTAAGCAGCTAAAATGTCGCCCCATAATGCCATAATTTCTGCTTTTTTATTGGTCCCTGGACCACCATTCCAGAGCAAGTGTATCCTCTCCCTATCAGATAACTTGATCCAAGCACCACAACCTGTCATGCCCTCTTTACATGCCCCATCAAAAAAAATAGCAGGGATAGTAATCTCATGAGGATGAATTCTATGTGATCTATCTATACATATGGACAGAGGTTGGGGCTGTTGTTGTATCCATCTCATAATGGCAGAGTGTATTAAGGGAGGGGAGAAGGCCGTGCCATCAAAGATCAGTCTTTTCCTAGCCAACCAAACTTCCCAAATAAAAAAGAAGGGCAGAGATTTGAAACTGTTCCTTAATTTATCCCATTCTCCAACAACAGATATAAATTCATGCGGAAACCAGTTTGGTTGAAGTAGGTCAGAGCTGAAGAGATTCCATAGCTAAATAACAAGAGGGCATCGAAAAAATATGTGATCAACAGTTTCCTCCATATTACCGCAAATAGAACATCTACCAGGCCCATGGATGCCTCTTTTTATAATATTATCCCAGGTAAGAATTTTATTTTGCCAAGTAAGCCACCCAAAAAGAATGACTTTTGTGGGGATCTTCCGGGACCAAAAATGTCCAAATACACATGTGTATTGACCAGCATATGACTGTGAGTTAATATAACTATAAATATCCTTGACAATAGCCACGTCCCCTTTTGTAGGTCCATTCCATGTAACCATATCTCCTCCCGTCGCATGAGAAAAACTAGCAGCCCTCAATGCGTTGAATCTCTGTTCCCAATCAGAGGCGTCCTCATTAGTTAAACCCAATTGATCAACATTCTTGAACACAGGAGCACTAAATGACCATGTATGTATTGTTTGTGATAAAAAAACTATGCCTCTATGAGCCAGCTTATGAATAAGTCGAGGCGAAGGTACCACTGAATTGTTTAAACCTTGTATGCTGGTCACACCTAATGGAATACGACTTCCGTCTCTAAAAAGCCAAACAATTCTATCTGCCACGTGACCTAATATTTTCTTGAAGCTACCCCATATTGCAGAATAGGTTGATGGGAGTGGAAATTCATGACAAATAAGATGATGGAGCGAATCACCATCCAAATACTTATATTTGACAATATTGTTCCAGATACCAGAACCGTTAATGGCTCGCCAGAAGGACTTAATAAGTAATGCTTTGTTGAACATTCTCGTGTTCAGAATGCCCCACCCATCATATGATTTGGGGCGGCATAAACTCACCAGTTTGACCAGATGATATTTGTGCACCAGTCCAGTCCCTCCCCAAATGAACTGTGCTATAATCCTGTTAATGTTTCCAATAATCAATTCAGGGATATAGAACAGATGCCCCCAATACACAATTAGCTGTGAAAGCACTGCGTGGATCATGATGAGTCTGCCCCCCAAAGTCAGCCATTTGTGAGTCCATTTATTGATTTTCTCCCTGAATCGATCCACCATCCATAGCCAATCCCTGTTCTTATATCCGCATGGCTTGATTTTGTAACCCAAATATTGAAAGCCATCCACTGCCAACTTAAAATTAGCCCCAAGGAATTCAGCAATGAAAGAGATTTCATTTATGTCACCAAATTCATATAACAAGAAAGATTTAACCTTGTTGATACACAACCCCGTGGCCTCACCAAATCTAGTCAAAATGAAGTGGACATAGAACCAATGGTTCCTGACAAGTCTACCAAAGAGCAACATGTCATCAACAAAGAGAGAGTGTGAAGTAGAAATATGTCATCAACAAAGAGAGAGTGTGAAGTAGAAATATAATCCGAAAAGGAGAAACCAGATATGTAACCTTTTTGTTTTGCATAGTGCATCATATTACTGAATCCATTTTAGATTTTTTTTTGGGTTTAATTTCTCTAAAATTAAAATTTCAGCTATTTTTGGGTTCTGGTTCTGAACTAATAATCATCACGTAATTTAGGCATCACACATTTTAAAGTGAAAAGACTTTGCAAAATATAAGAGGAGAAGCAGCTACACAGATGAAGTGCGCCGAAGGTGTAGAATGCCCTTCTCATTGATGTAACCAGAACTAATGCACAACGCGGAAGCATAACTCAGTTTTGTTATGCAATTTTTTTTATCAAATCTCATGCAATTTCTTTTAACAAATCTCATTTTGATTTTGAGATTGTTCAGTGCCCTCTCCTGAAAGGAACCTCAGTTTTGAAAGCCCTGTATAAATTTTAAGACAGAGATCAGTGTGCGCCCTAAATTTGAATAGTTCAAATTTCATCAGCTAAGAGCTGCAACTTTGGTTTTGATTTGGGAAATTTGCTATAACTATTTTGGGAATCTGCATCGATCATTACAGTTTACCGGTTTAGACTCTTACTGGTTACGGTGTCAATGTCCCATGGTACTTTCCAAATGATTATATTTCAAGAAATTATTTAAAGAACCTTCAACGACATTCTTTTTATGGCTTGCGAAATCTACCTCAACTGATTATAAAAATTTTATCATCATAATTTAATTTTCTATAACTTCGTTTATTATAGTTTTACCGATTCATGGAAGTGGCCAGATTATTATTCATGAAATCACCATTCCAAAAAGATATCACTCACTTTAAAACATTGTTATGGAATATTATTGCAAAATTTATGTTAACTTTTTAAAAACCGGCATATCCATAATCGTTCACTTTCAAAACGTTAATATTTCTGCTTCTATTTCAAATTTAAAATATGCGGAAAACGTTATTTCATCATCTTCAAGTCAAACCATGAAACCCTGTCCATGTCAACTCACTTGCAACACACAAACACAGCGATTTATATTTATAATGCCATACCATCTTCAATTTTGCTTGCAAGAATTAGACAGGGGGTTGGCTTAATTTTACACAGGCAGGGGTAAAGAATCAGACGGAAAGAAATCAGAATGCTAAACAGAGAAGTGAGAAACCAGTAGGAAAAATCAGAATTGCTGCTTGTTTTAAAAACAAAGAAAGATACAATGGTAACTGAATTGAGGTGGTTGTATATGAAATATACGGGCATATTGTTGAAGAGTTCAAAATCTCAAGCAGAGGTATTAAGCATCAGTTTGTGAATAATATCTTTATCTGGCAAAACAGTAAAACATTCATTTCAATTGGCCTGTAATGGTAACTTAGAAAGTGTGTGGTATCAAGATATGAAGCTAGGTGATCGTCCTGGCTTATATATAACAACGAAAAATCCTCTAACAGCGGTAAAGTTAAATCTGCCAATCAAACGGGAATCAAGTTTAAATAATCAAGAAACAATATATGTAACCGAATAAATTCAATTGAAATTAATTTTGAATCAAAATTACAATACTCTGTATCTGCTCTGCGGCTAATGTACAACTGCAGCTTTATCATACTCATATGACAAAATTGTGTTGTGCGCATACAACAACAGGAGTAGTAAGCTGCTTCTGCAGGATTGGTAGAGGTACACTTATCATCAAAGATATTAAAAGTTTCTCCAACTACTAATCCGTTGTGAATGACAGGATCACAGCGAATAATGCTCTGAGATGAGTTTCCATACAAGTCCCAAGCTTCATCAGTGAAATCGGATGCCGCAGCAATCCAAAACATGTAAAGATGCAAAGTCTTGGCAGAAGTGCTGGAAGATTGTTGATGTTGAGATTGTGCTGCAGGGACCACGGCCTGTGAGCATTGATGAAGTTCACCTTTTGGCTGCAATTCTTTCCAATTAACAGATTCACAGCTAGCACTGCACTTTTCTTCTGTGAATGGAAGCTCCATTGCTCCCGGATGGAGGAGCCTTTACTAATGTCTGATTTTAAAGGAGGTTTATATGAACTTGGAGATTTACTTCTCGAATATCGCACAACAATCCACTCACCATGTGGGCTTGTGATCCAATCAGGCCTGTTAGCAAAATCTTCAAATTCACAACCTGTGGCCAGTGCCATTACTCTGTCCCTGGGAGAAGGTCTTGAGCATTGCCCAACTGATCTATTCACCTCCGTATTGGATTCCCCAGTTGGGCTTGGTACGCTGAGTGACAGTATGGGAGTCGTCTGAGAAGTGTAGGAATCCCACACTTGATTCCTAAAATCCAAATGACTAGTTGGGGATCCTAGACCAGTAATGGGCTCCTCTGCCATGGAGGCAGAGTCGTCCTCATTCAAGAAAGGATGGCTCAACGGCTCTGCACTGGTCCACCTCTTCTCTGAATCTCTTCGAAAGCATTTCTCCAGGAAATCCCGGATCCGAGGTGAAAGCCATGCAGGTATCTCAGGCAGCTCTTCAGTGCATCCAATCTGATACATTGCGGCAAGGGGACTGGAAATGTGGCTCCATGGAGGCCTGCCAGTGGCCATTTCAAGCACAGTGCAGGCGAGAGACCAAATATCAGAAGCAGGCCCTTGCTCCATCTGGTTCACCACTTCAGGAGCCATCCATTGAGGGGTCCCCTCAATTGCCGGGCCTCATGGCACTTCTGCTCATCACCAAACCTCTTGGCAGAACCAAAGTCAGCAAGCTTCACACCATTAGCATTCACAAGAATATTCTTCCCCTTGATATCACAGTGCACAATCCCCTGCCTATGTAGGTAATGGATCCCACGTAGAATGCCGCGTGTGTATGCCCTGATCACTGATTCATGCAGCTTCCCTCCGAACTTACTCAGCAGATCCACCAAGCTGCCACCTGACATGTATTCTATGAACAAATTGTGCAGCCCTGCACCGTTCTCGAAGCTGTAAGCCCGGCCCAGGCAGCGAACGATGTATGGAGAATCCAGGCACCGCAAAATCTGGTACTCATTTTCTAAGGCGACACTAAAACCGGCAGCGGATTTGATTGCAAAGAGTTGGCCATTAGAGCTGTTCATGGCGAGGCTGACTGTCCCAGAAGCTCCGGCCCCAACAATGGCACCCCTCACCCAGCCCTTCTTCCTGACCTCTCCTCATCTCTTCTCAGTTCGATGCTCAATTGCCCCTAATTCGATACTCAGAGGAATGTGGTGATGTGGTGAGGTTATAAAGGCCCGTGGTGGGAAGAGGGCGAATGAGAAAAGCCGCAGTGACACGTCGGAGTTGATTGCTTTAAAAGCTACCTCAAACATCCGCCGAATCGCCGATGCTTTGCTTTCTGAGCCGCCCAAATCGGCTTCCGCCGTCTGGTGCTTTTCTCCTTTTCTTGGCCGTCCAAGTCATCTGCCGTTGCTTTTTGGATGTTGGAGTTTTATCGCCAGCTACTCTCCGATGTTGAGTAGAGCCAAAAATACGTAAGTCGGACGTGGATGACGTGTCTGATACAGGGCACCGTACAATTGTGTTAATCCAGCAGAGCAGAGGTTGCTTGAAAAGTAGAGGTCAGGTGCGTTGTGTGTCGTGCATTTATGCAATTGTATATATAATTTGTGAGTGTATATATAATTGTATATATAATTTGTAAGGCCACTTACTTTTTGTATTTATGTTACTTTGGTTACAATAGAAGCACGTACGTACGTATAATAGGTAGGGTGTGTTGGACACGCTACGTGTCCGTGGCAGCACCATATAAATAATAACGAGGTTCGGTGAAACAGTTTAGCCATGTGACGTGACAGGGAGTGGTATTGTGGAATTTACACTGTTAAAGAATAATTTACATTGGTGATGCTGGTTTTTACTTTTATTTTTTATTTTTTATTTTTTTTCCTATAACGAGGTGATGAGGTGTAGTCTAATTTAAATAGTTTTTTCATCCGAATTAGTTTGGCAATATAATTATGAGTTTTTGGTTATTTAAAATATATTTATGCATTATTTAGACTACGCCTTATTATAAAAGTTCAAAAATAAATAATGTATTATAATAATTATTAGAATTTCTAATTATTTTAAATAAAAAATTTATTTATAAATATTGATGATAATAATAATAAAATATATTTATATATATTGAAAAATAATAAAAAATAATAAAACATTTTTTTATTTGTTGTGTTTAATGATAAATATTGTTATTAAGATTATATCATAGTATGTAAGGGAGAGGAGAAATTGAAGATGTTTCTATAGTTTAGTTTTTTTTAGTTTTATGATTGGGTGTTTATTTTTTATTTGATTATTCTATATTTTAAAAAGGATTATAAGAATAAATGGTTTATTAGAAAGATGTACATAACTGTTGTGGCATTTGGTTAAAGAAGAGTATGAGGTTATTGGCTTCCATGAAAAGAATTGGAAGATAATGTTTTAATCTTTCTAGTTAGTGTTTGTTGTTATATATGAAAGAGTTTTGTTATTATAAGCATCTTTTAGTGTACTTGATATTGTTTGTATCTAGATTATCCATCTCCATTTTGGCCGAGGGTTTAATTTTTTTTTTTTTTTAGTTTTATTAGTTGTTGTGAGTGGTAGACAATTTGTGATAGTCAAGTTGCAAATATAGTGAGAAAGGAGTAAGAAAGGTAAAAATATTAGAATATTAATATGAGTTGTGGAGTTAGGTTAGGAAGGCCTTGAAGATGTTAATATGATTTGTGGACTTAGGTGAGGAAAGCCCAGAGCATGTAAGAACTTGCACTTTTAGGATAAAACTCCTTAATAAAAACCAAGTACATACTATGGCCATAGCATGGAAGATTTTTAACTCCATTTAAAGAGGAAGTGGAAAGAATTGAAATTATGGTTAGATAAAAGTAGGGAAAGCACTAAATTACAGATATTAAGTTATTGAATTGGGTTGAAAGAACACATTACATATCTAAAATTTGTGAAGCTCTATTAATCAAGAAAAAAAGTCATAATAAAAAAACTACCATTAAAAATGAATTAAAAAAAAGTTAAGTGTTACAAAAGGGAAACTAAATAATTAGTAGTCTTGCTTGCAAATTCATACATAACAAAGTAAAATGGATTGAGAGATACATATTATTAAAAAGATATTGACCAAATTTGTGTTGCATAAATTACTAATGGTCCATAAACTTCAAAGAGATTTGACATAAAATATTTAGTATCACCATTTCATATCGTTGGATATTGAATTTTTTTTCTTATATTTATAAAAATTACAAAAATATTATGATATATATATGTAAATTAAATTTTATTGAATTGTAGAATTTCTATTAAAAATGTATTTTGATATTATTTTTTAATTATAAATTATATAAATAATATGATACAAATTTCATTATTTTTTTAATAAATTTTAAATATAAAAATATATTTATCTAATAATATGATGAATAAACAATAATATAAAGAAAAATTAAAAAATGAAAAATAACATTTGGAGAAATATAGAATAATAATAACCAATAAAATATAATAATATATTGAAATAATAATGCCAATAAAAATCAATACTTTTAAGTATAAAATTTTAAATGATATTTGAATTTATAGATATTTATTTGTTTTACCTTTAAATAATTATTTATAGGTATTTAATATCTGAACTATAATTTTTGAGATAAATAAAAATGTGTGTTTTTTATTTTTTAAATTTATAAATAAGTATAATTTGAATTAATTATTATTCAAATAATAACTTATAAACTATAATATACTAAATTAGATCTATCTTAATTCCAAATCTATTAAGTGCTAAGGGGGATTAAATCTTTTTTAATTATTAATTATTAATTTTATATTATAGTGTTTTTATTTTTATCACAATGCTGTTTTTTTACATGGAATTTTGAACCATTGACTTTTACACTATAGAGTGCCTTAACAAAACATGGTATCACTTTATGCTCTACACCTAATGAACATACTTATATATATATATAATCTTATTTTAATAATTTATTTATATAAAAATAGATGTAAAATTTTTAATACAAATGAATAATGTTTTATTAAAGCAAATTTGCCAAAGATAATTCGAAGTTTTATAAAAGAAAAAGATAAGATTGTGATAATAATTTTTAAGAATATTTTAAAATTCTAAAAATATTGTAAAAAGTTATTTTGATATTTTGATATTATATTGTTAACTATATTTGGTTGGAAATATTGATATAGCCACACAAAACAAACCTATAAAATATTATTTAAATGATTTAAAAGTGATTCACTAAAACTTCCTTTTTCATTTATCTAATTTCACATAATTAAATTATAATTTGTATTATTTTTTATCTCAAACTTTAGTTTCTATTGAGATTTGTTACTCTTATTCCTAAACCTTATTGTTTATAGAGATAAACTTACAGCTCAATGCTTTTTCTAGTCTATTATCTAAGGATTGACACACTTCCACTTTTAGTTTTTAGTAGTGGCCTATTATCTTAGCATTAACACACTTCTAATTCTCAGATTTTACTCTTTTCTCTGCAAATTTCTTAATCTTTTCATTGTGCTTTCAATCTTATTCTGTTATTGTCATAAGAAAATCTTCTAATCTTATTAATGTAAATGGGGAAATGAATTTGAAATTGATAGACAATGTTTAACAAGGCTACAATTTTGTCTAGATGTTCGATTTTTTATTGAAATTTTATGAGATTTTTTTCTAAAAATTTGATTGTAGAAATGCTCCAATTGATATTAGAAATAGATTTGACATCATCAAAAAAATTTATGGCACCCAAAATCTTGAAGTTTAACAACCATAACCTAAAAATATTTTGATAAATATTTTTTCAAAATTATACCAAAATTAAATTCTCACTATATTCAAAATAATATAAAAAATAAAAATAAAAATCATAAAAGTAAAATACACGTGCTTCCATCAAACTTGCCCAGAATCTTGTTTACAGTTGTTAAACTTTAATATTTTAAGTGCCCTAAAGATTTTTGATAGTGCTGAATCCATTTCCAGTGTCAAAAATGGATTCTAAACACTCCAAGCACCTGATTTTTCGAGTTTTAGTTGACCGGATTTCAACAATTTTCTGCCGTCCGAATTATTTCACAGACAACTTCGAAGCAAAATCATAAAAGTAAAATGCACGTGCTTCCATGTAACGGTAGGAAAATAAAATGTAGGTGGCCGCTACGATGATAATAACTAAATACAACGCCACACCGATCTCTCCCATTCGCAAATTATATTTTCTATCGAAAAAACACACCATCAACAAGCATCCCACGATTCCAAGATCCTCTCAAACAACCCCAACCTCTGCTGTGATCGAATAACACGCGTGGCGTCCTGCTCACAGACACGTCATCCACGGCCCCTGACACTCACGTACTCGACGCCGGAGGCTCGCTGACCAGAAAATTCCAACATCCGAAAAGCAACTGCATGCTGACTTGGTCGGCCAAGAAAGCAAGAAAAGTAGTGGACCGGCACCTGAATTGGGCGGCTCAGAAAGCGAAAGGATCGCCAGGTGAGTTGGGTGGTTTTTGAAAAGGTAACTCCAACCTCTCACTGCGGCTGCTTTCCTCACCTGCCCTTTTCCCACGGGGCGTTTATAACCTCCCAACTTCACCATTAAAAGCCAGACTGTCTCCCCTGTTATGTGTATTGAATTGGTTGGGAATGAGAATCGAACTAGAGATGGGGAGAGCCCACGGAGTGGGCGTGGTGACCGCATCGTAAAATATTTTCAATGGCTGCGGCATACATGTGATTAATGCTTTAGGGTTGTATATGTTAACGGTTAGATTTAAGTAAATAATCTATTAATGAGCAGGGTTGTATATGATTATAGAAGGAAAAAGAGAATTTTAAGATGTTAGAAAACATTATATGCATTTTAAAACAGATGTAAAGTTATTAAAGTGTTTTTTGAATTTTTAGTTTGTTCAATAATATTATATAGGTGTGCACTTTGAGCTAACAAAATCTTTATTTCAAAATGAAAACAAATTTAAAAAATTGAAAAACTTTTAATTATGAATAAGAATAATGTACCTGCTTAATTTAACAGTGAAAATATACAACTCTTACATTAATAAACCTATAAATTGATAAATATTGATTGCCATTGCTGATGACATTGCATATTTACCCAACTACAGATTTACTACTTGGAAAAACTTTTTCTATATTTAATGGTAAGTATAGCTCTACCATTCCTGCAGGAGCAGCTTAATGCCCTGTACATTAGCTGGAAAGTAGATACGTACTCCTCTAAATTTTATTCCAAATTGATTGCAACTGAGTTGATTCTTTGGTCTGCCATATAACTTGGATTCTTGTTAGAGTTCTTTTTTTTTTTCATGCCAAACATCATATCTTGATATTTGTTATAACATCGCGAAATTCTCCGACATACCACTGCTTAACAGCGCAATTAACACTGTGTTCACAAACTAATGCTCAATACCACTGGTTGACATTTTAAACTCTTCACCATGTGCTATTTCATCAACTCCCGAGGAGAGGGAAGTGGGTTGATTTATAGCGTAGATTGTTTGGACAGATAACTTCATTACAATGAAATCATATTGGACTTTTTAATATTTTTTTTTGAAATGTGTGATATGATTTTTTTATTTTGAAATGGTATTTTTCTTTTATTTAAATTGTATTCGTAACACAAAAATGTATTATTTTTAATTAAAATTAATAAATTTTTAAAATATATTTAAAATGATTTTAAAATAAATTAAAAACTCCAGATATGTGTTAATTAGATGGGTTGTATGGTTGTCACAATCAATGCAGGCATCACAACATGGCCCTAGATAACTCTGTTTCTTGTTATTATGACATTCAAATTTTATAACATTGTTTTAGGAGGTCCTAGTATCTTGGTGGATTATTGAGCTTTTAAGGTGGCTTGTTGTTGTATTTTCATAAATTCATTTCTTCCTTTGATATATGAGTTGACTCTTTTACATGCAAGAGTTTCTAGCAAGTTTTCATTCTTTTTCTTCCATTCTTTTCTTTGTGTTTTCCATTGTGGGTTTTTTTCTTGGCATGGTCAGCTTGAAGAACAATTTGATGAACACATCCTGGTGCATATCCATTTCCTTGTCCATAGAAGATTTATTGGGGGAGCAATACCATACCACATGCATTCATATTGGGGGATATATATTAAGGAAAAAATTGACATAATATATTAGGGGATATAGAGGGGGTAAAGGGTTTTTATATTGGCAGGTATGAAAAACGGAACTCATTGTTAATGAAAAAATATAAAGGTGTATAAAAAATGTTAATGAAAAAATGGATACCTACAATATCTAGTGCAAGTAGGGGTTTTCTAAATTGGGAAGGTGTATTGGGTTCGTATTGGTAGAGGTTTAAATAATAGATATCATTTTTTGGGACTCAACTGCGTTAAGAAAGTCATTCAACTATGACCATTTCCATGAGATGAAGTCGTAAGTGACTAATTTCTCATGATTTTTGAATAGTCCACTTAGCACTCATTGCATCGGGTGATGCTCACAAGGGTGAAGAAGTGGGATTGAAACTAGTGAAATGAATCACATAGCATCAATCATCACTTCCGGGGATTTCACCTGGTAACCAGGACTTCCCGGGTGGTCACCCATCCCAGAACTCCTCTAGCTCAAGCACGCTTAACTGTGGAGTTTTCCCCACAATCAAGCCCACTTAGCTTGTTACCCCATTTGCAAAACCTTAGCAAGTATTATGCCTCATGAACCATTCAGGTAGAGGTTTAAATAATGTTATTTTTAGAGGTTTTTTCCAATATGTAGTCAAATTAGGGGTATTGTTGAGTATGCCATGAACACATGTGATATGTCAGAGGTTCATTGAGTGCATCCCCAGTGGCCTTGTCACAACCATGGAGGCTCAAGAGCGAAGGAACATAGGCAATGGTCACTAGGTTATCTGGAACTTGTTAGAAGACAAATTCAGGTATAGGAAGAAGCCAAGGAGAGAGTCGAGAGTCAAATAACTAAAATCAACACCTACCTGGTTCACACACACTCGACCTTGAGGAATTTGTCAAAATCCACTGTAATTCCCTTTCCCTCTCCTCCGCCTCCTCTAACGTCTCTAATTTGCATCACAGGACAAAAGCAACATGCTCTTCTCATCAAGGACAAAGACCCTCCATTCTGACTTGCCTATAATTTTAGGCTAAGGAAAAAAAGGTGGATAATTTCCATAGCTCTCTAGAACAAGCACGACAAACTCGAAATTTGGCTAGCCAGAATGTTGTTGACGACCAAACCAAGGGAGAAACCTCACAGAGGGAGACTGAATCCTAAACAGGGAAAGTGTTTATCGAGTGGGAGTGTCCCCCTTAGCTTCTTGAAGGACACAATGACCCCTTCCTCTACCTGGAGCAACATGAACATGCTAGGAGGGAAAAGGATCAACAAGGAAAGGCTCCAAGAGAGAAAGTGAAACTCAACCAGACCGAGAATGACCAAGATAAGGACTAGCTCAACCAGGCATGTTAAATTCCCAGGATAAGCATACTCAGTGTCTCAATTTTCCATGCTACTAGTTGTTCTTATCTCCTTAGTTTCAGTCACGTTTACTCTATTTTGGTGCAATATTGTGACAATTATGGTTCATATCTCTTTGGGATACCATCTAGTTTCCCTCTCATGGGAGAATGGTCTCTCCAATTCTCCCCTTAGGACAAACATGTTTTTTAGTTTGCAAGTAGCTCCTCACGCTGGATACATATTACTCTAGATCTCCATGACTGTATCTTATGTAATTTTTTAAAAATATAAATATTTTGGCTTGCTTACAAAAAGAAAAATATTTATTAAAAATTCCTTGTATGGGGTGATGAGGGAAGGGACAAGTGGGAGGTTGGCATGATAGTCCTCCCACCAAGTAATAAATGGGAGGCATGTGCTATGCTTCCCCTCCCTTGCATGATTTCAAAATTTTATCTTATGAGGATTCAGACATGTTGGTTCATTACCACGACTACCACTTCCTTACAAATGTGGGATGTGCAATTCTACTCATGCATGGTCTTATGGTTATGATTTGGTTGTGGTTTTTACGGATACTAGACTCCTGAATTTGTTGCAATTTAGAAGGAATATTTTCCTTGCTATATATCCTTCAAAACTGGGCAGTGAAATAAAGGCGTGTAGTCGTATGAATGTTAATGTGGCCCTTTGAGGGGAGAATCTTCAATTGGTCATATCTTTGTGCATGGATCTCAGTATAAGACGAAATTTATATCTTTGGAAACCTCTCGATGAGCAAACGATGATGTCAAATTTTAGTATCAAGTTTTGAGGAGGTTAAAGAAAGAGGACTTTTGATGATTGCACTTCCTTAAGGCGGCCTAAGATGTATGGATACCCCATAGCCTTAATCAAGCGCCATTGAGGGGATGGGTATGTTATAGTTTATTTTTCCACCAATCCAATTTTTAAATTTTTAGCACATTCTTTTCATAATTGTGGAAGGTGGTCCTGCCACAATTTTCATTAAATTATGGGCTTGTAAAGTCAACAAGGGAAATGAAGGATAATTCCAAATGGTGATTTAAAAAATGTGGCTATTAAAGTTTAGGCATATTGAACCCCTTCTTGGCTCTCTTACTTTTCTCCCCTTGTGGAATCTGATCCTTGTAGCAGTTTGTGCCTTAGTCAACTATTTAACTAGTTTGGGTTTATCCCATGCAATTTGGCACATTTTATGCTAAAATATAAGAATGTTAAACCTAATTAATTAGAATTAATTTGGAGTTCAAAATGGGGATAAGACACAAATCCATGTTGAGCACAAGAGTAATTACAAATGACTCTCATCATGGAATATAAAAATCACTTTTTTTGATCGCGCGCATCCTGAAGCGTCCTGGCTAGGTCTTCGCTGCGTTGCCTTTGCCGCCGCCATGAGCGCGCCTGGGGGTGGGGAGCCCTCTCCCACCCCGCCGATGTCATCTGAGTAGGAATTCCGCAGTCTGCTTTCACAAAAAAGGAAGAACAACTCGACCTTAGAGATCCCGAAATTCATTAAAAAGCTGGAGGAAATCCCTGAAATCGCCTTGCCTGAGGAACAACCGATTAAAATCGCCCTTGCCCTGGCTGACAGAGGGTTGGTCGGGCAATTTATGGGTCACTAGCCATCCACAAAAACAACTGACGATTGGATCCAACGCAACTGGAGGCCTCAATTCAAAAACAATGTGATCTGCTACGCAGTTGGAAGAGGCTATTTCATCTTCGAATTTACCACCAAAGAAGATAGAGATCTGGTTTTTAGAAATGGCCCATATTTCATGGGGAATCAGGGTCTGTATCTCAATAAATGGACCCCTGACTTCGATCCCTCAGTCGATGTCCCAAAGGAAGTCCCAGTCTGGGTCCGACTTCCCAATCTCCTGATTCATTGCTCGAGTTTTCATTCCCTGTAGAAGATTGGAAATGGGCTGGGCCGATTCATTGACAAAGCTGACAACAAGGGCCAATACACCTGCGCAAGAATCTGTGTTGAAGTCGACCTGGAAGCTGGTCTACCTGAAGCGGTTAAATTCACAGTTGGCGATTGGCACCATTATCAAAAACTAGACTACGAGCAACTGCCTTTCAAATGCAGAACCTGCCATGAACATGGGCATTTCCAAAGAAATTGCCCAAAAGCCCCAACAGGGGATAAGGTGGAAGATGAAGGCTGGAAAGAAATCAAAAGGGGCAAGGCAATCCCAAGGCCAACTGGAAAGAAAAATTTTGGGCCTGTGGGGAAGCCTCAGGATAACCCAAAGACCAAAGATTCTCCAAATATCGGCTCACCCTCTGGTGAAAAGGTGGATGCCATTGACACCCAAGAAGAGCCAGTAGACCAGTTGAAGAAAGCGCAAGAAGCTGGTGTAGAATCAATCATCCCTCCAGCTGATGAAGATCTTGGGGGAAAAGCAGGTGTCGAGGAGCACATTAGTCTAGCTTCTGACTCTGGGGGAGATTCTGAAGAGTTAGTCTCCAAATCTGATGACTTGCAAGTCACCCCTATCAAGTTGGTCAGGGGTCGGAAATCTAAGAAAAAACAAAGAGAGGAAAAAAATTATCTGGATGTACTCCAAGGCTCCCAGAAAACTCTCAAAGGAATGATGAACACCAGATCCGGGCGCAAGCAAGGAAAGGCTCCAAAAAGAGCCACCTCCCAAGCCAGTAAATAATGAAATATGTCTCCTGGAATTACAGAGGGTTAGGCAGCAGGCTGAAAGAAGAAGCCCTGAAAGTCCTTGTGAAGCTATATTTGCCTGAAATCCTTCTCATCCAGGAGACGAAGATGGAGGATCTTCTTCTCCTCCAATCTAGCAAAGCATTCTGGCATAAAGGCCAGGGGCGTGCTGTCAGTGCTCGTGGTGCCTCGGGTGGGATTGCCACATTTTGGGACAGCTCCATTTATGATCTGATTCACGATGAAGGTTGCCCCCATTGGCTTTTCACTAAGCTCCTTCACAAAGAATCTGGCCATCATGTAAGTATAATCAATCTTTATGCTCCGGTTTTACCTGTTGAGAAAAAAATTTGTTGGGACTCGCTCCAGTCCTATCTTCTTTTGCACAAGCCAGAAAATATTATTATTGCAGGAGATTTGAATGTTACACTAGCTGTTGAGGAAAAAAAGGGTGGCTCCCTGGTCAGGGACCCAGCTAGAGAATGGTTGAAGATCTTATGTTGGGTTGGAATCTGGAGGATATCAAGCCCACATCTAGAAAATTCACCTGGTCTAATAAACGGATTAGCCCTAGCCATATTGCTGCTCGCTTGGACAGATTCCTGGTCCAATCCTCTTTCTTGACTATTGGTCTTATGGCTGCCTCTAAAAGTTTTCCAAACTTCACTTCTGATCATAAACCCATTCTACTTGAGCTCTCCATGGACAGGAACCTGGGCCCCATTCCGTTCCGGTTCAGCCCTCTGTGGATTCAGTAGGATGGTTTCCAGGATGTGGTCTCTGAGGCCTGGAACTGACATGTCCAGGGTTCTCCATTCTTTGTGTGGGAAGAAAAATTGAGGGGTCTAAAACGTGGGCTCAAGGAATGGGCTAAAAGATTGAAAACTCCCTCATCCAGAAGAAAGGAGGCTCTTGACAGCCTTGTTGGCCACCAATTAGCAATGGAGAACTCCGAGGTCACCCAAAGCCTCATTCTAAAAGAGGTTGACCTGCAAAAAGAGTTCCATAGAGCAAGCAGGGAAGAAGAAGAGTTCTGGAGACAGAAGTCCAGAAATCTTTGGTTACATGCTGGTGACAAAAATACAAGCTTCTTCCATAAGCAAGCTGAAGCTCGCAAACATTTCAAATCTGTAAATGAAATTCACTATCAAAACTCGGTGGTTAAAGAATTCGAGGGCATAAAGAGAGCAGCCCACTCCTTCTTCAAAGACCTCTACTCAGCCTCTGAAGATCCTCCTATTGATCTGCATGTCTACCCGCTTGATCTAATCCCCCTCTGCGTTCAAGATTCTGATAATTCCATGCTGACTGCTCCGATCAGCATGAATGAACTCAAAAAGGCATTGGATAGCATGGATCCGGATAAAGCTCCTGGCCCTGATGGGTTCACAGTAAGATTCTATCAAGCATGCTGGGCCAGAATCAGCAAAGATCTCCTGAGAATGATCAGGAAATCACAGACTTTTGTCAAGATTGGTGGCAGCATAAATTCGTCCTTCCTGGCTTTGATCCCGAAAGAGAAAGGAGCCTCCGATTTTAGCAAGTTCCAACCCATCTCTTTATGCAATACCAGTTATAAGCTAGTCACCAAAATCATTGCCTCCCGCCTCAAGAAAATTCTGCCAGACATCATCCCTGAAAATCAAGGAGGTTTCATTAAAGGGAGGAAGATTTTGGACAATATTGTGCTGGTGCAAGAAGCAGTCCACTCAAGCTTTCACCGCAAAGAGAAAGGTATGGTGATTAAGCTTGACTTGGCCAATTCTTTTGACATGGTGAGACATGATTTCTTGTTTGCTGTGATGAAGAAGCTGGGATTTTCCGCTTCCCTCATAAACTGGGTGAAAGCCTGTATTTCCAACCCTTGGATTGCGCCTTTGGTTAATGGTCATTCTGCTGACTTCTTCCAAGCCTCTAGGGGCCTAAGACAAGGTTTCCCCTTGTCTCCGCTTCTTTATGCCATCCAAGCCTCTGTGCTCAGTTTCCAGCTTGCCAGTTGTCAACAGATCCAATCTCTGCCTGGCCTTAGAATGGCTCACAACACCAAAGACATAAACCATGCCCAGTTCGCAGATGATACATTACTGCTTGGAGGCGCCAGCATAAACTCGGCAAGGTCCTTCAAGACGGAGCTGGACATCTATAGGGCAGCCTCGGGCAGCAAGATAAATTATCGGAAAAGCACTATCTATGGTTGGAACTGCTCGATCAAGGATTTGACAGACATAGCTAGGCTTTTAGAAATGGAAGGAACCAGTACCTGGGAGTCATTTAAATATCTGGGGATCCCTATCTTCAAAACTAATCCTAAAGTAGCCCATTGGATTCCCCTGCTAGACAAGCTAAAGCTCAGAATTCAAGCTTGGGGAGCCTCTTGGTTGAACAACGCTGGGAAAGTAATCCTTATAAACTCTGTTCTCATTAGTCTGCCTTTATATCAACACTCCATTCTTCTAGCCCCTAAAACCTTCATCAGCAAAATGGATGGTCTCCTGAGAAGATTTCTGTGGGAAGGGGGGAAAAAATGAGCGAAGGCTGCATTTATTTAACTGGTACACTCTTAAGAAGCCCTTAATGGAAGGAGGTCTCAAAATGCGTGATCTGGTTGCCCAAAACCTTTCGATGGGCTCCAAGATCCTCTGGAATATAGTCTCAGGCAAATCTAGTTGGAGCAAAAGTGTTCTGCGGAAAAAATATTTCCATGGGCAGCGGCTGAGGTGTCTGGATCAGCCCCCAAGAACAACCAAAGGTTCCCCGGTCTTCAAACTCTGTCTCTCAGCTTTGGAGCACTTCTGCCAAAAGCTTTACTAGATCCCATGTAATGGGAAAAATGTTAGAATTTGGGATGACCCAATCCTTGGTGATCAACCTCTGGGCCGAAGGGAGGATCTGGTTAATATTAGAGCTTGGCTTCAGGCCTACAACTTGAACACACTTTGGGACATCTCCAATTGGGCGGATGATCTTTGGGACAGTTGGAACTTAGGGGAAATTCCTCAGTGGCTGGAAGGAGAAGCCATGTTATTGCTGGACTTGCTCCAAGGTAAATCCCCAACAAAAGCTACCACTAAGGATAAACGTGGGTGGGGAGTGCTATCAGGCTCTTACTCAGTTTCTGAAGGCTACAAAAGTTTGACGGCCTTCCCAAATGTTCCTTCAGATCTAACCCAATGGAAATTCATTTGGGCCTTCCCCTCTCTTCCCAAAGTTGACTTCTTCTGCTGGAAGCTGGCTCATAACAGTATCCTCACTAGAGATAATCTCCGAAGGCGTGGTATGGCAGGGCCATCCAGGTGTCCTCTCTGTTTTTCGGATGAAGAAACAACTAATCATCTGTTGTTAACCTACCCCTTTGCTCAAGAAGTTTGGAGTGGTGCCCTTCTGCGTGGAGCAGACAAAGTTGAGCTTCCAGGGAATATTTCAAATCTTTTTCGCAGCTGGGAAACTTTATCTCCGTTCTGCCTCTCCAAAAAAGGTCTCCTCAAGACTAGCTGGATGTGGATTCCCAAGTTCATATGCTAGAAATTGTGGCTGGAGAGGAACAATCGAATTTTCAGGGATGAGAGTTGTAAACCTGCCAGTGTAATCTCTAAAATCAAGGCTCTCGTGGGTGAGGTTTTAGAATCCAATACTGCTCTCAGAAATGAAGTGGCTCTGGATAGGGAGGAGAATCTTTGGCTCACTGAGCTTGTTTCAATCCAAAAGAACAGCCCCATCCCTCCTACAATTGCTCATTATCGCTGGGAAATCCGTCTGGGTGAACAGGAATTCATTAAGTGGCGCTCTGCCCTGGATGACCACTGTCTTTTTTTCGACGAGGCCTCTAAAGGTAACCCTAGTGCTGCAGGCGGCGGTGGAGTTATCCTAGGCCCTGGTGATTCTACAGTAGTGCGATTTGCTTGGGGTCTGGGCATCGAATCTAACAATAGAGCGGAGGCTCTAGCTCTGTGGCAGGGTCTTAACTTGGCGCTCAAGGAAAACCTCCTCTCTTTATCTGTCTTTGGAGACTCCAGGCTGATTATTCAAGCTTTGAATTCTCATAAGAACCCTGCTCAGGTTCATTTAGCCCAAGTTCTCAAAAAAATCAGGTTTCTCCTGACTAGATTCCATAAAATCTCTTTCTACCACATTCTAAGAAATTTGAATTCTCAGGCGGATTTGGAAGCCAACCATGGCTCTCTTCATTGTAGGAGATCGCTGTCTGTCAACAATGTCGATTCTGTCTGCAGCATTCCTTAATCTCTCTGAAATCTGGCTACTAGTATCTTCAATATCTCCTATGTCACCCTTTGTTATCCTTCCTTCAGCCCTCCAGACTCGGAAAATCGATAGCAATCTGTCACTTAGGGTCAAGGACGCTGCCTCAAAAGCTCTTTCAGTCCGATCTCCTCCCAAAATCGAATCCCGCTCCCTGTTAGTCCTCTCTGCTGTTCCTTTTTTTTCCTCTTCTAAGCAGGCCCCGGATGAATCTTGAAGATGGCTCCAGAAGTCTCTGCAGAAATACCAAGGCTGCGCATTAGTTGGGTTTCATAAACATTGTTGACCAAAGAGATGATCGATCCCCTGGCATTCTAAGAAGCAAGGCTAAGGATCAGCAAGTGATGCCAGAAGGAAACCAAGAGGTCCCTCAAGTTCACTCTCCAGTGCACGATCACGCTTCCTACAACATTTTCTGGGCAATTCCTCCCATTGTCCGGTCTATTATTCGTCTCTCTCCCAATTCCTGTAATAAGAACAACAGCACCAATAGCCGGATTTCGATAAGTCTTTGCAGACAAATCTGCCCTGTAACAGCCTGCGGCAGCTGGTTTGCATCATTCTAGGCATCTTCTAGGCCAACAATACCTTTTTTTTTTTAACTTAGAATTGTTTTATATAGATCGAGAGAGATAGAAAGAGAATTTATGGCCCATATAAAATTGGGAAGTAAAATCACTTATTGATGGAATATTAAATTGTTATTTTTGATTACTTTATATCATCATCATCTCTCTATATAAAGTTGACAAAAAAATATTTCATGTAAAGTGGACATTGAAGTTGAGTCACATTGAAATATCCTTTTCATCATTAATATCTTTCAAATACCATGTATAAACTCAAATCTAGCATGGAATGAATTACACATCTCCCTCATTTTAGGTTGTAAAATTGTATTTTGATACAAAAACTATAACCAAGAGTCAATTGGGTTTATCTTGAGCGATTGAGTGTAATAGATGTTATCATCCCCACCCAATTTCAAAACTTGTAAAGCTCTTAAAAAGAGTTTTCTATGTGGTGCTCTTAAATGAGTATATAATGTGGTGTTGACATGGTACCAACTCTTGCCCGTAGTTATGATAATTACATGGATAGTTGTGCCTATTTTGGAATTTGGATTTTAGAATTTTAATTTAATTATCAATTATTATTAGGTGAATGGTAGGGATTTAGCCTCCATGGAATATTCTAGAATACTCTCTTTTTTTGTAAATTTGGTAGAGCCTTACTATTTTCTATTTATCATAAAAAGGAAGGTTGCATCATATGCAAAGTTAGTGGCCTCAACCTGCCCAAAGGAAACTAGGTCTGTTGGCCATCGTAACGCATTAAAAGCCATCCAAAATTCTAGAATATTCACTTCAAGAATTTTAATTTATTTATTTAGCCTCCATGGAATATTTTAGAATAATCATAGCAGTTGTTGTGGTGGGTTCGACACATGGGTGTATGAAATCGCACGAGTTTAGAGAGTGTGGTCTACCCTCTAAACTATAGGTAATGGGCAGTATCTGGGGGGAGCTCAGAAGTATAAGACTTAAATGAAGTAATACACTAAAGTATGCTCTGTTAAAAAACTAAAACTAAAATCACAAAAGAAGCTATATAGAGAGTTCCAAATAGTAACAAGGTAAACAACGGCTCGATGGCCTCCTCTTATTAAATGCTTGGAATGAAAACAAATCTTACCCACTTGCCAAAGGGCCTAGGCAGTGTCTTTAGGACCCGATGCAAGGATGTTTGTCCTTCAAGTTCTGCCTTCTGACGCAGTCTAACTCTCTCTCTCTCTGTTGTAATGGACTAGGATGTTGGGTGGCCAACCATCGAGTCCTCTTCTTCAGCTCCTTGGGTCACACAAGACGCTGGTGTTGCTTGGGCAACTTTGGCCAGCATAACTTTGTGATCACCATTTTTTCATCTCTTGGTGGGTTTAAATAGGTGAGCTTCAAATCCTCCTTCCCTCCCTTGGTACATGATGGATGGTGACCCAAGGGAGGGGTATGATTCCATTGTGTGCTCAAATATGCTTTTGTGTGCTCACACAATGCCTAAGGAGGCGCTGGTGCTGTCCTTAGGAGGCTTTCACATAAGGAGAAATTGTCCTTTGCTTGCTTGTGGTCCCAGAAAGTGATTTTTTTCCACTTCCAGGCATGCGCGCTTATCGAGCTCTAGTGTGCGCAGAAGGCGCTCTTTTCGAAGGAACAAGCGCGCATTCGAGCATTGATGACTAGTTGAAATTTGATTTTCTCAAAACCTTAGAGATTTTAAATAATTTTTGATTCCATAATGTATTCCCGTCCTGTAAATCCTTAGGCTTGACATTAATTGATGTCGTATTCTACTGTACGATTTTCCAGTGTTAACAGTTTCCCCCTAATGTGCGAGGTCTAGGAAGAACTGTATAGCCGAAATACATTATAGTTTTTTTATGTATCGTACGCAGAGAGAGAGAGAGAGAGAGAACGAGGCTTGCGTGTAGAATAGACAACACCTTGCACCGTTTCCGATATAACCATGGCCTAAGGGACCCCCTGTAAGCAGAAAAAATATACAACATATTTGCAAAATTTCAACGAGGCGGGCATGTCCCATGCTCGTGATGCTATGGTTAGTTAAACAAAATTGACAGATACATGTGTTGTTTGTGCCACTATTGTGGTAGTGATGTTGGTGGTTGTTGACGACGACTGCTGACGCCCTTAGGGGTGTTTTTTCTTTGACGACAGGTGGAATGTGGTACCCTTATGCTATGTATGCATATGTACTGGCTGGGACCTTCCCGTGTAAGCATTGTTGTCAGAGACACTTATAAAGGCACGGATCTTCGACAGATCTTGATCAAAGTGCAATGGTTGTAAGGTACGATACCATCGTGACATGAAAGCTTTTTCTGTATTCAAATGTTAAGAGGATCGATGACATCTATGGACAATGATGTCTCCCATAGTGCCACCTGAGGATACCCCTTTGCGTGGGGAGGGGTAATCCAAGGTACCATTTCCTTTTTGGAAAAGAGGTGTTGATGTCGACAAAAAGGAAGCCTTAACCGAACCTTAATGGGTTTAACATATGCATGTTGGTGAGCAGTAGTTGAAAACGGATGATGGGGATTTAGTGGCCCTAGGTCGAAGTATATTTGAGCAGCTTGGCGGAAATCATAGGTATTTCTGAAGGGAAAATTCCCTGGAGTCGGTAGGACCTCCAGGGAGGGTATGAACCAGTTATGATTGTTGTAATGGTGCGTGCACGGGGGTATAGAATACTTCGACCAAGGGAGATGGGGGACTACTACCATGGGAGGAAAAGTGCAATATGAGGGCGAAGAGGTGAAGGGAATTGTTTGTGATCTTTGTACACTTACCAAAAGAATAAAATAATGGGGTTTGGTTTGTACAAAACACATAGATGGGTACCCCAAAACATGAAAGAGGGTCACTCACTTGATGGTGTGAGGACGGTGTTTTGCTGGGGGTAGGGGTCCCATTGGTTGGTCTCATGTGCGGGTTTGATGAAGCGGAAGATGTCGTAGATGAGTTAATGTTGGTGGAGGTATGGTGGGCCAGATGCGGTGCGCGGAGGTGCGCTTTCGTTCTGCTTGTACAACCCGATCGTCCGGGAAGGGGGCTAGTTTAAAATGGTGAACTTGACCTTATGCATGGTATATGGATGGGCATGAGGTGCTTTCCGGACTGACAATGGTATGGCCATGGCGTCACTTGTGGGGTGATGTATGGTCTACTTGAGATGACGATCGCCATGGAGGGGAGGCTCTACCGACCATCGCGGACGTTTATCATATGCAGGGTGAGGTGATGATAAACGTGGTCGGGTATGAGGACTCTATGGTTTATTTCTGATGGAGAAATGATGTCAGGATATGCAAAGTTTTCTGGGACTCTATCATGCTGAGGGTAGAATGATACCTGCTCCGGAACTCTTAGTGGTCGGTGTTGTGAACGATTTGTGGGTTCTTCCTGCACAAAACAACTACCTCAAGTGAAAGCATCTTCTTTTCATCCAATATTATTGAAAAACATGAATTCTGGAAAGGAAGATGGGAGGGTGCATACCTATCGGCGCTTGAAAAAATATTTCTTCGGAAAGAAAATGTGGGGCATCGCTTTCCTTCTTCATGGTATACTGATGATGGTGGAACTTACGGTTTGCAGAATGGACCTTCTGATCTCCTGTTATGGACCTCCGAAGTTCTGGAAAAGGGTGATAAATAAGGGATTATGGCCCTAATCCCATTAATTGTACTTGCTGAGTTTTGGGAGATCAGAGGTGATAGCAAAGCCTTTCTTGCCGTTGCGGTCAACTTGTGTACTAGGGATTAGCGATACTATGCCGAGGTAACTCTCATGACGTCCTGCATTTTTATTTTTTCAGTTTGGTGACGCTGGGGGCCGTACAAATACAAATTAGGTTTGTACGGCCCTAAAGGGGTTTTTTTCCCTAGATTGCACGAGAGATCTGGGAAAATAGGCGCCCCCCCTTGCGCTTATTTTGGAGGTACATCCGCGCAAAGGTGCACTGTTCCTTCCTTTTTGCGCGCAAGGGCATGCCTGTGAACGCGTGCCCTTGCACGCCTATTTGAGAGAGACAGGCGTGCAAGGGCAGTGTTTTTGAAAAAAAACTTGGGTTTTTTGCTGTCCCTTATGATTTCTCTCCTTTGTACTGATGGGTGCTTGTTACTTGGCAGGTTGGTGTGGAGAGAACGATATTGGTTCGAGATCCGGACTGCTCTGGCTGCTGATGTTGGGGCGCGTCGTCAGTTGGCCACATGGGGCCTCCTGAAGTTTGCCGAAAACGAGTTCCTTTGGTCACAGGACCGTTTATTACGTTATATCATACAACATTGGCGCAGGAGGCGCAACATGTTTGTCTTGAGGGGGACGAACTTGATTATGCATCTGGAGATGGATATTTACTTTGTGACCGGATTACTACCTCAGGGAGAGGCGTTGAGGTATCCACTTCCTGCTGGACAAGCGAATATGGACAGGTTCCAGAGGAGGAATTGCGGTGGTGCGCCTCTTACTGAGGGGTGCATCAATATTGCCTCAATGACATATGTGGCCGAGTGGTGTGCTCTGACCATTATTGTGCGACTGGCAGGGTCGTTTGCGCCTCATCGGGCATCGGGCCCCCAGGTGGGGGTTTTACGCCATTTGAGGAACGAGCATTTCTTTGATTTTGCCCATTTCTGCTTTGATGGTATGGTGTCGCAACTGAACAAGGTCCAGCGTGGATCCAAATAATTTGGTTACGCTAGCATTTTGTGCAGCATTATGTACGAGAGGGTCGTGCTACTGAGGCCTGCGGTGGCTATGCCTATTGGGGGGGCGAGGGAGCCACGCATGAGGAGATGGGCTCCGGTGATGCCACGCGGCGATGGTGGTGTGGTGGGTCGTTATTGGAATGACACGACGGAGGCTTGGTTCGAGGCCAATCCGCAGATGTTTTTGCCATACCCTTACGTGGGGATGGACTTTTAGGGTGATCCGGATATTGGTCTCCATTTTGGTTATGTTTGGGGTCCTGCAGGTATGTGTTATATTTCTACATTTGCTCGAGTTTTTGGTGTTCTTGAGTGTTTTTCATTGACACTGACATTCTTTTTGTTACTCGTGTAGATGTTTGCGAGGTGGGACGCCCAGTGGCCCAACTGGTCGGTCACAACCCTCCACCACGACCGCCTAGTGGTCAGGGAGGTGGTGCCGTAGGTGGACCATGCGAGGGTGCCAATAGACCAGACGCGGATGGTGCTAGTCCTTCTGGTGAGGGTAGCAGCACGGGTGCAGTTGAGGTAGCGGTTGAGAGAGCGCGTGTGGATGCATTTGAGGTGCGCATCGCAGTACTTACAGCTCAGGTAGAGGCTCTAGAGGAATTTCGGGGTTGGGTGGACCGTTTGACCCACAGGATTCCTGCTCAAGGTCTTATGGATGACTTCGAGGAGGTATGGCTAGAGACAGCGATGGCCCATGAGAGGGACTACCGGCCTACTCTACAATGGGTAGCTATTGCAGTGGCGACAACAGCTCCAATGGTGGCACCAGGAGCAGTGGTGGGCCCTGGTGCTCCTCTTGAGGGGGCACCCCCCTAGAGTAGATTTGTACACAGGGAAATTACCCATTATGAGGATGCTTCCCTTATTTTTTGACGACCTCTATATTTTTGGGCTGGCTAATGGGCCAGTGATACTATTTTTGTACTCTGATACACATATTTTTGATATATATATATATATATATATATATGAGAAATCTTTTTTGCGGCTCTACATGGTGTGGTGTCTATTTCGGTTTATACATTTTGTGTTATGCTGATCGATATACATGTTATGCTTTTTATGTATGGTGGTTTACTCGCGATGCATTCCAGTCTAGGATATTGTTAGCTGTGCGATCAGCTGTTTGGTTTTGATTCCTTGATACATGTGAGAATGTAATATAATCAAATTGTCTGCTTAATCTTCCGGCACCCAAATATTTTCTAAATAGGTTTGCATCTCTGGTTTTAAATGTTTGGTTTAACTGCGAGACTACTAACTGGGAATCTAGGTAGACATGCACAGGGCGGATGCCCTGGTGGAGGGCCTCGCACATAAGTCTGATAACGGCATCATATTCTTCCTGATTGTTGGTTGCTGACCCGATGCACACACTGTTTGAACATAGCGGTGATCAGTCAGGGTAGTAGATGACCCACGCGGCTGCAGCTAAATTTTGAGACCATCGCGAGGCTCCATCAGCAAATCCGAAATAAGGTTCAAGTTGGTGATCCATGGTGATATTTTGAGCGCATTTAGGTTTTTTGGGTCAAAAATATTTTGGTGTTGGGGTTTTTGTGTACTCGAAATCTAGGGGATAAGGGCCACAAGGGCCCTTATGGGTAGAATTTCTTGAGGTAAAGGCCGTTGACGGGGTTAGTGAGGAAGGTCCCATCCGGTTCCGTCAAGATGTATGCCCCCTGCTAGAGGCAATGTTTGATGATATAGGGCCCTTTCCACAGGGTTTCGAACTTTCCTGGCCCTAAAACTTCTTTTGCGACATCATAGCGAAGGGCTAGCTCTCCTTCGCTAAACGAGTGAGGGGTGATGTGGTGATCGAATGGTGCTTTTACCCTTTTCTTATGGGCCTCATTGTGTTGTAGCGATTTTCACCTGTTTTCTTCTACTAGCTCTAGTTGTACTAGGCGTTGTTCTAGAGGCTGGGTGTCATCAAGGAGTTCGATGGTTGTATACAAGTTTGGGATCTCGCGGCAATCTATGCAAAGGCATAAGGTGCCTTGGTTTTTTGTGACAGGAATAAAGCCGAATTCCTGTGACGGGGAGGTTGTTGAAATCCTATTTTGGGCGTGCAATGACACAAGTCGTATGTGATGAGTTGTGTCGCTGGCATGCGGCGGGGGAAGGATCTCTGTACTAGAGTCCCGAGTGAGTCGATTGTTGGCCTTCCCGCTAGGATAGTCAATTCCCGGTATATGGAAGTTGATTTTATCACAGAGATGTCTAAACATTTGTAGCAACGGACATCCCTCTAGCACGTGATTATGACTGGTGCAAATGGTGCTAGGTATCACAGTGCTGACAGAGTAGATAGGGTGAGAATATACACTACTCGATGTTCCAGATGTGGACACTTGGAAAGGGTCTGTTGCGGACCAAGTCGTATTTTGTTTCCATTTTTGTGTCGTGGGTTGAAACTTGCCTCCCTTTTTGGTAGGTGTCCGACTTAATGCTGCTCTAGCTGCTCTCAGCTTGGGGAGATGCGTGCACTTAAATTTATGATGAAAGTGTGAGAAAATTCACGTGTGATCTTCTCTTGATTGGAGAGAAGCTTTTGGGGGAGAGACGAGATTATGCGGAGACTATTTGCAAGAGGTTTGAGTTCTCTGCATTGGATGATTCGGTGATCGTTTAGATCGCATAGGCCACATGTTATCCTAGGCTTGGCCTGAGGTTTACGTGATTGGTGTGTGGTTTGATCTAGATTGACACACCATTGCAGTAGTGGGATTGTTGGGTCGACGATGTATCTTTTATGCCACTCTTGGAGGTCGCTCATCCTCTTTTCTACGGCATTAATCATGTCGATAGTGGGACGTAGCTGTGAGACATAAGTATAATGTCAGTCATAATGATCACCCTGACATATCAAACAAAATGTCCGTGATATGGGTCTCCCATCGTGCGTAGTTTGAGGCCGGGCAGGGTACCATTGTCAGTATGATGCTAAGTCAAGGCAGTGGACTACTATATGGTCCGTCTGCTTGCATAGCGTGCATGCGGGTGGTTTTCGTGAAGTTCCTGTAGGGGTAACTATGGGTTCCCTGCTAGGCCGTTCTTCGGCTGACAAGAACATGATAGACTTGCTCATCTCATCTGCTTGGGTCATGGAGCTGACGATGGATTCGACATCCATATCCTCTTCTTGGGAGAGATGAACTATGGCTGAGCAGAGACTAGCAAGGGCTAGTCAGAAGCGAGGAATGTAGTGACAATCCTCCAACAAATGATTGTCCGCGCATAACGGGCATGTGAATTGTGCTGCCCGTAGTCCCACGTAGTAGACCCTTTCGATTGGATACCATCTGTGGATGAGTTCCAATGCGGCACACTCTTCGAGGTAGTGGCCACGTTCATCGCATAGCATGTAATGTATGATGGGCATTATTGGGGGCGCTCTACGTATCAGTGCTCTTCTTGTAAGTACAAGATGGTGCGCGGCTCGTCATTAATAAACTGGATGGAGGGATCCTCTTGATAGGATCGCTCGATCGCATGTAAGACGTCCCTATACCGTGGTATTTCTAGATAGTGATGGGTATAATGCCCATAGGTGTCACAGAGGGCGCATGCGTGATTGGTACTCAACGATTTGCCTGTACCTTTGGTGGCGAGTTCCTTTTTATGGGAATGTCGTTTTGAGGTGCCCGCCTCGCAGCCGAGGAGTGGTTTTAATTCGTCCAACTCCAGGCATATGTGAGTAGGGTGTCCTGTGACATCACATATAGCACAGGCTAATGACTCCCGCTGTATGGTGGGGGTCACCACTTTCTTTCCTTTCTTGGAAATTTTCTTTACCGTGGCTGTCGGTTTCACAATGGGGATTTCCCTTGCGGGGGCAGTTTCGACTGCTACTTGGGTAGGTTGGGGCTCCTCCGGACCAGGGGGATTTAACCCAAACGCAGTAACATTGCTAGCTGGCATTCTTGGCGGGGGAACGAGATACCACACTGGGAATTCCCATGATATGTTTGGTAGTACCAGTGTTGCCAAGACCTGCTGGGAGGTGAAGCCAGGAGGTGGGTATAGGAAAGGAGTTTGGGAGGCGGAATAGACTAGGCAGGATGCAGTATCTAATGCCTCGGTGTCTTTACTTCTTGAGTCCGTGTACTGACTAACCTCGGTGCTTGATGTGGAAATCATGCACAACAGGGCCCCTATGGCATCGGGTGATACCTCATGGATAATAGGAGGATCTCCTAGGAATGATCATAAGACGAACGACAGTTTGAATTTTCCAGGGCCATATTCTTGATACCGTACAAGACCATATCTGGTTGTATCTACATAGGGTAAAACCATATCTGTGTTGGTCAAAGAACGCTTTTCAGTGTGCGTCAACTGGTCTACTGTAATGATTCAATCCTCGTGGGGGAATATCATGATGCGGAAAACGGAGGATGCTATGGCAGACATGGCGTACATGTAACTCTACCCAAGGAGTATATTGTTATCCAAGTGAGCGTCCAAGACTTCGATGTCTATGTGGACCGTTTTGCCGGCTAAGCAGACCGACACATTTTGAAAGAGACTGACAGGGGTTGAGGGCCGACCATCGTATGCTTTGAGTTTGATGACAAAAGGTTTGAGTTGTGGGGCTCCTAACTTCTACCATACATTCTTTGACATGATGCACGTGGATGCACCCTCGTCAATGATACATCGGTGGATAGTGATATTCTGTACCGATACTGGTATTTGGAAGGTGACCATGGAAGGAAGCCTAGGGGTGGCTTGTCTAAATCAAAATCCATCATGTGTGTGTCAGCAGGGTCGATGGCGCCTAATGCGGAAAGCAGGGCTTTCCGTTGCTTCGGGCACGACTGTAGTACCTCCAAAGCGGACATAGCAGCAGGTGACTAGGTTAAATCGTCTACGATGTTGTAATTGTGGGCTGCTTTGGAGTAGTTACCTGCTCGCCTATTAGGCCCTTTAAACATTTTTGGCAATGGTTCCAAGGGAATTTTTGGAATGGTCAAAGGTGCAGTCGGCGCGGACGTACTAGCCCCTGATGTATTGGTGTCTGGTGGGGTGTCATAGTTGCGATTCCGGGTTTGGAAAAACATTTCCTCCCCAACGATGTAAATTTCATGGTTGTTTTTCTCGGAATCATTGGGGTTTTGCTGCTGAGTGTTGACCGTTCCTTGATGGGGGAAGGGTTCTTGCATAACTGCAGTTGCCTGGGAAGATCCTCCTTGTCCTCGGTTACTCTGAAGCTTTTTAAGCTCAGGGAGTTCGGGACAATGGTGAGTATAGTGCCCATACTCACCACATATCGAACAATAATGGTTTATTCATAGAGGTGGCCTTTTTCCTTGCTTTTGAGCATTGCTTGGCTCCTGGTTCTGGTTCCGATTGGTGTTATCTCTAGCTCGACGTCGCGGTGGGTGCTGTTGGTTGCTGGCCCCCTGTCCAGGGTTCCCTTTGAGTTTTTTTTTTCCCTTTATTTTGACCACGTTAGGATGGTAATTCTCCTGATCATACTGGTGTGGTTGATTTTGGGACGGCTACACAAATTTCACTTGTGCATTGTTTTGCGTCGGTGGGTTATGTGCTTGGGACTGAGCATACTGCTGTCCCATGTTTGCACCTAGCCGTTGGGGGGGGGGGGTTCTTCCGTCAGTTTTTCTTCCAGCATACTGGGTCCCCTCAGCTGAAGGGTAAGGTCCTCCTTGGTGATACGTTGGCGCCTTATTAGTCAAATTTTGCTGCTTCATATGATGACTTTGAAATCCGGGTTGAGACATGTTCTAGGTAGACCCATGTGTGTAACCGGGATTTTGACTGCTGCTGCCTAGGTACCCTTGGGTCATCGACCCAATAAGTCCGTCTGTAGAGTTTGACGCGTCTGGAAATTATTGATAAGATTGTAGGCACGGGGCGTTAGGTAGGATATTATATATGTATCATGATTGCGTATAGATCAGTTCCAGCTGTTGGGCTTTACTGATTGTGTCTTCTTTGAATGTGGGGTTACGTTGTGCCACATCCCTTGAAATCTCCGTCGTCACAATTTTTAAGAATAAATCTAAAAGGACTCGTTCATTGAGTTGTGCTTTGCATAAGATGCGACGCCATCTCCACTCATGGAGATGTTCAGAAATGTGGGTAGAGGGGGGATTGTCTGAAATGAGTTAGTAACTCCATTCCCGAATCTTGGTGAATGGGTAATTGAAAGTATGTGAGGAACACAGTAGAGAGGGCGCTAAAGGTTCTATGTGAAGTAGGGGGTTGCTCGACGTACCATTTCGTGACCACTCCCGTGAGAGTGCGTTGAAACAACCTCAATCGAATAGTATCGTCAATGATGTTCTTCGATGAGCACCACAGGTGAAAGGTCATTATATGATTCCCTGGGTCTTCCGCTTGTTTGCCCTCAAACTTTGGTATGTCTGAAGGGAGCTTCGTGGGCATGGGAGGCCAATTGGGGTCATGTGTGATGGGGTCATTGGTGAGCTTGGCTGAATATGGTAGATTTAACGCTGCTAAGAAGGGTGACTGAGAGGTTGAAGCCATGGCAATGTGTGAAGACACAAAGTTCTGGTTAGAACAAGGGTTAGTCTGTGACGTACCCGGTTGTGAATTCAACTGGCTTCCAGTATGGGATGTACTCTTCTGCCCCCTAGGGGACGAGGGGGGAGTGATGTGTGGTGTGGTGTTGGGAGACCGACTAAGGTTCCCAACTAAGGTTTCTCCAAGAAAGGAGGAACCAACCACTGTGGCAACGTTCTGTCTTTGACGCCTAAATGGTGAAAGACCTGGAACCCCTCCCGATAATGGGGGGAGGTCCAAAAGACGCCTGGATCGACGAGGTTTCGTTGGAACTGTTTGAGGGTCGTCTAGGTTAGGTTTTGGAAATTTTTTTTTAGGGGACCGAGTCTATGATCACGACAAGTTTATGGCCATATACATAAGACAAAGCGAAAATGAAATGAATTTTCCTTTAACTTAATCTATGTGAGCAGTCAAGCAAAAAAAATGGTTTTGTTTGTTTGCGCGTGATACTCAAAAAATCCTAGAAGACCTAATAACGTCCTCACACACTCAAAATTAACTGGGTCTTGAGAGGATTTCTTGCGAGTGGTGGCACAACGTCCCGAAAGAACTAGCGACGCCCCCAGTCAGTCGAAGAGAATCAACCAAGGTAAGGGTAGAGGGTCTGGTGCTTGCCTGCACCGTCACTTATAGGGTAAATGATTCCCTAGTTTTGGTCACTAAGAACCACCGTCCCACGTGAGCGTTCGAGTCTTGGGCTTCTTGGTAGTCAGCTAACAGTACCAAGTATCAACCGGGTCAGGTAGCCCCAACTGATACCACACGCACTGCGCCTAAACCTAACCCCCTCTGAATCGGGTCTCTGCCACGCTCGGGTTTTCCTTTCTGTGGGCTGATAGGTGGATTTTAAAGCTCCCTAAAAATGAAACTTCTATGTTTCAAATGTGAAGCATTATCAAGGTGGCTTATTGGATGCCTACCCCATTGATCCTAACTTAATCTATAATTTCTCTTGTGGCCCCTGTGGGGAGAATTTAGTGAGTTGGTCTAAGTTATTTTAAGGTGGCTTTATTTTCTTCGTGGGTGAATGTGTGTGAGCATATGATGAAAAATCTCATAATTTGAACATATGGATATCGGTGATCCTTTATAAAAGTCCCCTAGTTAAACTATGTGACGTTGTTCCTTGCTCAAATAAAAAGCATTTGCAGATAATGGGTCGCTTCCAAAACCTCCTAATTAGTCTATGTGAGTGACTAAAGGGAGATGGCGAATCACAAATATAGAGTGTTCATATGCTTGTCTAGGGTCACCCAGTGACGCAAAGACAACAAAGATTACTTGCTCTAACTTGTGATTCAATCCTAGTCCCGCAATTTCCTAAATGTAAAAATTGAAATTTAAACTACACAATTTCTACACTAGCTTATGCATGTGTGGTCATGAGCCACTTACTTGGACTAGTTAAACTAAGTGTGCATACCAAAATTTGCAAAAAACATAAATTGTTCGGAAAGCAATGGTTAATTGGCCCCCTACTTAAACTATGTGAACACTTTTTGAAAAAAACCAACTTAAATGAAAACTAACTAAATGCCTACAAAACACAGGAAAAATAAGTCTTCAAAAGCTGTGGGGTATCAACACAGGTGTTGGCAGATACATTAGGGGCTGCCCAACACACTTACAAGCAGAAGATAGGGAGAAAAAAAATTCTCTGCAAATTGCGCGCAAAAACCTCTGACAGGTGCGCTTTCCTACGCGCAAGTCACTCCTGAATGCCCGCCCTGCGCGTCTATGTGTAAAAACTGAGCGCAAAATTCCTACAAGTGAAAAAATTAGGAGCTGCCTTCTTTAGTCTGTCACCTTAGTGAGCCTAGGGACTGCAATATGGGTCAGAGGACTATCAACTCCACTCCAACATAGACTAAGGGTCTCCTGCAAAAGAAGGCACAACCACATAAACTTGAAACACATCAGTGGAGTCACCAATCCTGTTGTGGTGGGTTCGACACACGGGTGTACGAAATCACACAAGTTTAGAGAGTGTGGTATACCCTCTAAACTATAGGTTACAAGCAGTATTTGGGGGGAGCTCAGAAGTATAAGACTTAAATGAAGTAATACACTAAAGTATGCTCTATTAAAAACCTAAAACTAAAAACACAAAAAGAAGCTATATAGAGAGTTACAAACAGTAACAAGGTAAACAACGGCTCGATGGCCTCCTCTTATTGAATGCTTGGAATGAAAACAAATCTTACCCACTTGCCAAAGGGCCTAGGCAGTGGCTATAGGACCCGATGTAAGGATGTTTGTCCTTCAAGTTCTACCTTCTGACACAGTCTAACTCTCTCTCTCTCTGCTGTAATGGACTAGGATGTTGGGTGGCCAACCATTGAGTCCTCTTCTTCAGCTCCTTGGGTCACACAAGACGCTGGTGCTTGGGAAAATTTGGCCAGCATAACTTTGTGATCACCATTTGTTCATCTTTTGGTGGGTTTAAATAGGTGAGCTTCAAATCCTCCTTCCCTCCCTTGGTACATGATGGATGGTAACCCAAGGGAGGGGTATGATTCCATTGTGTGCTCAAATATGCTTTTTTGTGCTCACATAATGCCTAAGGAGGCGCTGGTGCTGTCCTTAGGTGGCTTTCACATAAGGAGAAACTGTCCTTTGCTTGCTTGTGGTCCCGGAAAGTGACTTTTTTCCACTTCCAGGAATGCGCGCTTATCGGGATCTAGTGCGCGCAACAGACGCTCTTTTCGAAGGAACAAACGCGCATTCGAGCATTGATGACTAGTTCAAATTTGATTTTCTCAAAACTTTAGAGATTTTAACTACTTTTTGATTCCATAATGTATGTTAGCCACCTGTAAAATTTGATTATCCCAAAAAGGTGGCTAAATCTATTTCTGAGTCTTCAAGGAACAATTTTTCTCACTAAAAACTGTTGGCTCTTAAAGACTTTTGAAGGCCTCATGCCTCTGTCCAAACCTTCACTGCTGTTCCCATCTTGAAAAACTCTGAAATCCTGCTGTTCCCATCTTGAAGTATTGCTGCAAGCTTCTTTTTCCCTTTCCCTCTCTTTAAAGACTAACCTCATTTTCTACCCCTTCATTCCCCATGAAAATCCCTCCTTTGCATGTTTCTTCCCTTTCCACTACATAAAAACCCTTGATAAGGTTCTAAGACCTCTTCTTAGCCTTATCGAAACCCTCATTTCCTTTGAAAAAACGTTGAAAAATCATGAAAATACATTGTTTTGACTTAAGCCCTTCGGGTTTAGCCTTAAGCTCCCTTCCTTTTAAAAACCTCCGGTCATATAACCCTCCACGCGCCCAAGGGCCCCGCATCCGGGTGCCTAATCATATTTTATATATTCCGCCCAGGAAAAAACATTAAAACCTTTGTTTTAAATTAAAACTTGGGTTTTTAATTATTTTTCATTTCTCTGTCGTTTCCATTTTTAAACTATCCCACACCATCGATCTGATTTGCAGATCGGACGGTGCAGAGTGCGTCTTTCCGTGGTCCCCACCGCTTGAAAGCCGGTTGCCCAAAACCGGCGGTATCCATTGCATTGCCTTCGGGAAAAAGGTTGTTTTCCCCCGATGGCCAGCGATTCCATACACTTGCTGCCACACGTCCCGTGTACTATTTGCAAACCGCCGTCCATCCGTCATCCATCGCGCATTAACGTTCGGACCGGGATGCCCAGCGATATCACTATCCACCGCCCGATCTGGGGCGGTCCATCCAACGGTGATCGCTTGTCGAAGATGCCCGAAAATTAACGAAGGTGGCCACGTGATAACCGGGCTACGGCACGTCGTCCAAGCAATCTCCGCCGTTGATCTGATCTGCAGATCGACGGTCCACATTTCATCGCCCATTTTCTCTCCGTTTGACTTCCAATTTCCGTTCTCGGCCGTCTATCTCTGCGCGATTGATGGCTCAGATTCAAATCTTCTTCCGCCCGTTCCACGATCTCTCCGATCAATCCTGACCATTGGATGATGCCATCCAACGACCCCGCTCTTTCCACACGTCCTCTGAAGCAGTCAAACTATATACGCAGGATTTTATAACTTTTGTTTGTATTTTGCAGGGTTTAATGTTTTTCCGCTATAAATTGAAGAAATTCAAAAGTAGAGGGTGAAGACCTTCCCGCGTTCGATTCATCGAGGGAAAATCATTCACAGGTGCCTAATTTCACGTTTTCATCGATGTTTATCCAAGCACTGATGCCAGATGACCCTGCGCGACCCTGCACATCAGCAAAAAACCATGGATTTGGCACAGGCAAAGAGTATCAGAGACGAAGACCAGAATTAACCAGAACAGAGGATTAAAGGACAGATTTGTGGAGATTACGTCTAAGATGCTTATCAAAAGCCTAATCCCCGACTCAAAACCTTATAAAACCCAGTTGTTTATCACACTGATACTTCCATCGCCACAATCTCGAGGCAAATCGATTCCTCTCCGTCACCATAGTCCCACCCCGTTCTCAAAAAGTACTCAATCGTGGGCCGAAGTTATTGATCGAATGAATATTTTCACCTCAGCACAGCCGGAAAGTTACTTCTGCAATGAAACTTAATGCAAAAGATATCTGCAGAGTAACCCTAACGTCACATAGAGCCTCAAAGGTCAACAAAGCTCCCACTGAGCTTAATTCATAAGTGTAAATCAATTAATACAGTGAAACACCTGTACAGTTTCTTCATTGAGCCCCCCAAGGGCCAAGAAGGTTTTAACTCTGTATTAATTGTAATTAAGATCTTTTATCATATCTCGCCTCCTCATTCTACTATATATACTACAGTAGAAGATGAGTGAGGGTTGGCTGTAGAACTTTGATATACAAGCGCTGAGCAAAAAATTCTAATTGTACATAGTATTCACTAGCTCTTGGAGTCTGCTAGTGATAGATAGCTTAGGCTGAGATGTGTAGATGGTTGCTAACCTAAAGCACTGGACTTAAAGCTATAAATGGTTTGGAGCATCAATACAAGCTGATTTATGGGATCCTGGTCTATGTTGACGGTGATGTTTTTCTTATTGTAATATGTTATTTTGTTTCTGTTTCCGTTTGTGTTTCATATTCTCTTGTAAAGAACAACATGCACAGAGTTAGGATCTACTGTACAGCAGTAACCTTCTCTGACTGAAAATCTTTATTTATATGTTTTCTTCCAATATGTGTTATTCAAGAATGATTTAATTGAGTTTAAGCATAGGAATGCTGGCGTTCCCTCGTCTTATTGTCTTAGATGAATATTATTCTTAGATGTTATTTTCAGTATATGTTTTGTGAAGATGAACTGAGGAAGATATGGTGAGCCCTGGTCCCAGTATGATCCCACAGACTATCTGATTGTTTCCCTTTGAATGTGTCAAAAGCTGGCTAGTTTCAAAGTACTTACCAGATCTTAGGCCATCTTGTTGTTATCTTTGTATCTGTCTTGAAAGTAACCAAGTAAAAGAAGAGCTAAGAGAGGATTTGTGGTGAGCTCGGCCCACTAGTTTCTACTCCAAAAGTTTCCTTCAGGTTTCCCTTTGTTTTGAGATGTTTTCTATTGAAAGTGTATCAAAGGCTGGCTAGTTTCAAAGTACTTACCAGATCCTAGTTTACTTTTATGTTTTTCTTGAGTCCATGTCAAAGGCTGACTAGTTTAAAAGTACTTATCAGATCCTGGGCTGCTCTTGTTTCTGCATCTGTTTGTTTCTCCTTCTTATTGTATCATTCCATTCCATAAATCAATATTCAAAGAGATCCTTAGACATAGATGACTTGCCCCATGGACCACTCTTGCCTCTTGTTGTTCCAATTAAACCCTATTATGACTCCATAGCCCAATGGACTAAAACCTGCAATTGTCTATCTTTTTGGTCGAAGCTTACTCTGATTGCCTGCAACTTCTCACCTTTGAAACTTTTTGCACTCAGAACTTTCCACCTTGAACAGTAATCATGCTCAACCATCCAAAAAACAAACAAACCCTTGGCCTTCATAACTAGCCTAATATCATAAACCCCAAACTTCAAAGACAAATCCATCTTTGCACTTTTTGGAGAGATCCCTCTCCAGATTCAGGAGGGCTAGATCCTAGAATCCCAAAGTGGTTGAAACGATGTTGTTTCTGTAATTGGACTCTGCCAATCTTGCTAATAAATTATAGATCCCTAACATTTCTGGCGACTCCACTGGGGAATGAGTGTTATTGATATCTTTTAAGACCTCAGAGAACCCCCAATTCAAGAAAACTTTGAGAGATTAAAAGCAGCCTTTTCAAGCACTACCAAGAAATGGTAATCATGATGAAACTTGTTTGAATCAGTGAAAATCTAGGTAAACCCTAGGATTCTCTTAAGAATTTATCAAACCTTGAAAAATCAGCTGGCTTAGCCATAAGAGTAGACTGTCTTTGTCTCATAACCATAGCTAAGTTTTGAAACAGAGTTAGGATATTCTTAAAAAACCACACAACTCAAAAATAACTCAGAAAAAACCAAAAATATTTCAGATTGCTAGTAAAACACTTACTCTTACATTGACACTTACCTTTTTTGTGTTTTACCCCATACTCTTAGACAGAGTCTGGAAAGGGCCAGGTAGCTTTCGGATCTCATCCTCTTTCAGAGGTGAAATATCTGGTAAATGCCCTCCCAGTCAATCTCTGGTTAGAGTTTGTTGTGTTCCGGGATATCCTTGAAAGGGGATATTTCACAAGCATGGTGGTGGACCATAAAACATTTTACCTCTGAAAAGAGCTAAAAACCTCCACTTGGCGACCCCACGACCCTGAACAGACCTTAAGACTCCACTGGAAAGAACCCTGATCATCATAATATCATTCAAACTCAGTTAGAGGACTGTGGGATTGAAATTTAGGTAAACAGATTAGTTAACCATTCAAAGACTGTCATATCTGGTTGAACTTGTCTTGTTTATTTGGGTCTGAAAAACACAGCATAGTGGCGCCTAGAAAGATTCACACTAGAGCTTATCCTGACCCTGATCCACCTGAAGTAGTTGATAACCCAGAAAGTAATTTTAGGAAGTCTCCTAAGATTAAATTATCAACTGTTTTCAGACCACCCTTGAGAGCTAAATCAGTTCCTGAACATCTTTCAGCTCTACAAAAATCACAAGTTGACTTAGTAAATCCATTTAGAACTAGGTCATTTGATGATATAATCCAGCTAGATTTTGAGTCTTCACTTTCTTCTCCTGAAACTAGTGAACATCTTGGTAGTAGAGAAACAACACCTCCTGATTTACATTTCCTCCACAACCTAGGTGTCTCTCATCCAAGATCGGCTCAACAATCTACTGCTGTTCTATCCACACCCCTTCATCCAACATCCACTGTCCAAACCACTCCACTCCAACCCGCTTTCCCTTTTGTTAATCCACCCCTTGTAAATCCACCTCCACCTCCTTCCATGGCTGCATGGTATTCTCCCTTAGTCCTTCCTGCACCATTAGTCAACCTTCCACAGGACTATCAGTCCAAAATTCCATTATATGATGCTAACAATACTACAACTGCATCACAACATGTGGATAAGATGGATGACTATTTTGACAGAAATGAAATTGATGATGATTCTGTCAAACTTAGGTTATTTTATCAAAGCCTGGGGGGAGAAGTAAGAAAATGGTTTAAAAGTTTAGCCCCCCATAGTATCAATGATCTCCAAGGCTTTCATCAAACATTCTTAAAAAAATGGGAAGTTAAAAATAATCCTCTCCAAATCCTTTCTGATTACAAGAACCTTCATAGAAACCCTGGGGAAAGTGTCCAAGCTTATTGCACTAGATTCAATAGTGTGTATAATGCAATTTCCCTAGAGCTAAAACCTCCACAAGGCTCAAGTTTAAACAAGTTTCCTGAAGGGTTTGATTCTGACATGACTTATCAGCTGAGAGAAAGAGATTTTGCAACCCTTGAAGATATGCAAAGAGGTGCTCTTTCGGTAGAAGTCAACCTGATGGAGAAAAGAGAAAGGATGAAAGCTGAGAAGAGAGTATCTTTTAGAGAGGAATATACACCATCTACTTCTAGCTCAAAGATGGAAAGAATGATGGAAGAAATTATGAAAGAGATGAGTATAATCAAGAGAGCACAAGCAAGCCAAAACCAAACTGCTCCTCAAAATAGAATCCAGAACCAGAATCAAAATGTTAGAAGGAACCAACCTCCAAACAGACCTAGGGAAGATGATCAGAAGATCACTCCTCCCTTTCATCAAAACTATGTAAGTGAGGTTGAAGAAATGGATCAAACAACAGAGGAAGATGATATCAACCTATTTGGGGTAGATGATGATGACTTTGAGGTTCATTATGATAAAAAACAAGGCCTTTACACACCTTATGATGACAAAAGAGATGATAATGAAAATTATTATCCAAACATGGAAAATGCCATCGCAGAACCTCGAAGAGAATATGACCTTAGAAGTAAATCTAGTCAACAAAACCCCAAAAACAAAACCTCTGACAAATCCTCACAAAACAGCACTGCAACCAAGCCTAAAGTTGTCAAACAAAAGGATAAAATAGTGGATGAAAATTCTGATAAAGGTGAAGGAAAAAGCACTCAAGATAATGAAAAACAGAGTGTAGACATTAGTAGTACTAACACATCAGATAATACTCCTGTTAAAACAATTTTATCAAATGTAAATAAAACAAATCAGCAAGCTAACATTGCTGATAAAGTGGCAGTTAATAAGGCTGAAACCAGCACTTTAAAGAACCAAATTCCTTTCAGCCTGGAGCAGGAAATCTCAAAGATCAAAATTTTTGTTCCCCTCACCGAGTTAGCTGCCCAACATGTATATAGGACCCAAATTTTGAAAGCTTTAAATTTAGAAGACAACAATGACACTGTCAATCTTAACGATGACCAACCAGAGCTTATTTTTGGTCCAAATATTGAAGGAAAATATCAAGAGGGACCTGTTCCTCCCTTTTATGTGAGTTTTAACGTTCATGACAAGATTTTTCACAATGCTATGCATGACTCAGGGGCTTCTCATAATCTAATGCCTAAAGCTGTAATGGAGATCCTGGGTCTAGAAATCACCAGACCTTATAAATACCTTTACTCTTTTGACTCAAGCAGAGTAAAATGTTTAGGATTGATCAAAGACCTCTGTGTTAACTTATCCCAAATTCCAGCCAAATGCTTAGTCATGGATATTGTTGTGGCTGATGTGCCCCCAAAGTATGGAATGTTACTCTCAAGGTCTTGGGGGGCTAAGTTACAAGGGACTATGCAAATGGACATGACCTATGTGACTATCCCTATTTTCAATCAAACTAGAAGACTTTACAGGGAATCCCATATGAAATACATAGTCACAAGCCAAGACAAACCACAAAACTCTCCTGTCTATTCTGTTAATACAGGCCTCGATTCTTTTATCATGTTTAATGATGAAACACTTAGTGAACAAGTCACTTTAACAGAATTAATGGCCAATAGAGAGGAGGAGGTAAAGACCAATGAACTGTCAAAATAGTTTGCTGAGCCTTTAAACAACAACAAACCAGATATGGGTTTTGAACTACAAGTCATGTGTCCCTTGCTTCTAAGCATTGAGAGTCAAGAATGTATCCCTCAAATAAATGAAAATCTGGGGAAATCAAAACAAATTCAACTCAGTGCTGAGATTCCACAACAACCCTTGAGCACGACAGTTGAAGAGGAATCTAACCAAGATAAAGCCGAGAAAAGTCCTCTCTGGAGTATGTATTTTGATGGGTCATGCACTAGAACCAACGCTGGTGCAGGTGTCTGGATTACTAACACTGAAAACAACCACACAGAATGCATTTCATGCAAATTAAACTTTCAGTGTTCCAATAACATAGCAGAATATGAGTCCCTTCTCTTAGGTTTACATCTTTTGAAAAGGTTAGGAGCTAGAAGAATAAATGTATATGGGGATTCTGAATTGATCATTCGGCAAGTAAATGGGGAGTATAACGCAAATCATCCCAGACTTAGAGCCTACCGGAATGATGTCATGGACCTTTTAAAAACATTCGAGGAGTCCAAAGTAATTTTTGTCCCAAGGAAAAGAAACATTGCAGTCCACAATTTAGCCTTTGCAGCTAGGACATGCTTAGCGCCATTTGAAACCAAAGACTGTACAACTGAGATAAAGTTTAGACCAGCAGTGCCTGATAATAAGAAGTATTGGCGGGTGTTTGAAAATGACAAACAAATAGAAGACTTCATGCAATTTAGAAATGAATTTGAACTGAACAGTTCAGACTCAGACTATGAAACAGACTGCAGTGAAGAAAACTTTCTTGATGAAGAAGAACCATCTCCTGAGCCTGTCCATATTAACCTATTGTCTAGCAAACTTACGAACGAAACAGCGGAGTTGGAAACTCTCCATGCTAAAGATGAAAGTTTGCCTAGAGGTCTGGCCCCTTTAGAAGAATTGTTTGATTTCGACGATGTGGCCAAAAAACCAAAGCTGGAACCTGTAGAGACTGAAGTGGAGGAGTGCAATATAGGCAGTGAGGAAAAACCAAAAATGATTAAATTGTCTAAAACTTTACCAGCTCACATTAAACTCAAATATATAGAGTTGTTTAAAGAGTTTTCTGATGTTTTTGCATGGAGTTACGAAGATCTTAAATCCTATGACACTGAAATAATACAGCACAAAATTCCCCTTAAATAAAACCAAAAACCGTTCAAACAGAAGCTGCGCAGAATAAACCCTGTTCTGTTGCCTTTGGTTGAGAAGGAGATTAAAAAGATGTATGATGCTGGCATTATTGTCCCTATTAGATATTCTGAGTGGGTGTCTAATCTGGTGTCTGTTAGGAAGAAAACTGGAGAAATCAGGCTTTTTATATACTTTAGAGACTTAAACAAAGCTTCATTAAAAGACAACTACCCTTTACCCAAGATGGATCATATTTTACATAGGGTGGTAGGGTCTAGAAGAATTTCTCTGCTGGATGGCTATTCAGGGTACAACCAGATCTTGGTTTACCCTGTTGATCAATTAAAGACAGCCTTTACTACACCATGGGGCACTTTCATGTATGTGAAAATGCCCTTTGGTATAATGAATGCTGGAGCAACCTTTCAAAGAGCCATGGACATAGCATTCTCGGAAGAATTGGGCTTCTTCATCATTATCTATCTTGATGATGTCACTGTGTTTTCAAAAACAGATGAAGAACACTTAGAACATTTGCAGAAAGTTTTTGAGAAGTGCAGAAGGTTTGGAATATCTTTAAACCCTAAGAAGACACTATTCGGTCTCCAAGAAGGTAAACTTCTTGTACACATTATTTCAGAAGAGGGTATAAAGATAGATCCAAAGAGGATTAAGGCCATATTGCAAATCTCTCATCCTTGAAACATCAAGGAGTTGCAATCTTTCATTGGAAAGATCAAGTTTTTGAGAAGGTTCATCCCTAATTTAGCTGAGCTCCTTAGGAATATCTCAAACATGCTGAAAAAGGAGCAAGGGGTAAAATGGACCTTGGAAGCAAAGAAGTCCTTTGAACTGGTGAAACAAGCGTTGACCAAAACACCGGTTCTGATAAGTCCTGATTTTTCAAGAGATTTTTATATTTTCTCATTTGCATCATAACATACCATAGATGCTGTCCTTTTACAGAAAAATCCACAAGGACAAGAGCAGCCCATCGCATTCTTTAGCAAGGCATTGAGGGATGCCCATTTGAAGTATAACATTATGGAGAAGCAAGCTTTTGCTTTGGTTAAAGCATTGAAAGACTTTAGAGTATACATCCTTCATTCACATATTATTGCCTTTGTTCCAAACTCAGTTGTTAAAGACGTTCTAACACAGGATCTAGATGGTAAGAGAGGTAAGTAGATTGCTATCATCCTTGAATATGATTTAGAGATAAAACCCACTAAGCTCATCAAAGGCCAAGGTCTAGCTAGATTAATGGCTGAATCAAATTGTGAAGTTCTTGATATTCATATGATTAATGTTTTAGATGATCAAGAGGAAATCTCAACACCCATTGTTGAAAACCATTTTATGAATTCCTCTTGGTATGCTGATATTCTTTATGTTCTGCTTAATTTGAATATACCTCCTGGTTTGACAAAAACAAAGGCAAGGTTCCTCAAATTGAAAGCTGTAAACTATTGCATTATAGATAAATGTCCGTATTGGAAAAATGCAAGTGGTCTATTGCTTAAATGTTTTCCTCAGTTTGATGCAGAGAAGGTTAAGTACCAGTTCCATGAAGGAGAGTGTGGAGGTCATTTGTACTGGAAGACAACAACCAACAAAATTTTTAGGGCTGGTTTCTATTGGCCTACTCTTTTCCATGATGTACACCAGATGATCATAGCCTGTCATAAGTGTCAACTTTTTGAAGGCAAAATAAAACTGCTACCCCTCCCTCTGCATCCAATCACTGTTGAAGCCCCTTTTCAACAATGGGGACTTGACTTTATAGGAGAAATCCATCCCCCATATTCTGCCCAGCACAGATGGATTCTCACTGCCACAGACTATTTCACTAAGTGGATAGAAGCCATTCCTTGTAGACAGGCCAATGATTCAGTTATCATAAAATTTATGGAGACTAATATTCTCTCCAGATTTGGCTGTCCTACCAAGATCATCACTGATAATGCAACAGCTTTTGGATCAAAGAAGATGGTTGAGTTCTGTCACAGATATCAGATAACATTGGGGCATTCCACGGCCTATTACCCTCAAGGTAATGGACTTGCGGAATCCTCAAACAAAATTTTAGTGAACATAATCAAGAAACTGTTGGAGGACAACAAGAAGTCTTGGCACACAAAGTTGATTCATGCACTTTGGGCTGACAGATTGACTTTGAAGAAATCCATTGGTATGTCACCCTTTTAGCTTGTGTAGGGTACTGATGCAATTTTTCCAAACAGCCTTGGTGTACCAGTGATAAATTTGATTCAAGAGTTGTAGACTGAAGATAATGACATGATCAGAAGAATAAATCAGACCATTCATCTTCAGCAAACCAGAGAGGAAGTTTACAACAAAGCATTGCAGAAAAAAGATAGTATTAAAAATCTTTTTGACAGAAGAACAAAGGCCAACAATTTCAAGATTGGGGACAAAGTTTTAAAGTGGGGCTCAAGAAGGGAAGAGAAGGGCAAGAATGGAAAATTTGACAACCTATGGCTTGGCCCGTTCTCTATTCATTCAGCTGCTGGTAACAACACATTTTTCTTGCAAGAGTTGAATGGAGCAGAATTGTTTGGGGGTCCTGTCAATGGAAGGATGCTTAAGCATTACTTCTCTTGATTCATGTTATGTTTTGAAGCCTTTTTATCTTTTCCATTATAAATATTTCATCCACCATTGCATTCAAAGTTGTAAAAAACAAAAATACAAAAACAATGAAAGGAAAGAAAAGAGGGCAGATTTTGAAAACAAGCAAGGTATAGCCCCATACCAAAAAAAGAGAGACAAATCTGAAAGTGTGCAAGATCAAATGCCACTCCTGAAAAACACACTTCTAGTTAGTCAAACTGTTTAATCTTGACTAATTCGCTTTAAATTTTCTACTGATAGGATAGTGAATTTGATATGCCAAACTGTCTAATCTTGGCTTATCAGTAGATAGTTTAGGATATAAATTAAAGGTTCAAACATGTTCAAAACCTGAACCTCAGTTTCCAAAGAGAGATGACTCAAATATGTTTTATTTTCTGAGTCAAAAAGATGTAAAAATCTGGTTCTAATCAGCTCAAAATCTGAACCAGAAGAAAAGGAAAGACAGCTCAATAAGAGTCAAAACAGAGCTGTGAAAAGACGAAGGAAATGTTTCCAAATTTTCAGATCTTAAGCCTTCCATTTTTTATTTAATTTTTGTGAAATAAATGTCTATGTGCAGCTTGTATTTTATGCCATAGACCAGCATCAAGTTAGACTGTTCAATCCTGACTTGAGTGCTTTTCAATTTCTATTGTAGAAATTACAGAATAAAGATCTGTTGGACAATTTAATCCCAACAGATAGTAGATTAGGTAGAGAATCATCTGAACTCAACTGTTAAATCTGAGTTCAGGGAGAAATAAGGAGTAGAATTAGATTAGATTTACTGCTTTCAAAAGAATAAAATGTGTAAAAGATTTTTCCAATCCAAGTGCACTCTAATGAAGGAAAAAATGTTAAATCTGTAGGATTGGGTAGGTAGAAAGTTGTATTGATGAAGATCCATTGCTTTTATGACTGCTAATACATTTTCAGAGAAAATCATCCCAGCACAGGGAGAGCAGCCCAATGGATTAGGAAACTGATCATCCTCCCAGAGAACATTAAAGGATCAGGCACATGGTCAGCCTCCCAGAGAATGCAGGTCTGAAAGTTCTTGATGCCTTCAAGAAGGCACCATCCCCAAGTGGAGCCACTGTTAGCCACCTGTAAAATTTGATTATCCCAAAAAGGTGGCTAAATCTATTTCTGAGCCTTCAAGGAACAAATTTTCTCACTAAAAACTGTTGGCTCTTGAAGACTTTTGAAGGCCTCATGCCTCTGTCCAAACCTTCACTGCTGTTCCCATCTTGAAAAACTCTGAAATCCTGTTGTTCCCATCTTGAAGTACTGCTGCAAGCTTCTTTTTCCCTTTCCCTCTCTTTAAATACTAACCTCATTTTCTACCCCTTCATTCCCCATGAAAATCCCTCCTTTGCATGTTTCTTCCCTTTCCACTACATAAAAACCCTTGATAAGGTTCTAAGACCTCTTCTTAGCCTTATTGAAACCCTCATTTCGTTTGAAAAAATGTTGAAAAATCATGAAAATACATTGTTTTGACTTAAGCCCTTCGGGTTTAGCCTTAAGCTCCCTTCCTTTTACAAACCTCCAGTCATATAACCCTCCACGCACCCAAGGGCCCCGCAGCCGGGCGCCTAATCATATTTTATATATTCCGCCCACGAAAAAACATTAAAACCTTTGTTTTAAATTAAAACTTGGTTTTTAATTATTTTTCATTTCTCCGTTGTTTCCATTTTTAAACTATCCCGCACCGTCGATCTGATCTGCAGATCGGACGGTGTGGAGTGCGTCTTTCCGTGGTCCCCACCGCTCGAAAGCCGGTTGCCCAAAACCGGCGGTATCCATCGCACCGCCTTCGGGCAAAAGGTTGTTTTCCCCCGATGGCCAGTGATTCCATACACTTGCCACCATGCGTCCCGTGTAATATTTGCAAAACCGTCGTCCATCCGTCGTCCATCACGCATTAATGTTCGGACCGGGATGCCCAGCGATATCACTATCCACCGTCTGATCTAGGGCGGTCCATCCAACGATGATCGCTCACCGAAGATGCCCGACAATTAAAGAAGGTGCCCACGCGATAACCGGGCTACGGCGCGTCGTCCAAGCAATCTCCGCCGTCGATCTGATCTGCAGATCGACGATCCACATTTCATCGCCCATTTTCTCTCCGTTTGACTTTCAATTTCCGTTCCCGACCGTCTATCTCTGTGCGATCGACGGCTCAGATTCAAATCTTCTTCCACCCGTTCCATGATCTCTCCGATCAATCCTGACCATTGGATGATGCCATCCAATGGCCCCGCTCTTTCCACACGTCCTCTGAAGCAGTCAAACTATATACGCAGGATTTTATAACTTTTGTTTGTATTTTGCAGGGTTTAATGTTTTTCCGCTATAAATTGAAGAAATTCGAAAGTAGAGGGTGACGACCCTCCCGCGTTTGATTCATCGAGGGAAAATCATTCACAGGTGCCTAATTTCATGTTTTCATCGATGTTTATCCAAGCACTAATGCCAGATGACCCTGCACGACCCTGCACATCAGCAAAAAACCATGGATTTGGCACAGGCAAAGTGTATCAGAGACGAAGACCAGAATTAACCAGAACAGAGGATTAAAGGACAGATTTGTAAAGATTACGTCTAAGATGCTTATCAAAAGCCTAATCCCCAAATAAAACACAGTTTACAGAAAACCTAAAGTGTTTTATCAAGAAAGGATACTTCCACTGCCACAATCTGAGGCAAATCGATTCCTCTCTGCTACCATAGTGCCACCTATTCCTCAAAGTACTCAATCAGGGGCCGAAGTTATTAATCGAATGAAGATTTTCACCTCAGCACAGCTGAAAAAGTTACTTCTGCAATGAAACTTAATGCAAAATATATCTGCAGAGTAACCCTAGCGTCACATAGAGCCTCAAAGGTCAACAAAGCTCCCACCGAGCTTAATTCATAAGTGTAAATCAATTAATACAGTGAAACACCTGTACAGTTTCTTCATTGAGCCCCTCAAGGGCCAAGAAGACATTAACTCTATATTAATTTTAATTAAGATCTTTTATCAGATCTCACCTCCTCATTCTTCTATATATACTACAGCAGAAGATGAGTGAGGGGTTGGTTGTAGAACTTTGATATACATTTGAGCAAAAAACTTCTGATTGTACATAGTATTCACTGGCTCTTGGAGCTTTGCTGGTGATAGATAGGTTAGGCTGAGATGTGTAGATGGTTGCTAACCTAAAGCACTGGACTTAAAGCTGTAACTGGTTTGGAGCATCAATACAAGCTGATTTATGGGATCCTGGTCTATGTTGACGGTGATGTTTTTCTTATTGTAATCTGTTATTTTGTTTCCGTTTCCTTTTGTGTTTCATATTATCTTGTAAAGAACAACATGCACAGAGTTAGGATCTACTGTACAACAATAACCTTCTCTGACTGAAAATCTTTATTTATATGTTTTCTTCCAATCTGTGTTATTCAAGAATGATTTAATTGAGTTTAAGCATAGGAATGCTGGCGTTCCCTCGTCTTATTGTCTTAGCTGAATATTATTCTTAGATGTTATTTTCAGTATATGTTTTGTGAAGATGAACTAAGGAAGATATGGTGAGCCCTGGTCCTAGTATGATCCCACAGACTATCTGATTGTTTCCCTTTGAATGTGTCAAAAGCTGGCTAGTTTCAAAGTACTTACCGGATCTTAGGCCATCCTGTTGTTATCTTTGTATCTATCTTGGAAGTAACCAAGTAAAAGAAGAGCTAGGAGAGGATTTGTGGTGAGCCCGGCCCACTAGTTTCTACTCCAAAATTTTCCTTCAGGTTTCCCTTTGTTTTGAGATGTTTTCTATTGAAAGTGTATCAAAGGCTGGCTAGTTTCAAAGTACTTACCAGATCCTAGTTCCCGCGTTCGATTCATCGAGGGAAAATCATTCACAGGTGCCTAATTTCACGTTTTCATCGATGTTTATCCAAGCACTGATGCCAGATGACCCTGCGCGACCCTGCACATCAGTAAAAAACCATGGATTTGGCACAGGCAAAGAGTATCAGAGACGAAGACCAGAATTAACCAGAACAGAGGATTAAAGGACAGATTTGTGGAGATTACGTCTAAGATGCTTATCAAAAGCCTAATCCCCAAATAAAACACAGTTTACAGAAAACCTAAAGTGTTTTATCAAGCACGGATACTTCCACTGCCACAATCTGAGGCAAATCGATTCCTCTCTGCTACCATAGTCCCACCTTTTCCTCAAAGTACTCAATCAGGGGCCGAAGTTATTGATCGAATGAAGATTTTCGCCGCAGCATAGTCGGAAAAGTTACTTCTGCAATGAAACTTAATGCAAAAGATATCTGCAGAGTAACCCTAGCATCACACAGAGCCTCAAAGGTTAACAAAGCTCCCATCGAGCTTAATTCATAAGTGTAAATCAATTAATACAGTGAAACACCTGTACAGTTTCTTCATTGAGCCCCTCAAGGGCCAAGAAGACATTAACTTTGTATTAATTGTAATTAAGATCTTTTATCAGATCTCACCTCCTCATTCTTCTATATATACTACAACAGAAGATGAGTGAGGGGTTGGTTGTAGAACTTTGATATACAGTTAAGCAAAAAAATTCTAATTGTACATAGTATTCACTAGCTCTTGGAGCTCTGCTGGTGATAGATAGCTTAGGCTGAGATGTGTAGATGGTTGCTAACCTAAAGCACTGGACTTAAAGCTATAAATGGTTTGGAGCATCAATACAAGCTGATTTATGGGATCCTGGTCTATGTTGACGGTGATGTTTTTCTTATTGTAATCTGTTATTTTGTTTCTGTTTCCGTTTGTGTTTCATATTCTCTTGTAAAGAACAACATGCACAGAGTTAGGATCTACTTTGTCTTGTTGATATCTTGTTGAAAATCTTCTTATGTGTTTTCTTCCAATATGTATTCAAAAGACTAGTTTAATTCGGTTTAAGCATAGGAATGCTGGCGTTCCCTCGTCTTATTGTCTTAGATGAATATTATTCTTAGATGTTATTTTCAGTATATGTTTTGTGAAGATGAACTGAGGAAGATATGGTGAGCCCTGGTCCCAGTATGATCCCACAGACTATCTGATTGTTTCCCTTTGAATGTGTCAAAAGCTGGCTAGTTTCAAAGTACTTACCAGATCTTAGGCCATCTTGTTGTTATCTTTGTATCTGTCTTGAAAGTAACCAAGTAAAAGAAGAGCTAGGAGAGGATTTGTGGTGAGCCCGGCCCACTAGTTTCTACTCCAAAAGTTTCCTTCAGGTTTCCCTTTGTTTTGAGATGTTTTCTATTGAAAGTGTATCAAAGGCTGGCTAGTTTCAAAGTACTTACCAGATCCTAGTTTACTTTTATGTTTTTCTTGAGTCCATGTCAAAGGATGACTAGTTTAAAAGTACTTATCAGATCCTGGGCTGCTCTTGTTTCTGCATCTGTTTGTTTCTCCTTCTTATTGTATCATTCCATTCCATAAATCAATCTTCAAAGAGATCCTTAGACATAGATGACTTGCCCCATGGACCACTCTTGCCTCTTGCTATTCCAATTAAACCCTATTTTGACTCCATAGCCCAATGGACTAAAACCTACAATTGTCTATCTTTTTGGTCGAAGCTTACTCTGATTGCTTGCAACTTCTCACCTTTGAAACTTTTGCACTCAGAACTTTCCACCTTGAACAGTAATCATGCTCAACCATCCAAAAAACAAACAAACCCTTGGCCTTCATAACTAGCCTAATATCATAAACCCCAAACTTCAAAGACAACTCCATCTTTGCACTTTTTGGAGAGATCCCTCTCCGGATTTAGGAGGGCTAGATCCTAGAATCCCAAAGTGGTTGAAACGATGTTGTTTCTGTAATTGGACTCTGCCAATCTTGCTAATAAATTACAGATCCCTAACAATGTATTCCTTTCCTGTAAATCCTTAGGCTCGACATTAATTGATGTCGTCTTCTGCTGTACGATTTTCCAGTGTTAACAACAGTATATATAAATCAAAGATTGAGATTTATCTCCAAAGTATTTATGTCCTTTTTACTCTTTTAATTAAATTGATTAATTAAAAGAATGACACATGAACATGTGTCATTTGAAGTGGTTTACAATTTTTTGGGCACCTGGTATTGATAAGCCATGGTATTATAACAAAATTTATTTATAGATTAAGATGTATAATGAAGTAATTATTTTGATGTTTATTATGGATTGATGTCCATAGAGATTTACCACCCATTTAACTTATATGGTTGTACTAGCAACTAGATAGCCAATACATGATAAATATTGAAACACTTACTTCATGAGACATATCATGTAGCTAAAAATTTAAAATAATAAAAGTTAATTAAATTATATATTTATTTTAAATTATTATTACTATTTTTTGTGGGCCAAAAATTTATATTTATTGATTAAAATATTGCATCTGATATTCTCGAGGATCATTTCTCTCTGGGCCTCACTCTGACAAGATTTTTTGGCCATGAGAGTGATACAAACACTAACATTCAACCAAAATTCATCACATATTAATGAAGAAAATTAGGTGCAAGATTAGGATCTGGAGCAGTAGGAGGACTTGGGTCATGATGGGAATGGAATTCCACACGAGCAAGGCAAGTCTCCATCTTATCAAGTCTGTTATTGTTGAGTCTCTTCCCACATGTACCCAAGTAACCAACCTACCGGGGTAAACATGCGACGAGAGACTACTACTATGAGATTCAACCTCCTAGATGACCTTGAGGAAGTGGAACCAACATAAACCTGACAAATAGACCTTACACAACATCAAAAAAACCTCCAGGGGGTAAACCACCCTCCTAGACCCCTGAAACTTGCAGGGGACCTGGATTTTGACCCTCTTGAGCCTTAGCCATGGGCATATAAGGCAAGGGAGTGGATATAGACCTTTAGCTGTGGGATAACCTTTGCAAGGTAGTGGCTAGGGCCCCAAACAATCAATTATGTGCCTGCAACTTCGAGACTTATGCCACATGTTTAGCCCCTGAGCCTAGATAATTTCCCAGAACTTCATGTAACTTCAAGAGAGGATAAATAACATTAAAAAAAAAATACATGGAAGCAAACACATCATCAGGAACTCATCCAACCCCACCCAACCATGACAGGAATTTCGTCAAACATGTCACAAAAATTTCATCTACAGGTGTGAACGACATAATTCAACATAGGGGTCTAATACTTATTTGAGAATCGCTAAGAAGAATTTCTCCCTTACATCATAAGCTGCAATATAATCTATTTTACCATAGATACATTATATATTCATTTACAGGTAAAACATAGATAGGGCCATACATCATCACTGATAAAAGACATGCTTATAACCAACATTATAACAACATAAATACCGTGGATATGAGATCAATTAAATCCACATAATAATCAATACATTTGCATAGAAAATACCAAAGGAATGAGCTTTTCATCATTGAGTGTAAAAACAAACTGGAGATGAAACTTCCACGTTCCACCTAACTTCCACGTTCCCTTGTTGGCATTTAAGTAGCTTCCATTAAACACAAAGTAGCTCTACTAACCTCTTACTTGACCTCGCTCTTATTACTACTACTTTCCAGCTATAATTTAACAACCCAATTTCCAATTCTTTTGAGCTTGTATTTCAAGCTCCACATTGTGTTTTACAGGAGTTGGTGGGGGTATTGTTATGGGACGACAATTTCCTTACCTTATATCCAAGTATGAGGGAGATAACTAAGGGTATGAAAATGAAAACTCTAGGCTTAGTAGAACATTGACTCTGGGCTTGCATTGGTGAAGATGGAGTTGGTGGGGGTATCGTTATGGGATGACAATTCCTTTACCTTAGATCCAACTTTGAGGGAGATAACTAAAGGTATAACAATGCAAACTCTAAGCTTTAAGTAGAGCAATCTGGGCTTGCATTGGTGAATTTGGATTTTCTTTTTCTTTGAATTTACTTAGCCCAAGTGAATAGCCTCATTTCACTATTCATAGAGGCATCCCTTGATAGCAACTAGTCTCTTATGGGTTGGTTATGGCATATGGCTATTTAGTGGTCCTAGTTCCAAAAATGGCCAGTAATTAAAAAATATTCCAAAGGTGAAATCAAAGTCATTTCAATTTATTTTCTTTATTTATCTCATTTTACTATTTATAATATACATGATTTTAGCATATGCATCTTTGGTTCGATTCTTTATATATGAAATTCACTAAACTTGTGGTGCTTCTCTCTATATATCATTTTACTACTCTATTATTATCTCTATATATCAATTTGTTGATCATATTTTACAACTTGATTTTATAATATTCATCTTTGACTTAATTTTTAACATTTGAAATTCACTAAAATTATTGCTGCACTAAAAAAAACAAATTAACTAGTACTTAAAAAAAAAATTTACTCCAACTAATGGTAAGATAATCAAGACAAAAACCTCCCAATGGTTTTATATGAAAAACTAGAAGGGGTCAAGAAAGATATAATCATTCTTGCAACATAAAAGCTAAATATCTCCCATATTGAGTATGTGAATTAAATAGTATATTTATTGAGTTTTCATATGGTATTAGTTTATTTAATTTTTTTATAATTGTTTTAAAAGGAATTAAAATGTAGACTATACGTTGTATTTTAATTAAAACTAGGTTTGAATGGACCAAAAATATTTTAATAATTGTTTTCATGAATTTGTTCCATTTTTAACTAGGAAAAGAGAAAGTTTGAGATTTTTGAATAATGTGATTCAGGTGCTTCAAGTAGAATTATCTATTATTTCATATATAAATCATTATTCTTCTATTAAGCTACTTAAGCTAATCAATCTCCTAAGTTTTTCATTTATAACTCTAGATCTTTGATTTCTTTATGCTTTCAATTCATTCATCACTAAGTTTATCTCATATTATATCTAGGTTGGATACTCTCTTTTGAGCTCCTAAATTGGTACAAACATAAAACCTAAGCCATAAATTCGTAGAAAGACAAAAATACTCAACTACTAAATTGACAAAAACATAAAATCCAATGCTATTTTGGAACCAAACACAAAAATTTGGAACATGCTCTTTTATGTTATAAGAGATTCCAATAGAATGAATGAAGCACATATATGCAATATATGTAAGTATATAAAATCAAATAAAAGACATTTGAACTGGTCATTTCATTACCATCATTTCATCCAACATTCATTTTAGATCAATTATTCCATACCAATAATTAGTGACTTTCAAAAACAAAGAATTAGTGTGGTTGGAGCTATTAGCCACCTATAAAAATTTGTCATATCAAATGGTGGCTAAATAATTTTTAAGCCTTCAAGAAACAGTTTTATGGCCAAATTGTGAGTTCTTAAAGTCTTATGTAGATAACTTATCCTTTAGTTAATCTTCACTGCTGTTTCCCTCATAATCCTGAAAAATCTGCTGTTTGCAAAGAGAGAAAAATGCTCAAAAAACCCATTTTACCCCTCCTTCTATTCATTAATGACACCATTTTTCATCCCCTTTTTCTTCATAAAATTCCTCCATTTCCCTCATTTTCCTTCATTTCCTTCATAAATTCCCTTTGATAAGGTTTAAAACTCCTTTTTTAACCTTATCGGAATTCTCAAAATCCTTCAAAAATCCTAAAAAACAGTCTTTTTGCACTAAGGCCTTAAGCCCCTTTGGCCATAGCCCCACCTCCTTTTTTCCGCATAAAACCGAAGCTGTAACCCGCAGTTAATCCCCTATCGCTCAATCACAATCGAGGTTTTCTATTTTCCTTATTACCTTTTACTTTTGAAAACTCTGATTGCGATAGACCCTTTTCTTTTAAACCCCCAATCCCTTCACCTTCTTCACATAACCCAGAACCCCGCAATCGGGCGCTAAAACACCAAAAAAAACATGTCCAAACCCTTTTTCCTTCTTTTTTTTATGAAACCCGACGATATGTTTTAAAGAAAATCTGGGCCGCCAATCTCTGCAAGATCAACGACCATCTGCTCATCGCATCGCGCCTATTCTTCATACTGCCTCCAGCAGATGCGATCTCCGATTTAATCTGGATCGTCGATCATGCTTTGATCTGACGGTTGATACTCCATCGCATTGCAAAAAATCCTTTTGTCCATTCCCTTTCCCTCCTCCGATTGTGATCCCGCGATTTAATCTGAACCGTTGAACCTGTTAGCTCCCTGTAATTTCAGGAGATTGGCGAGACCAAAACTGCAGAGAGAACATTTGAACCACTTTGGGATTCTAGGATCTAGCCCTCATAAATCCAGAGAGGGATCTCTCTAATAAGTGCAAATATTTATTTATCTTTAAGGCTTTAATTTTGATATTAGGCTAGTTATGAGGAACAGGGTTTTGTTGGTTTTGGTTGGGCTAAGATAAATGAAGGTGAAGGAAGTCTAAATGAAGGGTGAAGGTGTATGAAAGTGAAAGATTGATTTAGCTAACAAGATAGGCAAGAAACAACTTCAATCCATTGGGCTATGGAGTCATAATAGGATTTAATTGGAACAACAAGGTTCAAGAGTGGTTCATGGGGAAAGTCATCTATGTCAAAGGATCTCTTTAAAGTTGATTTTATGGAATGAAATGAAATAATAAGGAAGGGAATTAAACAGATGAAGAACAAAGAGTATCCTAAGATCAAGTAAGTACTTTGAAACTATCTTGATTTTGGCATACACTTAAGAAAAACGTAAAATTTATCTAAGATCAGGTAAGTACTTTGAAACTAGCCTGCTTTCGATGCACTTTCAATAGAAAACATTTAAAACACAAATAGAATAGCTTAAAGTCAAGTAAGGACTTTGAACCTATCCCGCTTTCAACATATTCAAAGGAAAACTTTTCAAAGCAACTGTTGGAGAAGAAAACTAGAGGACACGGCTAACCATAGACTTCCCTAGTTCATTCTTTAATTAGTAAAGTTATCAAGACAACACTTAAGATAAACAAAGAATAGTCTAAGATCAGGCAAGGACTTCGAACCCAGCTTGCTTTCAACATAATCTTAGGGAAACTTTCAGACAACTTTTGGAGAAGAAACTAGAGGATAGGGCTAACCATAGACTTCCCTAGTTCAAATTTACTTAGTAAACACTGAAAATAACATTCAAAAACAATTTTTAAAATCTAGACAGTAAGAGAAGGGAACACCAACATCTTGACTGCTTGGACTGTATTAAATCATTCATAAACAACACAATTAGAAGAAAACATACAGATAAAGCTTATCAGTGAGAGAATGGTACTTTTGACAGTAAATCCTAACTCTATAATTGCTATTCTTTATCAGAGAAGATGGATAGAACGGAAACAAAAAGAAAATAACAATTTACAATAAGAAAAAAATCACCGTTGACATAGACCAAGATCCCATAGATCAACTTGTATTTGATGCTTCAAACCAGTTACAATCTTCAAGTCCAGTGGGTCTCTACAGCTTCAAACTTCTCATCTCAACTTAGGTATCTTCAATTACAAACAGAGCTTACAACAACTTCAAAAAACTATTTACATGCAACAGATATTCAGAGACCAACCATTGCCTCATCTTCTACAGAGGTATTTATAGAAGAAACAAGGAGGTGGGATGTAAAATAAGATCTTTAGGCTCAATTAATACAATTAATGCTTGTTGACCTTTGAAGGGCTTAATGGAGAAGTGTTTATGATATTTCCTCTGTATTAATTGATTTTTATTAAGTTATTGAGCTACTTAGGAAAATTTGTTGACTTTAAGGTTCTTTGTTATCCTTATAATAACTTTGCTGACAATTGTAATAAGTTCTTTTGATTTGAAATAATTGTTTAGCTGTATTGAGGCAAATATGTTTTGTTCTACAATAACTATGCCTCCTTTGATTGCTGCGAGACTGTAGGTGGCTTTTGGCAGTTGGAGAGGATTCAATTAGCCTCTGATCTGGCAGTGGAGGCTTCTTGGTTTGATAGAATTCTCTATCTTTCCCTAAAACACATTTAATTCACTTTAGTTCTGTGTTTTAGGACAAATTAGGCTTAATCTGTGTCTTTCGGTCTTCAGGCTATCTTTAACTGTGGATTAGGCCTTTGATAGCCAAATTTACGCCTTAATTTGTCTGTGATGATTGCTTTGTTTTTATTGCTTTTGCAGGCGCACAAAGGGTTTTATAATGTCGCTAGTGTTCATGAGGCACTGGTGAATCAATATGTGAAACTCTGCAGAGTGATCCTTTTGATGAATAATGGCCTGGGGGATCGTCATCCCCGACCTTTTATTTTCTTTTAAAACAACGGAAAAACCATTAAAACCTGCACAAATAAACGAAATTATAAAAAATCCTGCGGGATAAGGTTTAAACTGCTTCAGAGGTTTAGGTTAGATCGTGACCATTGGATGAAAGTCATCAATGGTGAGGATTTCTCACTGGGGTCAGATAGGGAGGCGGTTGGATAAACGGTGGTGGAGATTAAGTCCGGGCCGTTGATTTGCAAAGATCAACAGTCGAGATTGATCGAGAAAGTATAATGTAGAGGGGCAAAATTATAATGAAATGGAATAAATTGCAAAGGAAAATGGTCGAAAACCTTTGGCGGAAGGGAAATGGGTTAGAATGAAATTTGGGGTTTCGGAAAGAATCTAGGCCGTCGGATTGGATCAGCCAACAGAGATCAACGGCGGAGATTCGTTGATGAGGTCTCTTGGAAGAATGGCGGAGGGCGATAGTTTAATGGTTAGATTAAACTGGGACCGTTAGATCTCAGAGATCAACGGTGGAGATTAAAAACGAGGGAATGTAATGTAAATGGGGTAAGGTGGTTTCGGCCATAAAAACCATTGGTGTCGTGCTGCTTTGGGGCGGTTTTCAAACTTTACCAAAAAGACGCGATATAGGTCTCCGGCCGACACATGTCCTTAAAAAATCGCCCATATCGCGTAATTTTTAGGAATTAACTATCGGACTCATAATTACGCAATATGTGTCTCTGGCCATTGGATGAAGGGCAGGCAGATCCAATGGTGGAGATGAGAACGAAATAAGACAAGTTGTGTGGGCGGAAGAAGGTGGGGCAGGGTCAAGGCGATTTTAATCTGGGCCGTTGGATCAGGGAATGGACGGTCAGGATTTATTGGTGGGGAGGTAGGTCCAAAATGAGTTGGGCCTACTGGGTTGAATATGGACCATTAGATCTTCAATATGAACGGCCCGGATTAAATCTTGGGGAATTGAATGCAATACGAGAGGGGGTGTTCGGGCGGAGATTGGGTGATTGTGTGTCGTTGATTTGCAAAGATCAACGGTGGGTATTCACCGAAGAACTTTACACAATGGGGTTTTATGAAGATAAAAAAGGGTGTCAAGTTTTAATCTGGACCGTCGGATCTATGAAATGGACGGCCTAGATCCAATCGCGGGATCGCCAATTGGCAGAGGAGAGAGGAAGGCATACAACAAAACTTGCAATGCGATTATATGAGGGTTGTTCGATCTTAGAGAGATCGATGGTCGTGAATGAATCTGTGGGTTTTAATTTCGGAGGGCTGTGGCAGAGGGCGATTAATCTGGGCCATCAATTCTTGTGGATTCAACGGTCCAGATTGAATCGCAATGATCACAATTGGAGGAGGAGAGAGGAATGGCACAAGGATTTTTTATGATGCAATTGAATTAGAGCCGTCGATCTCAAACTTAGATCGACGGTGGAGATTAAGTTATGGATGCCAAAGGCGGGCATGCGGACTTTGGAACAGAGTGATGGGAACCGTCGAATCTGGGCATGATGGAGCAGATTGACGGTTGGGAAATAATCGCAAGGTCGCAATTGGAGAGGGGCAATAAACCATTTAAATGCATCCAATGAACATTTGCGATGCGAGATTCCGACGATCGTTGATCGGTTTTAGATCAACAGTTGGTATTCGCCAAAACAACAAACTGTCGGATTCTTTTCAAAACATAGGGAATTTGGATTTTTCATCAAATACAAAGGAAAGTTTGTTTCGGGAAGGGTTTTTATATACAAAGGACTTAATCGCGACCGGAAAATTTAAAAGCAAAAGGTAACAAGACAAGAGGGGAAGCCTGATTGCGATTGCACGATTAGGCCTTAGCACCAGTTGCAGCTCCGGGTTTTATGCGGGATAAAGGGGCTGGGGCTAAATCCAAAGGGGCTTAAAGCCTTAATGAAAATAAGACTGTTTTTACGATTTTTTTAGAATTTTCAAAGGATTTTGAAAGTTTCCGATAAGGTCAAAAAGGAGTTTTAAACCTTATAAAAGGGAATTTATGAAGGGAAGGAAGGAAAATGAGGGAAAATAGAGGAATTTCATGAGGAAAAAGGGGAAACAATGGGGGTTAATTATGAGTGAAAGGAGGGGTAAAATGAAAAGGAAAAATGGGTTTTTAGCAGTCTTTCTCCTCAGGAAAACAACAGTGAAGGTTTTCTTAAGAAAAAGAGACATCATTAAGACTTCAAGAACTCACAATTGGGAAATAAAATTGTTTCTTGAAGGCTACAAAGATCTAGCCACCATTTAATATGAATTTTTTTTATAGATGGCTAACAGTGGCTCCACATGGGATGGTGGCTTCTTGAAGGTATCAAGAACTTCAGACCTGTCTTCTCTGGAAGCAGATCAAATCCTCATCCATTGGGCTGCACTTTATTTCTTTGTTGATTTTCTTTTGCTCTGACAATGTTAGCAGCCATTAAAACCAATGGAATTATATCAAAACAAACTTTCTACCTACCCAATCCTAATGATCTAACATTTTTTCTTCTTTTCAGAGTGCATTTGGATTGGAAAACTCTTTTATTCTTTTGAGAAAACATAAAACTATTCTATTTCTACCCTTATTTCTCCATGAACTCAAATTAAGCTGTTGAGTTCATAAGCTTCTCTACCTAACTACACTCTGTCAGGATTAGACTGTCTGACAGATTTTTATTCACTAAATTCTAAAACAGGAAATTTAAAAGCAAACAAGTTAGGATTGAACAGTCTAATTTGTTGATGATCTATGGCATAAAGACAAGCTGCACATAGACAAAAATTTGCAGAAAAATAAAGCAAAATGGTGAAAGCTTAAGATCTGAAAACTAAATAACATCCTTCACTTCTCTTCCAGCTCTGTTTTTAGGCTTGTTTGAGCTTTGTTTTTCTCTGTTCACTAGTTCAAGTTTCAGGCATATTAGAACCAGTTCTTTTATTCTTGGCTCAAGATTTGATCAAGTTAGAGCCATTCTTTCTTTTTGGAATTCACAGGTTCAGATTTTGAGCTTATTTGAACCCTTTGTCTTCTATCCTAATCTTCCTAACTAATAAGCCAAGATTAAGCTGTTTGGAAAATCTAATTTCACTAACCTATCAACAGTAAATTCAAAACTAATTAGTCATGATTAGGTTTTATGACTAACTAGGAGTGTGTTTCTTAGGAGTGGAATTTGTGCTTGCACACTTTCAGATTTTGTTTCTCTTTTTTGGTATGGGGCTATACCTTTCTTGTTTTTACAATCTGACCTCTTTTTCTTGTTCTATTGCTTTTGTATTTTTTCATTTTCTAACTTTGAATGCAATGAAGAGTGTGATATTCACAATGAAAAAAATAAAAGGCTTCCAAACTGATATGGTCAAGAGAAATAATGTTTGAGCATCTTACCATTGACAGGACCCCCAAACAGTTCAGCTTCACTCAATTCTTGTAAAAAAGAGGCATTGTTACCAGCAGTAGAATGAATGAGATAAGGGCTAAGCCATAAGTTATCAAATTTCCCATGCTTACCCTTATCTTCTCTCCTTGAATCCCACTTTAACACCTTTTCACCAATGTTGAAATTACCAGCCTTTGTCCTTCTATTAAAAAGCTTCTTGATGCTTTCTTGCTTTTGTAATGCTCTGTTGTAGACTTCCTCTTTGGCTTGCTGAAGATGTATGGTCTGATTTATTCTTCTTATCATGTCATTATCTTCAGATTGTACTTCTTGGATCAACTTCATCACTAGCACTCCAAGGTTGGTTGGAAAAATTGCATCTATTCCATATACAAGCTAGTATGGTGACATCCCAATTGATTTTTTAAGTGTTAATCTGTTAGCCCAAAGTACATGTACCAGCTTTCTGTGCTATGACTTCTTGTTGTCCTCTAGCAACTTCTTGATTATGTTCACCAAACTTTTGTTTGAGGATTCTGCCAACCCATTACCTTGAGGGTAATAAGCAGTAGAATGACCCAAGGTAATCTGATATTTGTGACAGAATTCAACCATCTTTTTGGATCCAAATGAAACAACATTGTCATTAATGATCTTCCTAGGACAACCAAATCTAGATAGGATATGAGTTTCCAGAAATTTTATGATCACGGAGTCATTGGCTTGCCTAGAAGGGATGGCTTCTATCCATTTGGTAAAGTAGTCTGTTGCAGTGAGAATCCATCTATGTTGGGTAGATGAGGGTGGATGGATTTCTCCTATGAAGTCTAGATCCCACTGTTGAAAAGGAGCTTCAACAGTGATTGGATGCAAGGGTAAAGGAAGAAATTTTCTTTTGCCTTCAAAAAGTTGGCATTTATGATAAGCAATAATCATCTTATGGACATCCTAAAATAGGGAGGGCCAATAGTAACCAGCTCTAAGGATTTTGTTGGGAGTTGTATTCCAATAGAGGTGGCCTCCGCATTCTCCTTCATGGAACTCGTGCTTGACCTTATCTGCATCATTCTCAGGCAAACATTTAAGAAATAAACCACTAACATTTTTCCATTAAAGACATTTATCTAAAATGCAGTAGTTCACAGCCTTTAAATTTAAAAACCTTGCCTTTGTTTTTGTCAAACCAGGAGGTGTATTCAGATTGAGCAAAACATATACAACATCAGCATACCAAGATGAATTCAAGAAAATATTTTCAATAATAGGAGTTGACAACTCCTCTTGTTCATCTAATGCATTTATCATGTTAATATCAAGAGCTTCAAAATTTTATTCAGCCATTAATTTTGCTAGTCCTTGGCATTTAATGAGTTTAGTGGGCTTGATTTCTAAATCATATTCAAGTATCACAACTATCCACTTACCTCTTTTTCCATCTGGGTCCTGTGTTAGAATGTCTTTCACAACTGAATTTGGGACAAAGGCAATTATGTGGGAGTGCAGAATGTAAACTCTGAAGTCTTTTAAAGCTTTGACTAAATCAAAGGCTTGTTTTTCCATGATGTTGTACTTCAGAGGAGCATCTCTGAATGCCTTACTAAAGAATTCAATTGACTGCTCTTGTCCTTGTGGATTTTTCTGCAATAGGACAACAACCACTGTATGTTCTGATGCGAATGAAAAAATGAAAAAATCTTTTGAAAAGTCAGGACTAATAAGAACTGGTGTTTTGGTTAATGCTTGTTTTACCAGCTCAAAAGATTTATTTGCTTCCCAGGTCCATTTAACTCCTTGTTCCTTTTTCAGCATGTTCATAATGTTTCTAAGGAGTTCAGCCAAGTTGGGTATGAACCTTCTCAAGAAATTAATCTTTCCAATGAGAGATTGAAGTTCCTTAATGTTTCTAGGATGAGTGATTTTCAATATAGCCTCAATCCTTTTTGCGTCTATCTTTATCCCCTCTTCTGATATGATGTGTCTAAGAAGTTTACCTTCTCGGAGACCAAACATTGTTTTCTTAGGATTTAAAGAGAAACCAAATTTTCTGCATTTCTCAAAGACTATTTTCAAGTGTTCTAGGTGTTCTTCATCTGTTTTGGAAAAAACAGTGATATCATCAAGATAAATAATGATGAAGTAGCCTAATTCTTCCGAGAATGCAATGTCCATGGCTCTCTGAAATGTAGCACCAACATTCATTAAACCAAAGGGAATTTTCACATACATGAAAACACCCCAAGGTGTAGTAAAAAATGTCTTTAATTGATCATCAGGATGTACTAAAATTTGATTGTATCCTGAGAAGCCATCTAGCAAAGAAATTCTTTTAGAACCAACTACCCTTTGTAAAATATGATCCATCTTGGGTAAATGGTAGTTGTCCTTTAATGAGGCTTTGTTTAAGTCTCTAAAGTCAATACAAAGCCTAATCTCTCCTGTTTTCTTTCTAACTGACACTAAATTAGACACCCATTCTGAATATCTAATAGGAACAATAATCCCAGCTTCATACATTTTCTTGATTTCCTTCTCGACCAAAGGTAACTGAACAGGGTTTATTCTGCGTAGTTTTTGTTTAAATGGATTTTGGTTTTCCTTGAGAGGTATCTTGTGCTGAATTATTTGTGTGTCATAGGATTTGAGATCCTCATAACTCCATGCAAAAACATCAGAAAATTCTTTAAACAACTTAATGTATTTCGGTTTGATGTGAGCTAGTAAAGTCTTAGACAGTTTAATCATTTTTGGGTTTAGTTCATTGCCTATATTACACTCTTCTACTTCAGTTTCCATGGGCTCCAATTTTGGTTTTTTTTCCACATCATTGAAATCAAACAATTCTTCCAAAGGGAGCAGTCCTTTTGGAAAATCTTGCGTGTTAGATTGCAATGTTTCTAAGTCTTCTTTTTCTAAATATGCACTAATATTTGTGTTATGTTCAGGTTTATTAGCTAATAGATTTATAACAACATCCTCTTGAGAGTTTTCTTCTTCATCAAGTAGATTTTTTTTCATTAGAACAGTCTGTTTCATAATCTAAATCTGAAATTGGTAGTTCAAATTCATTTCTGGAATGTAAGAAGTCTTCTATTTGTTTGTCTCCATCAAACACTTGCCAATATTTTTCGTTGTCAGGCACTGTTGGTCAAAATTTGATTTGGGTAGTGCATAGTTTTGTTTCATAAGGCGTAAGGCACGTTCTAGCAGCAAAAGCTAAACCGTTGGCTTGGATATTTCGGTCTCTTGGGACAAAAATCAATTGGAATTCCTCAAATGTTTTCAATAAATCCATGACATCATTCCTATATGCTCTAAGTCTGGGGTGTTTGGCACTATATTCCCCATTCACTTGCTTGATAATCAGTTCAGAATCACCATGCACCTTTATCCTTTTGGCCTCTAATTTCTTCAATAAGTGTAGGCCTAAAAGCAGGGCTTCATACTCAGCTATGTTGTTGGTGCATTGAAAGTTTAATTTGCAGGAATACCCTTCAGTGGGATTGGTCATTGTATTTTGAAGCCACACTCCTAAACCTGCATCACTCTTAGTGCAAGACCCATCAAAGTGCATACTCCAAAGAGGACTAGTTTCAGACTCATTAGTTTGGTTACTATCCTCTTCATCTAGTGTGCTTTTGGATTGTTCTTAAAGATCAGCACTATGTTGGATTTGTTTTGGTTCCTCATGTTTTCCATTGTGTTGAGGACTCTCTTATTGACTCTCAAGGTTGAAAAGCAATGGATGACTAATTTGCAGCTCTAGACCTGTGATCTGTTTGCTAAAATTTTCTGATTTAGCAAACTGTTTTGACACTTCTGTCTTGTCTTCCTCTTTTTCTATATCTGCCAGTATGTTATTTTGAGGGTTGTCCACTAATTCAGTTAACGTTTCTTGTTAACTGAATGTTTCATCATTGAAAATGAGAAACAAATCAAGGCCTGCATGAACTGAATAAAGAGGAGAGTTTTGTGGTCTCTCTTGGCTTGTAACCATGTATTGCATATGAGTTTCCTTGTAAAGTTTTCTAGTTTGATTAAAAACATGGATGGTTGCATATGTCATGTCCATCTGCATAGTTCCTTGTAACTTAGCTCCCCAAGATCTTGATAACAGCATACCATACTTGGGGGGCACATCAGCCACTACAATATCCATTACTAAACATTTGGCTGGAATTTGTGCTAAGTTTACACAGAGGTCTTTGATTAATCCTAAACATTTCACTCTGCTTGAATAAAAGGAGTAAATATCTTTGTAAGGTTGAGTGATATCAAGGCCTAGACTCTCCATCACGGCTTTGGGAATTAAATTGTGACAGGCCCCTGAGTCATGCATGGCATTGTGTAAAATCTTGTCATGAATATTCAAACTAACATAGAATGGAGGAACTGACCCTTCTTAGTATCTACCTTCAATATTTGGACCAAATAAAAGCTCTGGTTGGTCATAATTAAGATTAACAGTGTCATTATTCTCTTCTATGTTAAAAGCCTTCAAAATTTGGGATTTATATACATCTTGGGTGGATAATTCAGTGAGAAGAATAGAGATTTTGATTTTGGCAATTTCTTGCTCCAAACTAAAAGGCATCATATTTTTCAACATGTTTGTTTCAGCCTTATTAACCACCACTTTATCAGCAAAATCAGTTTGTTGATTTCCTCTAATTACATTGGTCAAATTTTTTTTAATAGGAGCACTAGCTGAGGTACTAGCGCTGCTAAGATCTGCACTCTGTTTTTCATTGATTTGAGTGCCTTATTCTTTGTTTTTATCAGAATTTGCAGCTACTGGTTTTTCTTTCTGTTTTGCAGTCTTGAGTTTGTTTACAGTGCTGTTTTTTGCAAATTTATCAGAGGTTTGGGTTTTGGGAGTTTCCTGATTTCTTTTACTCCTTAGGTCATACTTTTTTGGAGTCTCTATGATGACGTTTTCAATTTCTTGATAATAATTTTCTGCCCTTTTATCATCATAGGGTGTGTATAGACCTTGTTTCCTATTATAATGAATTTCAAAATCATCATTGTCTACTCCCAACATGTTTATATCATCTTCCTCTGTTTAATCAATTTTTTCTTCAACCTCACTCACATAGTTTTGGTGAAAAGGAGGTGTAATCCATTGATCATCCTCCCTTGGTTTATTTTGAAGTTAGTTTCTCCTAAAATTCTGATTTTGATTTTGATTTTGGTTTTGAGGAGCTGTTTGGTTTTAACTAGATTGTGCTCTCTCAAGTATGCTCATCTTTTTCATCATCTCCTCCATCATTCTTTCCATCTTTGAGCTAAATGTGGAAGGTGTAGATTCCTCTCTAAAGGACAATCTCTTCTCATTCTTCATTCTTGCTCTTTTCTCCATTAGATTAACTTCCACAACAAGAGCTCCTTTTTTCATATCTTCAAGAGTCAAAGGATCTTTCTCTCTCAGCTGATAGGCCATTTTAGGATCAAATCCTTCGGGAAACTTGTTTAAAGCTGAACCTTGTGGAGGTTTTAGATCAGGGGGAAGTGCATTATACACACTATTGAATCTAGTGCAATAAGCTTGAACACTTTTCCCAGCGTTTTTTTGGAGATTCTTGTAGTCCGAAAGTATTTGGAGAGGGTTTTTCTTAACTTCCCATTTGTTTAAAAATAACTAATGGAAGGCTTGGAGATCATTTATACTGTGAGGGGTTGAGCCTTTGAACCATTTTCTTGGTTCTTCCCATAAACTCTGAGCAAATAATCTAAGTTTGACAATTTCATCATCAATCTCATTTCTGTCGAAGTAGTCATTCATCTTATCCACATGTTGTGAAGCAGCAGTAGCACCACTGGCATCATACAATGGTATCTTGGACTGATAGTCCCATGGAAGATTGACTAAGGGTAAAGGAAGGACTAGAGGGGCATACCATGTTGCCATGATAGGAGGTTGTAGAAAAAGTGGGGGGTTTACAAGTGGAGGATGTTGAATGAGAGGGGTTTGATGGAATGGTGTGGTTTGGACAGTGGATGTATGGATAATAGATGTGGATGGACCAGCAAGAGATTGTTGAGAATATATAGGATGAGAGAAACCAAAATTACGAAGGAAATGTAAATCAGGTGGTGTAGTTTCTCTGCTACTAGGATTCAAACTCCTGTCTTGGGATGAAGGTGGTGATTCAGAGTCTATCTGAATTATATCATCAAGTGACTTGGTTCTAAATGAGTTTTTTAACTCAACTTGTGATTGTTGTAGAGTTGTAAGATTATCTGGGAAAGAATTAGCTCTATGGAGTGATCTGACAATAGTTGAAGATGTGGCCTTAGGAGACTTCCTAATTATTCTTTCAGGGTTATCAAATATCTCAAGAGGATTTGGGTCAGGATAGGCTCTAGTATGAATCCTTCTAGGAGCCACTATGCTATGTTTTTCAGACTCAACTAAACAAGAAAAGTCTAACCAAATATGACAATCTTTAGGAGGCTAACTGATCTTTAAAACCAAGAAAACTTTAATCCTTAAAGTATTCTGACTGAGTTTGTATGATGTTATGAGAGTAATGGGTTTCCCAGTGGAGTCTTAAGGTCTATTTTGGATTGTGGAGTCACCAGGTGGAAATTTTTAGCTCTTTTGGAGGTAAAATGTTTTATGGTCCACCACCATGTTTATTTGGATACCAATCTGATTTTTTTTTGGGTTTTTCTGAGTTTTTCCAGTCCCATGGGTTCTAAGAGTGTTCTAAATTTGCTTCAACACTTAGCTACGGTGATGAGCCAAAGGAAGTTTACTCTTATGGTTTAGCTAGCTGATTCCTTCAAGGTTTGATAAGCTCTTATGAGAATCCTAAGGGTTCCTCAGTTTGTCACTGATTCAGATAAGTTCTATCATGATTACCATTTGCTTGGTATTTCTTGAAGAGAGCTACTTCTACTGCACTGAACACTGAGTGTTTTGTTTTTAGAATTTTACTTAGAATCCCCAACAGAGTCACCAAAAATGTTAGTTCTGGTGGCTCAACTGGCTAACACAACAGATGTTCTTGAATCAAGGGGTTTCCTAAGGTCCCAAAAGTATCTAGGACGAAGTTCGCTCAAAAATCCCTAGTGGAGTAGCCAGAAATGTAAGTTCTAGTGGCTCAAATGACTAACACAACAGATGTTCTTGAATCAAGTTCCTAAGGTCCCAAAAGTATCTAGGACGAAGTTCACTCAGAAATCCCCATCGGAGTCGCCAGAAATGTTAGCTCCCTATAATTTCAGCAGATTGGTGAGACCAAAACCGCAGAGAGAACATTTGAACCACTTTTGGATTCTAGGATCTAGCCCTCTTGAATCCAGAGAGGGATATCTCTAATAAGTGCAAATATTTATTTATCTTTAAGGCTTTAAATGTGATATTAGGCTAGTTATGAGGAACAGGGTTTTGTTGGTTTTGGTTGGGCTAAGATAAATGAAGGTGAAGGAAGTCTAAATGAAGGGTGAAGGTGTATGAAAGTGAAAGATTGATTCAGTTAATAAGATAAGCAAGAAACAACTTCAATCCATTGGGCTATGGAGTCATAATAGGATTTAATTGGAACAACAAAGCTCAAGAGTGGTTCATGGGGCAAGTCATTTATGTCAAAGGATCTCTTTAAAGTTGATTTTATGGAATGAAATGAAACAATAAGGAAGGGAATCAAACAGATGAAGAACAAAGAGTAGCCTAAGATCAAGTAAGTACTTTGAAACTATCCTGCTTTTGGCATACACTTAAGAAAGACATAAAAGTTATCTAAGATCAGGTAAGTACTTTGAAACTAGCCTGCTTTCGATGCACTTTCAATAGAAAACTTTTAAAACACAAATAGAATAGCTTAAGATCAAGTAAGGACTTTGAACCTATCATGCTTTCAGCATATTCAAAGGAAAATTTTTCCAAGCAACTGTTGGAGAAAAAAACTAGAGGACAGGGCTAACCATAGACCTCCCTAGTTCATTCTTTAATTAGTAAACTTATCAAGACAACACTTAAGATAAACAAAGAATAGTCTAAGATCAGGCAAGGACTTTGAACCCAGACTGCTTTCAACATACTCTTAGGGAAAATTTCAGACAATTTTTGGAGAAGAAACTAGAGGACAGGGCTAACCATAGACGTCCCTAGTTCAACTTTACTTAGCAGACACTGAAAATAACATTCAAGAACAATGTTTAAAATCTAGACAGTAAGAGAAGGGAACACCAACATCTTGACTGCTTGGATTGTATTAAATCGTTCTTAAACAACACAATTATAAGAAAACATAGAGATAAAGCTTATCAGTGATAGAAGGGTACTTTTGACAGTAAATCCTAACTCTATAATTGATGTTCTTTATCAGAGAAGATGGACAGAATGGAAACAAAAAGAAAATAACAATTTACAATAAGAAAAACATCACTGTTGACATAGACCAGGATCCCATAAATCAGCTTGTATTTGATGCTTCAAACCAGTTACAATCTTCAAGTCCAGTGGGTCTCTACAACTTCAAACTTCTCATCTCAACTTAGGTATCTTCAATTACAAACAGAGCTTACAACAGCTTCAGAAAACTATTTACATGCAACAGATATTTGGAGACCAACCTTCGCCTCATCTTCTACAGAGGTATTTATAGATGAAATGAGGAGGTGGGATGTAAAATAAGATCTTTAGGCTCAATTAATACAATTAATGCTTCTCGGCCTTTGAAGGGCTCAATGGAGAAGTGTTTCTGATATTTCCTCTATATTAATTGATTTTGATTAAGTTATTGAGCTACTTAGGAAAATTTGTTGACTTTAAGGCTCTTTGTTATCCTTATAATAACTTTGCTGACAGTTGTAATAAGTTCTTTTGATTTGAAATAACTGTTCAGCTGTATTAAGGAAAATATCTTTTGTTTTGCAATAACTATACCTCCTTTGATTTGTTGCGAGGCTGTAGGTGGCTTTTGGTAGCTGGAGAGGATTCAATTAGTCTTTGATGTGGCAGTGGAGGCTTCTTGGTTTGATAGAATTCTCTATGTTTCCCTAAAACACCTTTAATTCACTTTAGTTTTGTGTTTTAGGACAGATTAGGCTTAATCTGTGTCTTCCGGTCTTCAGACTATCTTTAACTATGGATTAGGCCTTTGATAGCCAAATTTACGCCTTAATCGCTTAAAAACTGTGTTAAAACCTTTAAACATTGATTTTTGCTTCGATTTTATCCCTGAATACTGATACTCTTTGTCTGTGATGATTGCTGTGTTTTTGTTGCTTTTGCGGGCGCACAGAGGGTTTTATAATGTCGCTAGTGTTCATGAGGCACCGGTGAATCAATATGTGAAACTCTGCACAAACAAACGAAATTATAAAAAATCCTGCAGGAAAAGGTTTAAACTGCTTTAGAGGTTTAGGTTAGATCGTGACCATTGGATGAAATTCATCAACGACGAGGATTGCTCGTTGGGGTCAGATAGGGAGGCACTTTTTTAAACGGTAGTGGAGATTAAGTCTGGGCTGTTGATCTGCAAAGATCAACGGTCGAGATTGATCGGGAAAATATAATGTAGAGGGGCAACATTATAATGAAATGGAAGAAATTACAAAGGAAAATGGTTGAAAACCTTTGACGGAAGGGAAATGGGTTCAAATGAAATTTGGGGTTTCGGAAAGACTCTGGGCCGTCGGATTAGATCAGCCAACAGAGATCAACGGCGGAGATTCGTTGATGAGGTCTCTTGGAAGAATGGCGGAGGGCGATAGTTTAATGGTTAGATTAAACTGGGACCGTTAGATCTCAGAGATCAACGGTGGAGATTAAAAATGAGGGAATGTAATGTAAATGGGGTAAGGTGGGTTTGGCCATAAAAACCACTGGTGTTGCGCTGCTTTGGGGCAGTTTTCAAAATTTCCCAAAAAGATGCGATATAGGTCTCCAGCCGAAATGTGTCCTTAAAAGACTGCCCATATCACGTAATTTTTAGGAATTAACTGTCGGACTCAGAATTACGCGATATGGGTCTCTGGCCATTGGATGAAGGGTGGGCAGATCCAACGTTGGAGATGAGAGCGCGATAAGACAAGTTGCGCGGGCGGAAGAAGGTGGGGCAGGGTCAAAGCGGTTTTAATCTGGGCCGTTGGATCAGGGAATGGACGGTTAGGATTTTTTGATGGGGAGGTACGTCTCAAATGAGTTGGGCGTACCGGGTTGAATATGGGCTGTTAGATCTTCAATATGAACGACCCAGATTAAATCTTGGGGAATTGAACGCAATACGAGATGGGGGGTTCGAGCGGAGATTGGCTGATTATGGACCGTTGATCTGTAGAGATCAACGGTGGGTATTCACCGAAGAAATTTACACAACAGGGTTTTATGAAAATAATAAAGGGTGTCAAGTTTTAATCTGGACCGTCGGATCTATGAAATGGATGGCCCATATCCAATTGCGGGATCGTCAATCGGCGGAGGAGAGATGAAGGCATACAACAAAACTTGCGATGCGATTATACGAGGGTCGTTTGATCTTAGAGAGATCGATGGTCGTGAATGAATCTATGGGTTTTAATGTCGGAGGGCTATGGCGGAGGGCGACTAATCTGGGCCGTTGGTTCTTGTGGATTTGACGGTCCAGATTGAATCGCAATGATCACAATCGGAGGAGGAGAGAGGAATGGCACAAGGATTTTTTATGATGCAATTAAATTAGATCCGTCGATCTCAAACTTAGATCAACGGTGGAGATTAAGTTATGGATGCCAAAGGCGGGCATGCAGACTTTGGAACAGAGCAATGGGGACCGTCGAATGTGGGCATGATGGAGCAGATCGACGGTTGGGAAATAATCTCAAGGTTGCAATTGGAGAGGGGCAATAAACCATTTAAATGCATCCAATGAACATTTGCGATGCGAGATTCCGACGATCGTTGATCGGTTTTAGATCAACGGTTGGTATTCGCCAAAACAACGAACCATCGGGTTCTTTTCAAAACATAGGAAAGTTGGGTTTTTCATAAAATACAAAGGAAAGTTTGTTTTGGGAAGGTTTTTTATATACAAAGGACTTAATCGCAATCGGAAAATTTAAAAGCAAAAGGTAACAAGACAAGAGGGGAAGCCCGAATGCGATTGCACGATTAGGCCTAAGCGCCGGTGCAGCTCCGGGTTTTATGTGGGATAAAGGGGCTGGGGTTAAATCCAAAGGGGCTTAAAGCCTTAATGCAAATAACACTGTTTTTATGATTTTTTGAGGATTTTCAAAGGATTTTGAAAGTTTCCGATAAGGTCAAAAAGTTGTTTTAAACCTTATAAAAGGGAATTTATGAAGGGAAGGAAGGAAAATGAGGGAAAACAGAATAATTTCATGAGGAAAAAGGGGAAACAATGGGGGTTAATTATGAGTGAAAGGAGGGGTAAAATGAAAAGGAAAAATGGGTTTTTAGTAGTCTTTCTCCTCAGAAAAACAACAGTGAAGGTTTTCTGAAGAAAAAGAGACATCATTAAGACTTCAAGAACTCACAATTAGGAAATAAAATTGTTTCTCGAAGGCTATAAAGATCTAGCCACCATTTGATATGAAAAATGTTTATAGGTGGCTAATAGAACCCACAAGAACTGACGGCTCAGATTTAATCATGCTCTGCTCAAAAGCCCTTACCATCGCACCCGCCGATTGAATCCCCACCGTTGATCTCTCCTAGATCTAACGGCCCGCACTTAATCGCATCGGCGCATTTCATTGTTGCTTTACCCCTTGCCTTCGCCGATTTGCGATATTGCGATCAAATCTTGGTCGTTGATTCTGAAGATATAACGGTCCATATATAATCCGATACGCCCAAATCCTTTGGGACCTACCTTCCTCGTCGACAAATCTCGATCCTCCATTCCCAAGATCCAACGGTCCAGATCTAAACCGCCCTTGATTGCATCTAACCCCCAAGTCTTGGCCCCTTTGTTTCCTCTCCCAGGCATTTTATTGAGTCTTCTCCACCGTCGATCCTAATTAAATCTTCCTCCCATTGCATTTACCCACCATCCGAAATCCCCATTATTCCATTACGTGTTCTTGACCGTTCATTTATCTAGATCGACGGTTCTGATTGAATTTCCCCACCAATTCATCCCCTTTTCCCCTTTTCTCCCAAATTTTTTATTGATTGGTCTCGACCTTTGATCAATCTGATCTAATGGCTCGGACTTAATCTTCCTTTCCATTTACCTGACCGCCTCCCAATTGACTCCATCGGATGATCTCAGCCGTTGGTTCTTCTCATCCAACGGTCACAATCTAATCTCGCTCCCAAACTCTCAAAAAAGTGCTTAACCTAATTTTTCACGGGTTTTCTCTTACTTTTGTGTATTTTTGCAGGTTTTTCAAAGTTTCTTCATAGTTTTAAAAAGAAAAGAAGGCCGGGGATGACGATCCCCCAGGCCATTATCCATGAAAACAAATAATCTACAGGGTTCCAATTATCATTTTACCCGTGCCTCATGAGCACTGGTGACATTATAAAACCCTCTGCCCGCCTGCAAAACAAAAAAGGCACAAAAAATATTAATCAAACAAAGTGTATTAGTGTCAAAGGATAAAATCAACGCAAAAATGAAGAATTGAAGGTTTTAACACAGTTTTGAGGGATTAAGGCATAAATTTGTCTATCAAAGGCCTAATCCATTCAGTTGAAGGCAGTATGAAGATTGGAAGATAGAGATTAAGCCTAATCAGGCCTAAAACACAGATCAAAAGAAAATTAACAGTTTTTTAGGTTAAAACAATGAGATCTATCAGTCCGAGAAGCCTCCACTGCCACATCAGAGGCTAATTGAATGCTCTCTAGCTACCAAAGCGCCACCTACAGTATCAATAAATCGAAAGAAGGCATAGATATTGCCTTAGTCAGTGATATTTTTCTTAAAGCAGCCAGAGTTATTGCAAACCTGCTTAAAGAGTTTTTAAGTCAACACAAACTGCTTAGCGGCTAAAAATACTTAATGAAAACTAATTAATACAGAGAAATATCAGAAAAATTCTCCTTTGAGCCCCTCAAAGGCCGAGAAGCATTAACTTGTATTAATTGAACTAGAGATATTTTATTTTCCACCTCCTCATTTATTCTATAAATACTTCTGAAGAAGATGAGATAGGGGTTGGTTGCTGAACTTTGATGTAATACTTGTGCTCGAAACTTTCTACATGTAAATAGTTTTCATAAGCTCTTGAAGCTCTGTTTATGATCAAAGAAGTTATGCTGAAAAGAGAAGATGTTTGCTGTACAGAAACACTGGATTTGAAGTTTGTAACTGGATTGACATCAATATACAAGCTGGTTTTTGGGATCTTGGTCTATATCATTAGTGAAGTACTTCTTACTGTGTTATTGTTTTTCTTTCATGTATGCCATTTTGTTCATTTTTCTCTAATAAAGAACAATAAACATAGAGTTAGGATTTACTATTTACAGTACCCTTCTCTGACTGATAAGCTTTATCTTCATGTTTTCTTCCAATTGTGTGTTTAAGAATGACTTAAGTTAAGTGTAAACATTATCAAGGAATGTTGGTTTGTCCCTGTCATGATGTGCAAAACTTGAAAGGAAGTTCTTGAATGTTATTTTCATTATATGCTGAGTAGAGTTAGACTGGAAAAGGTTATGGTTTGCCCTGTCTTCTAGTTTCTTTCTCCAAAGGTTGTCTTGAAATTTTCCCTAAGGGTATGCTGAAGTAGGTTTAGATTTTAATGTATCTTTCTTGATCTCAAAGCTGCACTTTGTTTTCTTATCTATTTTCATCCCTTCTAAAAGTAGTCATGTGGATTGCTGGATTGTTTGTCTAATAAGTTAGCTTTAATACAAGCTTGTCCAAAGAAGTTTAAGGTTAGCCCTATCTTTGGTTGGTTTCAAATAGTTGCTTAAAAGGCTTGTCTTGTTTGGAAAGTTGATAAATCCTTGTTGAAATTATTGAATTTTTCCACCTTCTCAACACTTTTAATGTTTCATTCATCATTTAATCTAAAGGATCTTTTCATATAGATGACTTTCCCCTTGGATCACTCTTGAAATTTTTGCACAATTAAATCCTTTTATGACTCCATAGCCCAATGGATTAAGTGTTGTTGCATATCTATCCTATCTGCTAAATATTATTCTGATTGTTCACACCTTCATCCCTTTGAAACTCTTGCATTTTCAGGACTTTCCACTCAATTAAAAATCATGCTCAACCATCCAAACAAACAAAAAACCCTTGTTCTTAATAACTGGCCTAATATCATACTCAAAGCCTTAAAGATAAATCAATCTTTGCACTTATAGAGAGATCCCTCTCTGGATTCAGGAGGGCTAGATCCTAGAATCCCAAAGTGGTTCATAATGTTGTCTCTGCAGCTTTAGTCTTACCAATCTGCTAAAATTACAAAGGCCTAACATTTCTGGCGACTCTGCTGGGGAATTCTGAGTGAATTTCATTTTAGATACCCTTAATACCTCAAGAAAAACCCTTGATTCAAATTTTTTTTCCAGTGTAGTATAAGTAGCCCTCTTCAAGCACTACCAAGCAAATGGTAATCATGATAAAACTTATTTGAATCAGTGACAAACTAAGGAACCCTTAGGATTCTCATAAGAGCTTATCAAACCTTGAAGGAATCAGCTAGCTTAGCCATAAGAGTAATATTTCTTTGTCTCATCACCCTAGCTAAGTGTTGAAATAGATTTAGGACACTCTTAGAACCCATAGGACTGAAATAACTCAGAAAACCCAAAAATATTTCAGATTGGTATTCAAATAAACATGGTGGTGGACCATAAAACCTTTTACCTCCAAAAGAGCTAAAATTTCCACCTGGTGACTCCATAATCCAAAACAGACCTTAAGACTCCACTGGGAAACCCATTATCATCATAACATCATTTAAACTCAGTTAAGAAGACTTTAAAGATTAAATTTTTCTTGTTTAAAGATCAATTAGTATCTTAAAGATTGTCATATTTGGTTAAACTTTTCTTGTAAGTTTGGTTTGAAAAACATAACATAGTGGCTCCTAGAAGTATTCATACTAGAGCCTATCCTGACCCAAACCCTCCTGAGATAGTTGATAATTATGAAAGAATTCTTAAGAAATATCCTAAGGCCAAATCTTCAACTATTGTCAGATCACTCCATAGAGATAATTCTGTTCCTGAAAACCTTGCAGCTCTACAAGAATCACAAGTTGACTTAATAAATCCATTCAGAATTAGGTCACTTGATGATATAGATCAAATAGATTTAGAGCCTTCACTTTCATCCCAAGATAGAAGTGAACATCCTGGTAGTAGAGAAAATACCCCACCTGATTTACATTTCCTTCATAATTTTGGTTTCTCTCATCCAAGATCAGCTCAACAGTGTCTTGTTGGTCCATCCACTTCTGTTCCTCATACACCCATTGTCCAAAACACTCCACTTCAGCCCACTTTCCCACTTGTTAATCCACCCCTTGTAAATCCACCTCTACCTCCTATCATGGCAACATGGTATGCTCCCTTGGTCCTTGCTTTACCTTTAGTCAATCTTCCACAGGACTATCAGTCCAAGATACCTTTGTATGATGCCAGTGGTGCTACTGCTGCTTCACAACATGTGGATAAGATGAATGACTACTTTGACAGGAATGAGATTGATGATGAAACTGTCAAACTTAGATTATTTTCTCAAATTTTAGGGGGAGAAGCAAGAAAATGGTTCAAAGGCTTAACCCCTCACAGTATTAATGATTTCCAAGCCTTCCATCAGTTATTCTTAAACAAATGGGAAGTTAAGAAAAACCCTCTCCAAATACTTTCGGACTACAAGAATCTCCAAAGAAACACTGGGGAAAGTGTTCAAGCTTATTGCACTAGGTTTAATAGTGTGTATAATGCACTTCCCCTAGATCTGAAACTTCCACAAGGCTCAGCTTTAACCAGTTTCCTGAAGGATTTGATCCTGAAATGGCTTATCAACTTAGAGAAAGAGACCCTCTGACTCTAGAAGATATGCAAAAAAAATCTCTTGCCGTGGAAGTTAATTTAATGGAGAAAAGAGCAAGAATGAGGAATGAGAAGAAAGTATCATTTAGAGAGGAATCTGCATCTTCCACATCTAGCTCAAAAATGGAAAGAATGATAGAGGAGATAATGAAAAAGATGAGCATACTTGAGAGAGCACAAGCTAGTCAAAACCAATCAACTCCTCAAAACAGAAATCAAAATAAAAATCAGAATTTTAGGAGAAACCAACCTCAAAACAGACCAAGGGAGGATGATCAACAGATTACTCCTCCTTTTCATCAAAACTATGTAAGTGAGGTTGAAGAAACAATTGAACGAACAAAAGAAGATGACATAAACATGTTGGGAGTAGACAATGATGATTTTGAAGTTCATTACAATAGGAAACAAATTCTTTACACACCCTATGATGATAAAATACCAGAGGATGAATATTACTATCAAGAGCTGGAAAATGTCATCATACAGACTCCAAAATAATATGAACTTAGGAGTTAAAGCAATCAGGAAACTCCCAAGACTAAGACCTCTGAAATTCTGCAAAAAAAAGCCCTGTAAATAAACCCAGAGTTACAAAACAAAAAGACAAAATAGTGGTTGTAAATTCTGATAAGAATAAAGAGAAAGGCACTCAAATGAATGAAAAACAAAGTGCGGATATTAGCAGTGTTAGCACGTCAGCTAGTGCTCCTACTAAAACAATTTTGACCAATGCAAATAGAGAAAATCAACAAGCTGATTTTGCTGAGAAAATGGTGGTTAATAAGGCTGAAACAAGCATTGTAAAAAATCAGATCCCTTTTAGTTTAGAGCAGGAAATTTCCAAGATAAAAATCTCTGTTCCTCTTACTGAATTAGCCACCCAAGATGTATATAGGTCACAAGTTTTGAAGGATTTTAACATAACATAAAATAATGACACTGTCAATCTTAATGATGACCAACCAGAGCTTTTATTTGGTTCTAAGATTGAGGGGAGATACCAAGAAGGGCCAGTTCCTCCTTTTTATGTTAGTTTGAAGATTCATGACAAAATTTTACACAACGCTATGCATGACTCAGGGGCCTCTCATAACTTAATGCCAAAATCAGTGATGGAGAGCTTAGGCCTTGAAATCACTAGACCATACAAAGATCTATACTCCTTTGACTCCAGGAGAATGAAATGCCTAGGTTTGATAAAATCCCTTTGTGTAAACTTAGCACAAATTCCAGCCAAGTGTTTAGTAATGGATATTGTAGTGGCTGATGTACCCCCAAAGTATGGTATGCTGTTATCAAGATCTTGGGGAGCTAAGTTACAAGGAAAAATGCAAATGGATATGACATATGCTACCATCTCTGTTTTTAATGAAACAAGAAGACTTTATAGGGAAACTCATATGCAATACATGGTTAGTAGCCAAGATAGACCACAAAACTCTCCTCTTTATTCTGTACATACAGACCTCGACTCATTCATTCTTTTTAATGATGAAATATTTAATGAGCAGGAAACCTTAACTGATTTAGTGGCCAATTCTCAATGTAATGAAGTGGCAGACATAGAAAAGGAAGGAGACTTAACAGAAAGGTCAAAACAGTGTGTTAAAACAGAAAATCACTGTAAACTAATCAAGGGTCTTGAGCTATAAAATAGTTATCCATTTCTTGTTAACTTTGAGAACCAAGAGAAGAATCCTCAACTTAATGAAGAACATGAGGAACTAGAACAATTTCAAGACAATAATGACTGTCAAGAACAAGCTGAAAACACACAATATAAAGAGGATAATGGCCAAATTAGTGAATCCAAAACTAGTCCTCTTTGGAGTATGAATTTTGATGGGTCTTGCACTAAGAACAATGCAGGTGCAGGCATTTGGATACATAACACTGAAAATAATCACACTGAAGGTCATTCCTATAGATTAAATTTTCAATGTTCGAATAACATAGCTGAGTATGAATCCCTCCTTTTAGGCCTACACTTGTTGAGGAAATTAGGAGCCAAAAAGATAAAAGTTCAGGGGGATTTAGAGTTGATTGTTAGGCAAGTGAATGGGGAATATAGTGCCAAACACCCCAGACTTAGAGCCTATAGAAACGATGTCATGGATTTACTAAGAAAATTTGAGGAATCCCAACTTATCTTTGTCCCAAGAGACCAAAATATCTTTGCCCATAGTTTAGCTTTTGCTACTAGAACATGCTTAATACCTTATGAAACCAAACAATGCACTACCCAAATCAAATTTAGACCAGCAATCCCCGATAATGAGAAATATTGACAAGTGTTTGATGGAGACAAACAAATAGAAGAATTCCTACAGTCCAGAAATGAATTTGAACTACCAAGTTCAGATTCAGATTATGAAGATGACTGTTCTACTGAAGAAAATTTACTTGATGAAGAAGTAAAATCTCCAAAGATTGTTGTTGTAAATTTTTTAGCTAACAAATCTGAACATGACACAGCAATTAGTGCGGATTTAGGAAAAGAAGACTTAGAAACACGACAATCTAACACTCAAAGTTTGCCAAAAGGTCTGGTCACATTGGAAGAGTTGTTTGATTTTAATGATGTTGTCAAGAAACCAAAGCTGGAGCCTGTTGAAACTGAGGTAGAAGAGTGTAATATAGGCAGTGAACTAAAACAAAAAATGATCAAACTGTCTAAAACTTTACCAGCTCACATCAAGCTGAAATACATTGAGTTGTTTAAAGAATTTTCTGAATTTGCATGGAGTTATGAGGATCTAAAGTCCTATGACACAGAAATATTTCAGCACAAGATACCCCTCAAAGAAAACCAAAATCCTTTTAAACAAAAATTGCCCAGAATCAACCCTGTCTAATTACCTTTGGTGGAGAAAGAAATCAAGAAAATGTATGAAGCTGGAATTATTTTCCCTATTAGATATTCAGAGTGGGTGTCTAATCTAGTGTCAATTAGGAAGAAAATAGGAGAAATAAGGCTTTGTAATGAATTTATGAACTTAAACAAAGCCTCATTAAAGGACAACTACCCTTTACCTAAGATGGATCATATTTTACAAAGGGTAATTGGTTCTAAAATGATTTTTTTGCTAGATGGCTTCTTAGGATACAATCAGATTTTAGTACATCCTGATGATCAACTCAAGACAGATTTTACCACATCTTGGGGTATGTTAGGGTTCCGTGATTTGGCTGATTGGCAAGCCAAATGATAGTGTAACATCAAACCAATATTTGGAGCCCAAGGACCTAGCCTTTCTGGACTCAGAGAGGGCTCTCTCTATTTGTAAAAGAGATATCTGTGTGTTTGCTTATTGTGTTATGATTTTAGGCTAGTTATGAAGTAGGTTTTTTTTTGTTTTGGTTTTTAGGTTGTGAGGGATGAACTGATCAAAGACATAAGATAGGTAAAAAGATGTCGGATCAACTCGGCTATGGGGTTGAAAAGGTCAAGAAAGCTTTCAGCTGGTGATATAAAGTTGTTGAAGGGCCGATTTGAGCGAGGTAAAATGGATCTTTGGATAAAATGGAGTGATATGGACATTAAACTTGTGAAGAACAAATGATTTCAAACATAAATAGTTTAATAGCTGACATAAACATGTTAGGGAAAACCATTAATTATGAGAAATGTAACTGTAAACTGATCAATGCATAGAAATAAACATTCAAGCCATGCATAGAGGTATATGACTCTCTAACTTCAGGAAATGGCTATCAGACTTTGGGGAAATACATTTAAGACAAACAAACAACTCAAATTACTATGAAGGAACGCCTAAACATAGTATTTCAAGCTATTGGGCACTTTGAAAATAAGATTGCATAGTTTTAGGCAAAGGGCAAGATCAGTACAAGACCTCCTTGGTTCAACAAATGACAATCTAATCAATCAAAGAGAGGTTTCATAGGTGGAGCTATGACTAGCCATGAGTAAGCAAGGCATGCCGTGAATCATACTTAGCATGCATAAAACCATAAATGAAACAAGCAAACAATATTCTTCAGTTATCAAAGAGCAATCAAGGATTTTTTGATAGGATTTTTTGATAAGAAGGAAAAAAACATAAAAACTATAAAGAAACAAGAAACTTGAGGTGCCTCCAAGGGCATGTCTCAAGTCTATTCTCTACTATCTTATAGCAAACAAGAACATGGAATTATGAATGAAAACTAAGAAACAAAATAGAGAGAGAGACACTATACCATTCTACCAAGTCATGAAATTTAACAACAGTCCTCTTTCATCATCCAAAAGCACTACATAAACTCTCCAAATACAATGAAAGCCTTTGGAATATATAGGCCAAAGTGAGGAAAACCTCTTAGTTCAACTTGCAATTTCATTGGCCTATCCAAAATATCTAATTTTGTCCTCGAGGCTTTGCAAAGCCCAAGGCACAAAATATCTGATAAAGTATCTCAAAAATGCTAAAAAAGAGAAATATATTGACTTTCAATAAC